>BMAR01000068.1:0-307424 GCA_021605115.1 Astrephomene gubernaculifera
TGGGGTCGCGGTGCGGCTCCAGCGGGCACCTGCGTGGCGCCTCCGCTCCCACCCGGGGGGGGGGCACTCCGCGCCTCTCCGTCTCGCCGAATTAACTACAAGTCCGTCCCTTTCCTCCCTCCCCCTCAGGGCAATCTGGACCGCTTCCGTGCCCTGGCGGGTGACGACCCGCATGACGACCTCTTCGCCTCCTACCCGGGGCTGGGGGGGCTGGGTGACCCCCACCCACACCCCCACCCCGCCGCCGCCTCCTCCTCCCTCATCATCACCACCACCCCCTACCCCACCTACGGCGAGCTGGCAGCCGCCCAGCCGCCCTCGTACGAGGACTCCGTGATGTACGAACAGGCACCGCTGGGGCTGACTGCTGCGGCTGGGGGTGGTATGGGTGGGGGTGGGGACCCGCTGTCAGGGGCGGGTGGGGACGAGCACCACCACCACCTGCAGCAGCACCACCAGCACCAGCAGCACCAGGCTGCGGGCCCACTGGCAGATGCGGCTGGCGGGCCCAACGGCGCTGCTGCGTACGAGCGGCACGTGGGGCCGCTGGGGGCACCACTGGGGGCGCCACTGGGGGCGCTGCTGCCACTGCCACACCAGCAGCAGCAGCACCAGCAGGCGGGGCCGGGGGCGGGGGCGGGTGTCATGAGCAGTGCAGGCCCCAGGGCGGGCGGGGCCGGAGGGCTGTCCGCTGCCGGCTGTGACGCGCTGGGCGGGCGGGGCTCGGGGGAGCTGCGAGAGGAGGACGTGCAGGTGGGGGGGGGAGGGGGGGGGTGCATGCATGCGTGGCGCGGAGCACCGGCCCTGCTTGGGGTTTCACACGGGGTGGAGGCGGTGCAGCACAAGGAAGGGAAGCCCCACCCCCCTTGCACCGCCGGCAGGGGACCTGCATGCGGCCACCCTGGTCGACCCCACGCCCCCCCTCCTCCCCCCCCCCGCAGCTGCTGTCCCCCCACCGCGCCCACCCGGCCCGGGGTGCCCCCCCCGCCCTGCCTCCCTGCCACCACCAGCCGCTCATCAGCGTCAGTGAGCCGGTCAAGCGGGAGGGGGGCGGACTGTTCGGGATTAAAGGTGCGGGGAGGGGCAGGAGGGGCCGGGGGGGGGGGCGGCTCAGGTGGGGAGGGGCTAGGAGGGCATGACGCGGCCAAGTGACTGTGACGGTGCGCTGTGCACCAGACCCGTGCGGTGTGGTATGGCCTCTGACCTCCCCCCTCCCCACCCCCCCAGGCGGCTATGTGACCTACCTGGTCCGCAGCCGCCCCCGGCAGGTGGGGGGGCAGGTGGGGGGGCAGGTGCGGCCCGAGGTGCGGGTGCGGCGGAGGTTCCGGGAGTTCGTGACGCTGGCGGAGATACTCAAGGTGGGGGGGAGGAGGGGGGGAGTTGGGAGGTGAACCGACAAGGGTCCACGGCTTAGGGCAAAGCAGAGGAGAGCAGAGGAGAGAGGGGGTTGGACCCAAGGCTCGACGCCCTCTTGCTCTGCCACGTTGCGCTTTCCCACCTCCCGCCCCCCCGGCTCCGCATGCAACCCCCCTCCCCGGATGGGGTCTCTGCTTCTCTCCCCCCCACCTCCTCTCCCTCACCCCCGTCCACCCCTCCACCCCCCCACCCGCAGGAGCGCTACCGCGGTTTCTTCGTGCCGCCCCGGCCCGAGAAGAACGCGGTGGAGGGGCAGCGCATGACGGACGCGTTCGTGGAGGAGAGGAGGTAGGGGAGGGGAGGGAGGGGGAGAGGAAAGGAGGTGGGGGGGAGGGGGTTAGTTCAATTGTGCTGGCAGAGGAGGGGGGATTAGGGGGGCTTTCAGAGGAGCGGCTTGCCAGTACCGTTACCCCTTCTTCGTCATCCTCCTCCCCCCCCTCCCCCCCAGACTCGCCCTGGAGCGCTACCTCAACAAGCTGGCCCGCCACCCGGTCATATGTGCCAGCGAGGTGGGGGGGGAGGGGGGATAGGGGGGGGGTACTGGGGTCTGTGGAGCCGCTCTGCCGGCTCGCCTGGACACGTCCCTGACCCACCCCCTTACCCACCCTTACCTTACATGCCTCGCCTCTCTGTCACATACCTCCCCCGCCCCCCTCACCCCCCCGACACAACCCCCCCAGGAGCTGCGTCTGTTCCTGGAGACGGAGGGCGAGCTGGGCGACTGTCCCGCCTGGGCGGCGCTGCGACCCGCGGGTCAGGGCGGCGCCGTGCTGGAGGGCACTGCGCGGCTGTCCAAGCAGCTGCTGGGGCTGGACAGGGGGGTCACGGACCCGGAGCAGGTGGGGGGGAGGAAGGGGGGAGGGGGACGAGCGACAGCTGGAGGGGTGGCAGGAGTTGAGGGCGGTGCAGTGACTCCGCACGTGGTTCCAAGTCCTCTCCCTGTCAACTGCCTCCCTACCCCCCCAGGCCGCCCAGCCCACCAAGAAGTCAGGTGACATCATGCGGGCCATCCGGGAGACGGCGCGGAGCATGCAGGTGGGGGGGGAGGGGGTGTTTAGGACTTGTGTGAGGAGCCTGCCGGGGGTTACTGCTGCGGGCGCCGTCCCCTTTTCCCTTGTCTGACGACCGCCCCTCCCCTCTCCCTCCTCTGGATTGTCAGCAACTTATATCATTATCACACCACACTTTGGAATTTCTTTTTTCCCCTCTCCCTCCTCCCCCCCACCCCCAGGTCCCCACCGCCTCCCTGCCCCCCGACGAGCTGGCGCTGCAGCGGGCGCGGGAGGAGGTGGAGGCGCTGCAGGGGGGGCTCACGGTCGCTAGCAGGGCGGTGAGGGGGGAAGGGGTTTGGGGGGAGAGGGTAATCGCGCGGGTGAGCTAGGGCCTCCTCCACCGCACTGCTCCTACCACCCACTCCCCGTTTCCCCTCCTTCACCCCCCCTCTTCCCACCCCCTCCCCCAGGCCGAGCGGCTGGTGTCCCGGTTGGAGCGCTGGTCGGGGGTGCAGGGGGAGCTGGGGCTGGCGCTGCTGCGGGCGGGGAAGGCGGAGCAGGCGGAGGGGGGGGCGCTGGCGCAGCATACCTGCACGGTGAGGGGGAGGAGCAGGGGGGCGTACTTGTAGGTGGGAGGGGCGGTGCTCTGTGAAGGGAGTTGCTGAAAGGGCGGGGGCTCTCGCTGACCCGCCTCGCCCCCAACCCCCCTCCCCAACCCCCTTCCCTCCCCCCCTCCCACCCCTCCCCCAGCTCAAGCAGAGCGGCTCCCTCATGCACGACCTGGAGCGGCTGGGTACGGCACTGGTGCGGGCCTCGCGCATTGGCCGCAGGGTGGGTGCGGGGGGGGCGGGAGGGGGGGGTGGGGAGGGGGGTAGGAGAGCTGCTGGTTGCAGGGGTGGCGGGGGGAGTGCGCCGGGTTGCAAGGGAGGGAGGGACGAGTAGGCGCTTGCCGCACCAACTGCGTCCTCTCACCACCCTTTGCCCCTAGTTTACCGCCCCTACCCCCCTCCCCCCTCCCCCTCCCCCTCCAACTTATATCATTATCCCACCACACTTTGGAATTTCTTTTTTCCCCCCTCCCCCTTCCTCCCCCCCCCCCTGCAGGTCACGGGTCGCTGCGCCATCGAGCTGGGCTGCCTGCACGACTACCTGGGGCTCATGCCGGTGGGGGGGGACGGGGGGGGGGGGTAGGGGGGACCGGATAGGGGGGGCGGGGGGCATGGGCTCAGGGCGGTTACACATGGCGGGCACCCCGGGCGGAGCCGTGTCGCATGGTTAGCTCTCCTCTCTAACCCCTCTTCCCCCTCCCCCCCCTCCATGCAGGCCGCCCTGAAGGGCCTCCGCGCGCGCGACAAGGCGCTGCTGACCGCCGACACGCTGCAGGCGGACCTGGGGGCGCGGAGGCGGGCCATAGCGGAGCTGGAGGCGGCGGGGGCCAGGGTGCTGGGGGGGGATGCGGCCAAGGCAAAAAAGGTAAGGGGGGGAGGTGTGGGGGGTCATATTCTATTTATGCAGCCCGTTATTTTACCACATGCGGACATGCCTCCCCCCCCCCAACCCCCCCAGATCGCCGAGCTGTCCGGCGACGTGGCTGTGCTGCAGCAGTCGCTCTCCGCCGCCACCGCCACCTACGAGCGCGTCAAGGCCACCAACCAGTCCGAGCTGTCCCGGCTGCGGGGGGAGATGCGGGCGGAGCTGGGGGGCATGCTGCGGGGCTTCGCGGGGGTGATGGCGGCGTGCTGCCAGCGGGACACGGAGATATGGCTGGCGGTGAGGGGGGAGGGGAGCGGGAGGGGGGAGGGGGCGGGGCGGGGGGCGGGGGCGGGGGGGCATGGAGGGGCTGTTGGAGGGGCTGGTAGCGTGCTGGGTATGCGTGACATGGGTTGCGGCGGGTCGCCTGCCGGTATGCGTCCACAGGAGGGGGAGTAGGGGCTGCCCATCCGTCCTTGCTGAGCCCCTCCACCTACTCGCACCTCCTACTGTTCCCCCTCCTTCCTTACACTTACGGCCTTACCCCCCTCCCCCAGGCTGCCTCCGAGCTGCAGGCGACCCCCGAGCAGCTGCAGGCCGCCAAGGCGTGTCTCACGGGACACCCACCCGCCCCACACCAGCAGCACCAGCACCAGCAGGGGGAGGCGGCAGCGGGCAACGGCAGCAGCAGCGCACCCCGCGGTGCGGACCTCCCTGCCTCCACCGCCGCCGCCGCCTCCTCCCGCCCGCCCGCTGGCAGTGCTGCTGGCGGTGCTGGCAGTGGTGGTCCGCCTGGTCCCCGGCCCGGCTCCCCGGGGGGTCAGGGGGGTCAGGGGGGTCTGCGGGATGTGGACCTGGGGGGAGTGGGGGGGCGGGGAGGGGGGGTGTGCAGGGGCGGGGGCGGGGGGGCGGCGGAGGGGGGCGGCTACCCGCTGTGAGGCCGCACACACCCCGGGGGGGAGTGCCCTCGGAGGGGGGGGGCCGCGAGGTTCGTTGGAGAGGCGCGCGGCGCGGGAGGGAAGCAAGGAGGCAGGCAGGGAGGTACCGGGGGGGGGGTACCTGGCTGGCCGCGGAGGGGAGTGGATAGGGGGCGGAGGGGTGTGGCGGGTGGTACGGCGGCGGTAGCTAGGTTGGCCGGCTGGCCTTGTATCTTGTATTGTGAACGGGATGTGCATCTTCACCGCTGGTGGGGATTCCTGGAAGGGCGTCACCTGCCCTGCCCTGCGCGGGTCCTCCTGGGCGACCTGCGTGCCCGGCGTGCTGTGGGGTGAGGGGTCTTATGTTGGAGGCGGGGGGTCGCGTGATGGTGGTTGTGCGCAGGTGTGTTGGAGGGGCGAGGGGCGTCCAGGCGAGGAGCGCCCGTTGGTTGGGGTTGGTTGAGGGTACCAGGGTGCGGCAGGTGTGGGGCCGCGGGGGCTCTGTGCGGCAGGGAAGACGTGGGAGGGTTTAGGGGAGACTGGTGGGCAGGAGGGCAGGAGGACAAGGTTGGGGTTGGCTGGCAAGGTTGGCTTGTGGAGTGGGGGTGGGAGCGGCGCAGCGGGGATGTGCGAGCTCGGGAAAGGGAGTTGGTAAGCGAGTCACAGTGTGCATTCCATTAGTTATCCATTAGTTGTCGCAACTTTGAGGGGTTTGCCAGCAGGAATTAGCGAAATGTAGACTACTGCGGCTGCTTAACTGGTTTCACATGTTCGGATGCCTATTGAAGCGGCTTGGCTATGGCCGCTGACAATATCGCAGCTGGGCGCAGTAAGAATTACGAGGCGTCAATCTAGGTTAGGGTCACTTGTAGCTTGTAAACCTCGGGAGGCTAGTTGTCCCTCGTACAAAGTCAGTGCAACATCCTTCGTGCGCTCATGAACTAGCAGCCCTAAATTGTCGACTCCCTTTTAGCGTTTTTCCTTCTTATATAACGACATGAGCTGGTTTGTGGGTGTGTTCGACGTGCAGTCCTCACGAACGAGAAGACCGCCAAAAAGAACTGTCGTTCTATAAGCTATACATTTGCGCAAATACTAAGGGAGGATAAGTAGAGTTACCGTAGATACTTGCATAAACGAATACTGCTCCGCAATTAGGCTAGCAAAGAGGCGCCTGCGCTCGGCGCATCTACCATTCTTTAGGACTGCAAGAGAAAGTAGTCATATACATCTCTGCTGCCATCCAGCACGACTTTACTGGACAAAGTAACATGGACTAGGAATTTAACAGTTCGGCTAATTTGCAACAGGACTAACAGCTCATGCTGCCAGGCTTGTTTCCAATACCGGTAGTCTCCGCCCTGGCATAATACTCTTCCTCAAGGAATCACAGTCACAATGCAGACGCTTTCTCCTGCCCTGATGGCCTCAACCAGGTCCGTTATTCCGGCCTGTCTCCGGTGTCATGGACCCGACCATCATCTAACCCGCCCCGCACCCGCCCCCCGGTCGCAGCGAGGTGCTGGTCGCCGCGGCGGCCACCTGGATGGGCTACCTCTCCCGGCTGGCGGCAGCGGCCCAGGTGCGGCCGCCCTGGGAGACACCGCCCCGCCTCCATGTTGTCCCGCTGTCCCCATCACCCTGCCCGCCTCATCACCGCCACCACCTTCATAACCGCCCTCACGTTGCTCCCCACCTGAAGTCCGCTCCCACATCTCAGCTGCCCTCCTCCCCCCTCCGCTCGCAGGGCCCGCCAGCCTCCCAGCCCCCGGCCGCAGGGGACCCCTCCTCCCCCTCCCCCTCCCCGGCCCCCCCAGCAGCGGTGCCGCTGCCCACCCCCTCCGAGGTGTCCTGCCTGGTGTCCTGCGGGCTGGGACCCGCACTGGTCACCACGGTACGGCAGCAGCTGCAGGTACGGAGGGGGTCCCCTGGAGGGGAGGGGAGCTGTGCGGGGTGGGGCGGTGGAAGGTCCACCACCACCTCGTTTCCTGGACCCATCTCCGCCACCCTCTTCTCCTCCGCTCCTCCCTCCCCCCCCAGGCTGCCCTAGAGTCCCACGCGGTACCCGGCTTCTGGCGGCGCATGGCGCTGTGCCGTACCGCTGCCGCCGCGGGGGACGAGGAGGCGCTGGAGGGGCACCTGCTGGCGGGGCTGAAGGTGGGGGGGGGAGAAGGGGGGGGAGGGGGGGAGAGGGCTCGGGATTACTTTATGTGGACGTGCAGGTCTGGAGCTGCCCACTGGGTGATTGGCTGGGCCGGGAGGGGCACCCTTCTTCACGGCCTCCCTTACCCCCTTCCTCCCCCTTCCTCCCCCTTCCTCCCCCTTCCTCCCTCTTCCTCCCCCTTCCTCCCCCTTCCTCCCTCTTCCTCCCCCTTCCTCCCTCTTCCTCCCCCTTCCTCCCTCTTCCTCCCCCTTCCTCCCCCTTCCTCCCTCTTCCTCCCCCTTCCTCCCTCTTCCTCCCCCTTCCTCCCTCTTCCTCCCTCTCCCCCCCCTTGTGTCAGGGCCTGTGTGGTCTGGTGGAGGCGCACTGCGACTGCCTGCAGCGGCTGGCGGGGCTGGTGGCGGGGGCGGTGGGGCAGGTGGGGGCTGGTGGGAGGGAGGAGGAACAGGGTGTGGGAAGGGGACTTGGAAGGCGGGTGGGCGGGCAGCTGTTGAGAGGGAGGGGTAGGTGCAGAGGCGCTCCGCTCCACATCCCCGCGGGCGGCTGCTGGGTAGCCGCCTGCCCTACGCTGATGTTCCCTCCCTTCCCTCCCTTCCCCCCCTGCCCCCTGCCCGCCTCCCCCGCAGGCTCCCTCCCCCGCCCCCTCCCCGCTCCCCCCCGGCGACCACTCCTCCCTCTCCCTCGCGCCCTCCCTCTCCCGCCTGCACCAGCAGTACCGCACAGCCGTGAGTGCGCTGCTGATGGCCACCGCGGAGGTCAGCGTGGCAGGTGAGAGCGGGTTGGGGGGAAGTAAGGGGGCGGAGGTTTCCTTCGCTCCCCTCCCCTGCCGCTCTGCATGGCTGCTGCTGCTGCCGGGTGTAGCGGAAGGGGCCGCACTCGTGGAGCCGATCCCGGTGCGGGGCCCCATCATGGGGCCCCCGGCTGCAACTGCCCGCCCGCCTGTGCCTCTCCCCACCGCCCCCCTCTTGCCCGCCCCACCATGCCCCCCGCCCCCACTGCCGTACACCCCCCCTTCCCTCCCCCCTCCAGAGCTGCTGCTGCTGTACTTCAGTTCCAAGCTGACTCAGCTTGCGCAGACGCTAGCGCCCCTGGAGCAGCTGCTGGAGGCGCAGGAGGGGGCGGCGGGGGGGGAGGGAGGAGAGGGAGGGGAGGCAGGGGCAGGGGGGCTGGCGGGGGGCGGTGCCAGTGCGGTGCTGCTGGCGACTATGGGTAGCGGGGCGGGGGCCGGGGGGCTGCTGGGGGTGGAGGTGGGGGGAGGCGGAGGCGGAGGTGACCCGCGGGTCAGTGAGGGCGGCCTGGGGTCGGCCGCGGTGGAGGGAGTGGCCATGCTGATGGGCTCAGCGGCAGGTGAGGAGCAGGGGGTGAGGGGAAGAGAGGCGGGGCATGTCATTGGGACTGTCGGGCTGCTGTGCAACTGCCGCCTGCTGCCTCCGCCCGCTCCCGCGACCTCCTCCCCGCCTCCGCCCACCTCCCTTCCCTCCCCGCCTACCACCCCTCCGCCACCCCTCCGCTATCCTTCCCTCCCCGCCCCACGCAGGTTTCCTAGGCGGCAGCACCGGTGGCGCTGGAGAGGAGGACGAGAACACGCCTCCCCCCTCGCTGCGGCGGCGGGCGGGTGCGCTGCGCCCCTCCGCGGTGGCTGCCGCCATGGGCCCGGGGTGGGTGCGGCGGCTGGGGGAGGTGTGCGGCTGCCTGTCGCGACTGGCGCTGGGGCCGGCGGGGGAGGAGGCGGTGGTGGCGGCGGTGTCGCAGCACGTGGAGCGGCTGCTGAGGAGGCTGGCGCTGGGGGTGTTTGACCGGGAGGTGGGGGGGGGGGGGGGGGGGGGGGAGGTGGGGGGGGGGGAGGGGACATGCTGGGACCGTACCTATTGGGCATGTACCTACAGCCATCATGCTAGGCGAGCTGTGTGGGAGCCCCGGGGGTGGGGGGCGCCGCCTCCGCGTGGGGTAGGTTTTGCCATCACCCCTCCCATGTGCCCCCCCTACCCCCAGGTCCTCCCCGCCGCCAGTCGCGCTGCCGGCCGCATCCCGCTGGAGTTCCTGCGGCTGGTGGTGGCGGGGGAGGGGGCGGGGGAGGGGGCTGCCACACCCGCTTCGGAATCAGGAGGAGGAGGAGGAGGAGCTGGTAGCACCACCCCCACCCCCGCCACCGTTGCCCCCACCTGCTTCTCCGGCGGCCTGGCCGAGCCGGGCAGTGAGGGTCGCACGCTGGCGGAGTGGCGTCTGCGTCTGTCGTACCTGGTGTTCGAAACCCTGGGTCGGCTGCGGCTGGGGCAGATGTTCGACATCGTGGTTGACTACCCGGACAGCCTGCCCGCCATACGGGACCTGGCGGCCTGCCTCAGACACACAAACCTGCAGGTGGGGGTAGGGGGAGGGGGGGTAAGGTTGATGCCTCCCCCAAGGCATGTCTTTGCTGCTACCTCCCTGCTTCATGCACACTACCTCGACCCTTCAATCCCTCAGCCCAACATGCATATCCCATGCAGCTGACATCCTCCCCCCTCCCCTCCCCTCTCCCCCCCCCCCCAGTCCCTGTTCGTGTCCTCCTTCCGCCGCTCGCTGCAGCAGCGGCTGCTCCACGCGGGCGCCTCCGCCACCGGCATCATCCACCAGTACGTGGCAACCATACGAACCATGAGGGAGATCGACCCGTCGGGTAGGAGTGGGGGAGTGGGGGAGGGAGATGAGAGGTGCGAGCTAGGCCCGGGGGCGGTGCCGGGGAGGGGACACGACAGGCGAGCCAGAGCCTAGGCAGGTGGTCTCGGGTCTGGGCTCTCACTTGCTGCGGTGTCATGATCACCTGAATACCTCCCCCGCCCCCCTCCCCCCTGTCCCCCCCCCCAGGCTGTCTGCTGCACGCGGTGGCCGCCCCCCTGCGCGCCTACCTGCGCCGCCGCTCCGACACCATCCGCTGCCTGGTGGGGCTGGTCACGCAGGACGGCGGGGGGGCGGGCGGGGAGTCGCTGCTGGAGGAGCTGCAGGCGGGGGCGGCGGGGGGGGCGGGAGGAGGAGGGGGGCGCATGGAGGTGGATGCGGCGGGGGAGGACGCGGACGAGCGGGTGCTGCGGGTCGCCACCGCCACCGCCGCGGCGGGCTTCCCGGGGGTGCCCGCACAGCCCCCGGCAGCTGCAGGGGGGGCAGCAGGGGGGCCCTCCCCCTCCGCCTGCCCCCCGGGTGACGTGGTGAGCATGCTGACGGGTGTGTTCGGCTCCCCCGAGCTCTTCCTGGCGGAGTACCGGCGGCTGCTGGCGGGGCAGCTGCTGTACCGCTGCGATTACGACACGGTAGGGAAAGGGGGGGGGGCTGCGCCTGTTCGGTGCTGTCCAAAGCTCGCGAAGCGGTTCTGCCTCGTGCTGTGCTATGTGTCCAATCTGCCCCATTACCCCACCCTCCCTTCCCCCTCCTCCAACCCCTCCCCTCCCCCCCCAGGCCCGGGAGGTTCGCACGCTGGAGCTGCTCAAGATGCGGTTCGGGGAGGGGGCCATGCATGCGTGCGAGGTGCGGGGGGGAGGGGGGGAGGGGGGGTCTTGGTGACGCCCTCTGCTGGGGGCGAGCAAGTGTGGGGTGGGGGTGGGGGGGGCTTGGGCGGGTGGAGTGCACAGGGAGGGGCGGTGTGCTGAGCTGCGCAGCGGAGGTGCATGACACGAACCCCCTCCCCCCCCTCCCCCCCCAGGTGATGCTGAAGGACGTGGCAGACAGCAAGCGCATCAACCACCGGGTGCACTCCATGTCCGCAGCGGGGGCGGCGGGGGCGGACAAACCCATGTCACCCACAAGTGCTGCTGCTGCCGCCGCTGCCGCCGCTGCTGCCACTGCTGCCGCTGCCGCCCAGCTGCCTCCTCGCTCAACTCCCATTGGCGCCCGGACGGCAGCTCGGGGGCAGTCGCAGCAGCAGCAGCAGCAGCGCCCGGCGGGAGGGGCAGGGGGTGGTGGGGGAGGGAGCGGAGGGGTCAACACGCCGCAGGTTCAGACGCGGTCTGCAGCGGCGGCAGCAGCCCAGCAGCAGCAGGCGGCGGTGACACCTGCGGCAGCCGCCCCCGCAGCAACCGCCTCCGCCGCCTCCTCGGCCGCGGCTGCCTCCTCCGCTCCCCCTCCCCCTCCTCCCCCCGCTGCTGCCGCCCCCGAGCTGGCCCCCGGTCCGGAGTTCGAGCTGCTCTCCGCCACCATTCTGTCGTACCTCTTCTGGCCGGGGCAGGAGGACAGGGACAAGGTGGGCTAGGCAGGGGCAAGGGGTTACTGGCCGATGAGAGGGCCGCTGTTGGCAACACATGGGGAGGGTTGGGGCGGGCCCGACTGGGGGCAGACGTGACGTCTTACCCCCCTCCCCCCCCCCCCCAGGGCGCCCCCGACGACCCCTCCTGCGGCCTGCTGCTGCCGCCCGAGGTGCGGGCCGCCATGCGGGTGTTCGAGGGGCGCTACCGGCACCTCAAGACGCCGCGCAGCCTGAGGTGGCGGCCGCAGCTGGGGGCGGTGGATCTGGAGCTGGCGGCAGGTGGTGGGGAGGGAGGGAGGGGGGTGTTCCATGTGGCCCCTCTGTCGTACTTCCCTTCTCACTGCTGCCCCCCCCTCCCAACCCCACCCCCCCTGCAGGCGGCGCCACCGCCAGCTTCCGCGTGTCGCCCCTGATGGCCACTCTGCTGCTAGCCTTCCGGGAGCGGGAGGTGCTGAGTGCGGGGGAGCTGGCGGCGGAGGTAGGGGGGGGGCGGGGAGGGGGTTGAGCCAGCGCCTTACACCTGGTCTTCCAGGTCTTCCAGTTGCTTTGCCCTAACCTGTGGCTTCCTGAGGCATGGTATGGTTCTTGCCTTTCCCCCCCCCCGGGCCAGGTGGGTCTGCCGGTGGCTGTGGTGCGGCGCAAGATGCTGTTCTGGGTGAACCACGGAGTGATCGCGGAGGGGCGGGGCGGCAGTGGAGGGGGGGGTGGGGGGGGTGGAGGGGCCAACAGCAGCAGTCGCGCCCCCTCAGCGGGTGGAGGAGGTGGAGGTGGAGGAGGTGGAGGCGGGGAGCAGCTGGTGTACCGGCGGGCGGAGGCGCTGCCGGCGGAGCTGGAGGGTGGGTGGGGGGGGGTGGGGGTTTGTGTGGAGGGGGCGGGTGCTGCTGTAGTGGCACAGGGCAGGTGATGGTCCCTACCCTACCTGCTGCAACCCGGCTAGCCAGTCAGCCCAGTGTTCAGGCCCAATGGTGAACACTGACTGGCTGGTGCTGCACCCGTGGCTTGCGTGTTCGGACAGCTCCTCTCTCCCCCCTCACCTATGGCTTGGCCTACCTCCCCTCACCCCCTCACCACCCCCGCCCCCACCCCCACCCCCAGGCGCCACCCTGACCGACTATGGCGCGGAGGACGAGGCGCCCGCTCAGCTGCCCAGCGCGGCGGACCGGGCGGTGGAGGAGGTGGGGCCCTTCGAGAACTACATCAAGGGTGAGGAAGGGGGGGGTGGGGATGGGGGGGAGGATGGGGGCGTCTGAGCAGCCGCGTTCCTGACATCTGCGGGTGCACCCTTGCGAGCGCTGCCCCGTCAGCGGGCGGCGCTGCTCGGGGGCATGCGGGATGTCGCAGCACACCGCTGCTTTGGAGGAGGTATAGGCGACACAACGCGAAGGCCTTCCCCCAACCACTACGCCCTTACATGCCCCTATCATCTTCCCTACACGCCCCTATCTCCCCCTACCTCCCCCTACTGCCCCTCCCCCCTGCCCCCTGCTTGAGTCGGTACCGTATTGCCCAAAATTTAATTGACATGCGTTTGGAGGCCTATTTTCCAGCCCCATTTGACAAAGCGGGAATAATTTATGCCCCATTTGACTTCCTGATGGCGTATTTCTAGCCCCATTTGACATGCGCCAAAACGCCCCAAAAGCCGCCGTACGTGTTGGATGTAACATGGTAAGGAAAGGAGCTGTTCAGCTGTATGCCGCTGTGCAGCCCTAGGAGGATAAGTGGAACACCATTGGGAAACCCCGACTGGGCATGGCGCGGTGAGGATCCAGCGCATTGGCAAGTCATTTGCCCCCTACCTCTCCGTTCCCATCTTAGTTACCCTGCAGTCACCCCAGGCGGACTATTTTGCCCTCATTTGACACTTTGCCAGCGAATTTCCAGCCCCATTTGACATGGCAAAAAAACATTTTTGCCCCATTTGACAAAACCCAAAACATTTTATTGTTGTCAATTAAATTTTGGGCAATACGGTACACGTGACTCCAGTGCTTCACTCCTCATTTCACTTCCCGCCCTCCCTCCCCCCCCCTCCCTCCCCCCCCCCCCCCCAGGCATCCTGCAGAACTACGGCGGCCTGCCCCTGGACCGCCTCAACCACATGCTGCGCCTCTTCGTGGTCAGCACACCCAAGTACGACAAGACACCCGAGCAGCTGCAGGTGGGGGAGGGGGGGATGGGGGGGGAGGGGGGGGGGGTGCTGTGTTGGGAGTCCTCTGCTGCAGGGAGGGAGGGTAGGAGCGGTTGGAGGGAGGCAGTACACTATTGCGTGGTATGCTGTCTGATGAGGTGCTAGGGCTGAGGTGCTGGTGTGTGGGTTGGCTGCTTTCCTCGCTCGCCGCGTCTCCACCTCCCTCCCTTCTCCTTGTCCCGCCCCCACCCCCTCCCCCAGGCCTTCCTGCAGGTGCTCATCTCTCGCGAGGTGGTGGTGCTGGACAACAACAGCATCTACCGACTGGCGGGGCAGCGGGCGGCGGGGGGGAGATGAGGGGGCAGGAGAGGAAGGGGCGGGACATGAGGGGGCGGGAGTTGAGGGGGCGGGGAGCGGAGGGGATTGCAGGGGCCTGCGTTCAATGCAAGACGCGACGTCCCCCGGAGTGGGGGCTTGCCAGGAACCTAGTCTGGCCACCTGTCGCGTATGGTCGGCGCTTGGCACTCAGGAGCAGTATGTCGCATTTGTGCTTGTTTGACGCAACGTTAGCCGCTGACTCAACTAATAACTGGGGTTTTGTTCGAGTCCTTAACAATGAGTCAATCTACCTTGTTATGTTTCCATAAGAAAATTTGTAAAACCAAAGTGGCATGAGGGCATCCTGCTGCCTCTGCCTATGCCGCGCAAGCAATTGAAGAACACTGGATGGCCCAGCAGAACGAGGACGAGAGGCATTCGCCCCGGGACCTGAACGCGTTGTCTCTGCAGGCCAAGGTTAGGTGGTCAGGTGGCCCCTTGTGTTGTGACCAAGGTGTGACCCATGGTTCGGGGCTACCATAGATTCCGCAGCGGATGACTCAACATGCACCTTCCCCCATTCGCGTGCGTTTGTACTACTTTCCATTTGAAGCGCTGCATCTCTTGTAGGGACAACTCGCACTGCGGTTTTGTGTAGGTTTGACCTAACTTCGCTTATACCAGCACACAGCCCGTCAAGCCCTAGCAGGCGACCCTTGCCTCTCCTCAAGACATATGGCACGTAAGGCTTGCGGCGGAGGAGGCCTCAGTTGCACCCACTACCGGCCTCCCCAGCGACGGCGTGTCAGCAGCTATGGCAACCCCGGCGTTGCTGCTGCCGGCACTGAGGGACGCACCCCGGTGTCCGACATCACAGCGCTTCTCCAGCAGTTCGGGATCGGCTACTCTCGTAGCGTGAGCGCCGAGCGCCTTGACGCCGACATCCGCGACGCGCTTCACATCAGCAAGTGGTCCTACTCGCACCACTGGAGCTGCCTGCCGGCTGAGAAGCGCGACGCCATACAGGGCAGGTATCCGGCCTGCAGGCTGTTCCGTCTGGAGAACTTCGGCACGCCAACCTACTCGGTGTTCCTCACGAGTGCGGTTCGCCGGGACGAGCCGCTGCTGGCTTACGCGGGCAGCGTGCTCACCCTGCGCGACTGGGAGGCGGCGCACCCGGACAACACGGAGAGGGTGGGTGCGGCTGGGAGGATAAAGAGGAAAAAAACTAACTAACCTTGTGACATGGTTGCCGACAATTCCCGCCAAGCCGGAATCACTTCAGCTAAAACGATAGCAGGATTTACTAAGTGTAACGTCAATGTTGATGCCGAAAGGATGCAGCGACAAGGAGACCCTAGCTAGGTTGCGTCATGGATGAGACGTCGGATAGTCACGCTAGCCGGCCGCACCGACGGTCCATACGCAACCCGACCACCTGAACGATCTCAATAATAAAGGCAAGAAACCAACAAGAAAACGATGAACCGGAAGGCTTGCGTGCGAGCGGATGAACAACCATAATTTGAGTAACATAGAACGAGGCCGGCGTGGAGGTTAAAGTCATTCGATGACGGCAGAGTTGTACATGTTGCACCGCGAAGAGAGTGAGGCTTTGATCCGGGAAGCTAAAATTTGGGAAGCTATAAGGCTGCCTCGAGGGTCGGGATAACTGCACGAAATAGGGAAAGACGCGAAAATAGGGAAAGGCAGGGGGATAATAAAGTCTTACCCAAACCCCATGTTAAAAAAGCCAAGGAAGGGGTGCCGGATCCACCCACCCACCCTGTCGTACCGTTTTTGCTGTACAACAACGCTGTAAGTTTGGCGTGATGTCCATTGCCCGCCACACGGGGGAAGGCCCCAGGCAGGCTGCCATGTTTATTATCTCTTGTCAACAGCCGACGCATTTCGCTTTGGAACTTCATTCGCATTGCTGTAATGTCTAAGTGCACGGTAGCGTTGGTTAGTGGCCTCCAGCCCACCTGGTACTGTGTCCCTCGCATCACCCCGCCATCGGTACGACTGCGCCCCCTCCCCCGGGTAGCAGGTTGGCTTGCACCCCACCGCCCTCAGCACCAGATGCAGAAACACGCATTTACCCCCTGCCCCTCCTCCTCCCTCAGCCACAGGTGTTTCCTCCCGTGCCCTCCCCTCTCAACCTTGCCCTATCTTTGCAATTTCTTTCGTTTGGTTTCTTTTCGGGCCCCTTCCACCTTGGTCCTTGTCCCTGCTGCTTGCTTTGCCCCTTGTCCCTCTTGCGTATTGGCTGTTGCCCCCTGCTGCCTCTGACGTGAGCCCCGGTATTGATAATACATATACATCTTATCTTGTGGATAGAGGAGTCCGGAGAAGAAATACTGTGGTATGTTGGGCCAGCTGGGTGTTCCATGGGGACATTGCCGCCCGCAAACTCCACCCCAAGGCTCCAGTATTAGCGCAAATTGCACTTTCCGGTATTACAGCAAGAGTACTGTTTTCCGTTTGTCGAAACGATACCTCGGGAAACGATACCTCGGGAAAAATGTTTCGAAGGTCAAACAAAACATAGTTGGGTCTCCGACCCACCTACCCACCCCTGCCGTACGACCAACTTTGAAGGCCAATAACTATTCCCGTACAACTGCACGTATGATTCTGAAAGCGGATTTGGGATGCTCTCATCGAGATCTTTAATCTTAAAGCCGTGTGGCGAACCTACCACCCCGGATAAGGAACAAATGAAACGAAAGGGGGGGTCTCACGCGCCGCCAACCCTTCAGGCCGCCAAAAGGTGAGGCAGCGCTAGTTAGGCAACAGGTAATACGGCAACCCGCTGACCGAGTCCCGCTGACCCCTGTCTGAGAGGTGGGCAGCAGCTGGGTGTGCCCCTGAGCTGCTGGGAGTGACCACTAACTGCCCACCAGCATGCGGCCGCACTGCCGTCATGAACCTATGACAAACCCAACAGTCCAGCCGTTGCAAGTCAGGGACTTGAGCCGTCTCCACACCCTTTCCGTATTCTGCATGTGTCACCACCACCGCTTCTGTGTCTCGCAAGTCCGACCAAGTTCAGGTTCTGGTTCTCCCTTTTGCGGGCTCCCCAATGTCAGGTCCACCTGATGGCGTTCGACCTGCCGTACGACACGTTGAAGGAGTGTGGCTACCCGAGTGAGCAGCGGGTGGACCTGGTGCTGGCGGCGGACCGGGCCGGCAACGAGGCGCGCTACCTGCACGACCCCACCTGGCACGAGGCATGCTGGCCGCCCAAACCCAACATCTACACGGAACTGGTCTGGACGACTGCGCCCTCGCACCCGGACCTGGTGGGTGCCGGGCCGCACGGATAGCGCGGTCGTACGGGTTTACTGTTCACGGTTTGAAATGCCGAAACACACCCCAACAAATACCCTTGCCCAATATCCAGGTACCCGGTACCGGCCTGCATCATGCACAAGCTGACGACAAGGGCTGCAGCACTTCGCCTGTCTCCTCACCTCATTCCCCCAACTTCCTTTCCTACTCCCGGACATACCCCTTCCCTGAAAGGTACACGCTTCCCATCTCGTTCACAGCCCCTCATCCCACATCCGCCTGCCTGCCGTACCCACCCAGGTGCTGCCGTACATCCTGTTCTGCGCCGACCGCGCCATGAAGGCGGGCACCGAGCTGCTGCTGTACTGGGGCGACGAGTGCTGGCAGGCGATCAGCCGCCACGAGGTGATGGCGCAGGCGGCGGAGTCCTGGCGCGCGCACTACACCCGGCAGGGGCTGCTGCACCACGTGGAGGAGGTGAAGGCCAGCGGGCGGGGCGGGGAGGTGCCGCTGGAGGAGGAGGAGGGCGAGGAGGCTGGGGGCGGAGCGGGACCCTCTAACGGGGCAGGTCCTAGCAATGCGCCGGCCGCCGCCGAGCCTCCATCTCAACCGCCGTTGCAGCAGCAGCAGCCGTCGTCCGGCCAGCAGCAGCTGCAAGGTACCGCCGTGGCGTTCGACCTCAAGGAGGGTCACTACCGAGACACGCCCCAGCACGCGCCGGCTGCTGCAACCGCCTCGGCTGCAGCTCCGGCTGCTGCTGCAGCGGCTGCTGCTGCTGCGGCCGCCTCGGCAGCTGCTCCGGCTGCTGCCGCAGCGGCGGCAGGCGGCAGCAGTGCAGTGGCGAGGCCTCAAGCCCGACCCACCCCCGCCGCTGCGGCACGCGGGCAAGTGCCCAAGCCGAGTGTTGCCTTCCGGCGTCTGAGCCACCCGCAGGTGCTCGCGTCCTTCCCTGGCTGGTCGGCGGAGTGCGACTTCACAACCCTGCCCCCGGCGCTGATAAGAGAGATGAACAAGCTCCGTGGCCGCAGCTTTCGGTCGGGTGTTGCTACGGAGAAGGAGGAGGCGCTCATCGCGAGTGGGGAGCTGCCGAGCTGTGATGTGGTGGAGGTAGGGAGTTGACAGCAGCTGGGGCAGGTGATGTGATGCGGTGTGATGCGGTTTACAATGGTGGCCTTCCGCTGCTTAGCGGTGCGTGTGTGGCAACCCTTGGTTGGTTCGCCAGCTACTGTGCACACGTTGCATGTACGGCAGAGCGTATATGCAGTGGGCTTACGCGGGCACAGTGCGCTGCGGCTCCAGGAGATGCGGGAAAATCACCACGTGCGAAGTTGCTAGGGGCAGGGCGGGAGAGCGCGTGTAACAGAACCTGTCATTTGCGAACCGCGGGTCCGTCCTAAGATGGCCGTTAACTGAACTGGCATTTCAGCGGAACGTCACTGACGTGAAGGGAGAGGGATCCCTCTCCCTTAAAAACCCTCCCTTTCCACTCCTGTGTTTTCTTCCTTACTACTGCTTCAGTGTTTAATTCACAATATATGGGCCCGTCCCAGGGCGACCTTTGACCGCATGCACCTTCTCCTACAGCCAGCTGTCATGCGCATGCCCCAGCCGGCTGCTCCAGGAGTAGCTAGCCAAGGGCTAGGTTGCCAGCTCCTGCTGAAGGCAAACGATTATGGCATTTCGGTGAAGGTTTGCTCTTTACCCGCGTACGGCATGTTGCCAGCCTGCTAGTATTCGCCCCGCCCCGCCTCCCCCCGCCCCGCCCCGCCCCACCCACCCTGCCCCAGGTGCGGGCGCTGCACCACTCCGTGCGCTGGGCCACACCGCCCGACCAGGTGGCCCACGCCGTCCTGGCCCGGAGGGAGATCCGGGAGGACGAGCCCATCGGCATCTACGGGGGCAGCGTGGGCACCGCACACGCAATGGACCTGGCCAACGCGCCGGAGAAGGAGGTGGGAGGTGGCGGAGTTGGGCTATGGTGTACTGAAATAAACATTACGACCATTGGGTAGGGCTTCAACCCTGTTAAACCCCTCCCTAATAGCAGGCAGCCTGTACCTCATGCATGCCCGCGCCTCTTGGCGTGTCTCGCTTGACAATGCAGTACACCGGTATTCGTTGCCTGTTGCGCTGCCTTCACGCGCCCTCAAAGCTCAACCTTACGATCGGCCGCCCCGCAGTGCTACGTCTTCGCCATGAAGAAGCATGAGCTCAAGGCCAGCCGCCCCCAAATCAGCTGGCCCGGCAAGGGGCTGGTGGTGGATGCGCTGCAGCGAGGCAACGACGCGCGCTTCATGAACGACATCTGGGGCCAGGAGGAGGACAGCGAGTGAGTGCCGCGGGGGTCGGGCTGCGGCTGCTGCTGCTGCGGGGCCCGCACAACCTGCAGCTTCACAACAGTGCTCGTACGGAACCACCGTGTCATTTCGCGTCAGGTTGTGAACACGGTATTGTCCCCTTGTAAAGTTGTTAACAGAAGGCTTGCTCACACTATTGCACCTACCGCTCCTTGCCACGCACCAGGGCTAACGTGGTGGCGAGGGTGGTGTGGAGCAAGCAGCGCGGCAGGCCGTACTTGATGCTGTACGCCACGAGGAGGATCCGCAAGGACGAGGAACTGACGCTGGACTACGGAGAGAACTACTGGCTGTTCTGCGCGCGCAACCTCCAGGTGCGGGGTTGGGGGTGGGCGGTGGGGGGAAGGAGGGATGGCATGCGCAGGGTAACGTGTGAGAGACTGTGTGAGAGACCGTGACGGTGGAGGCAGGAGCGGTGTGGCCTAAACTCTGATGCTCTTTGCTTACAATCGGAGGCATGGGAGGCCAGGAGTTGTCTAGAGCGCAGTGTGGCGGCCTCTGCTAGGATTGCCTGCATGCCCACCCCCCCCATCCCTCCCCCCCACTGCAGGCTGTGCACTTCAGCTACTACGACCGCACGGACCGCCAGATCTCGGCGCTGCAGCGCTGGGTGCGACGGGTGGAGGGCGAGCGGCGGCTGCAGGAGGTGATGGAGCGCGTGGAGGCGGACATCGACCTCAACGCAAAACAGCTGTACGACCAGGATGACTAAAATGTAGGGGGGCTGCTTTAGTCACCGATACAGCATTCGCCGTACAGATACGCGTTGAAGGGCTGGCTGGGAAGGCAGGGGGCGCGATAGCGTCAGCGGAATTCTGTGTGGTATCGCTTTGACCTCTCAGTTACAACTTCAAAGTTGACCCGCACTTGTGTTGCTATGTTGTGAAACAAAGAGGCGCATGGGGATCTCGAGTAGAGGCAGCGGGATTCTGGCTGCCCTGAAGCAGTGTTGAGGAGTAGGTCTGGCTTAGGGTATAGCTAAAGGCACTGAAAGGTGCCGTACGTTATTCTAATGGCGCTTGGTTGGAAGGCGGCTGTACAAAGTTGCGGATTTTAAGTTCTCTCGATCTTCGGCATACAGCAAGACGTTGTGTGCAAACGTTGTGCCTAGTCCTATGTTGTCCTGCTTCGTGTTGGTACAGTACGTGTTGTTGTTGTCGTACAAGCAGCCAGGAAATTTGCTAGTCGGCCCCAGGGTATTCGAATGCCCTGGCCGCCTTAGCCATGAATATGCATAGCTGGCCAAACAGTTGAACCGAAGCAGTGTAAAGTTGTTGTGCACTGATGCCCCAAGACGTCGGACACCGCTGCGGAACCTGGCAAAGCTCTTATCTCCGGCCCGCGGAGAAGGGCAACTTAAACCCAGGGAGGCTCGGAACGTTCTCATGCCCACACCATGTAACACACGCATGTTCCTTTACAGGGAATCCACTCGATCACGCAAAGAGATACATACACGGGCTTCACTAGGGAACTGACATACACCGAAGTGCTACAATGTCTGCAATTTCTCCGAATCCTTCATACCAACTGGAGGCGTACTGTAATTGGTCCCCTATCAAAGCACGACAAGGAGCCTTCGGCCCGTAAGTGCGGCCCTGCGCTCGCTTGCCACCCGGATGCGTCGTTAGACAGGCATGTGCAATATTCCGTCGTCCGCAAAAAGCTACCCTCTAAACCCTCCCAGTACGCACTTCTTGGAAACCCCCTATCACCTGTCAGCTATTACCCTGGCACTCGCAGTGTCCCCCTACCCTTCGTCGTCCGAGAAACACCACCCGATCCGCCCCTCCACTCTCCAACTTCCGCACGAACCCTCCACGCATGCATGCATGCAGGCCGGCCGGGGTCCCCCTCAGGCAGGCAGGCGGGCTGCCTCCGCATGCCGCTGCCGCTCACCGGAACTCCTCCTCCAGCGCCCGGAAGCGCTCCGTCAGCTCCTCGTACACCGCCCGCAGCTTGCGCCGCACCGCGTCCTCGCCCTCAGCTGCGAGCAGGCAGGAGGATAGGGGGGGGAGGCAGATGCGAGACAATTAGCCGACAAGCAATGACGCGTCAAGCCCGGCGACTTAACAAGAACAGGCATGCATGGCAACGCGGAGCACCAGCGGAGCCCTGGCCAACCCACGGCACTTTCCATAACCCGGTCGCACCTGGGTCCTCGAACTTTTGGCTGGTGAGCTTGTAGAGCGTGTCGCCCATGCGCTGCTTGATGACGTTGAGGGTGATCTTCTGCCCCTCCGCGTTGCCGCCCGCCGTCTTCTCGATGGCGGCGGTGGCGAGGCGGTGGAAGGTGGCGATGTTGCGCATCATCTCCACGCTCTTGTAGAAGGGGCAGTACTTGTCGTACTTGGTGAACGAGTTCTGCTGCAGGTAGTCGTCCTTGATGAACCTGGGGGCCGGGGAGGGGGGCGGGGCGCATGGGCGATATGGGTACGTCAACAATAGAGCCCACCTGTGCCCAATGGGCACTGCGCACAACGGCGTCCCCACCGCCTTCCATCCCACCCACCCCTCCCCCCACCTGGCCGTCTCCAGCACGATCTTGTCCGTCTCCGCGAGCGCGTCCTTGCCCACCAGCTGCACGATCTCGTTCAGCTCGTCCTCCTTCTGCAGCACCTCGCGGAAGGTGGTGCGCAGCTGCACGAACTCGGGGTCGAACTTGTCGTAGAAGGGCTCCAGCGACTTGGTGTACTTGGAGTAGGAGATGAGCCAGTTGACCGAGGGGAAGTGCTTGCGCTGCGCCAGCTTCTTGTCGAGACCCCAGAAGACCTGTGAGGGGCAGGGCGGCGGGAGCGGAGGAGCGAGCAGCAAAGAGTGAGAAGTGCGGCGGAAGGTGGGACTTGAAACCAAGATGCAACGTGATACTGAAGCAGGTTGGTATTCTGGCACTAAACGACATCCGCCTAGCAGCCAGCAGTGCATGAACACATTGTACGTGGCAACTGAAAGCATTGTCAACGACCATTCCGGCCCCAACCCATATCATAGGGCTAGCAAACATGCCAGAAGCAACACCGCCGGCAGCTGCGTCGCTGTAGTTACGCTTAAGTTCGTCAGACAGCAAGCAAGGCGCCTTCCGTTACTGCGGGCCGCAGGCAGCACAGCTACCACTGCGGACCCCCTGACACCCAGCCAACGGTTCTGCCACGGGCTGCAGCCATGTGGCGTGGGCACTAATGATCCTTTCCCCGAGCACCGCCGCAGAGCACCGCCGCCGCAGAGTCCTGCACCCATCCTAGCCAACTGTCAGAGCGCCCACCCACCCCAGCCCCCCAGCCTCCCGCACCCACCTGCACGATGGCCAGCGTGGCGGCCGTGACGGGGTCGGAGAAGTCGCCTCCCGGGGGCGACACGGCGCCCACAATGGTGACGGAGCCCTCGCGCTTGGGACCACCCAGGCACTGCACGCGACCCGCGCGCTCGTAGAAGGAGGCCAGGCGGGCACCCAGGTAGGCGGGGTAGCCTGCGGGGGGGGGGGCGGGCGGGGCGGGGCGACACGGCTCGGGACTGCCTGACATGAGCTGGCTGTACAGGGGTGCTCTCCCCTGCAGCACTGGCTACCCGTTTCCCCGTCTTTTGCTCTCGTGACGTAACCCAGATATTTAGACTTGTATTTAATCCATCTGTAACATGGGAAGTCAACAGGCATACCGCCAAGCGACGGCGTTATGCATGCCTTGGGACGAAGTAATAAGGCCTCCCCATCGCCATAAGGGCAGGTCTCTCGCCCCCTGCAGCCCCCACCCCCACCCCCCCACCCACCCGAGTCCGCAGGCATCTCCGCGAGGCGGCCCGAGATCTCACGCAGCGCCTCCGCCCAGCGCGAGGTGGAGTCGCCCATCATTGAGAAGTGGTAGCCCATGTCGCGGAAGTACTCGGCCAGAGTGATACCCGTGTAGATGGACGCCTCGCGGGCAGCCACGGGCATGTTGGAGGTGTTAGCAACCTGGGGGGGAGGGGAGGGGAGGAGGCAGAGCGGGCCCGCGGGGAGTTGTTTATACATAGGTGGGGCTTAAGACTTGGGCCAGTGCGTGCTTGCATGGTAAAGCTTGGCAAAAGCGGATAGGTTACGAGATGTGGCGCGCTTTACTGCTTTCATATGTGCTACTGTATCACTACAAGCAGTAGGTTTTCCCCACTGCCATTGTGTTGTGCTGCGTTGCACGGCGTAAAGCTCGGCAGCGGAGACTAAGGCGTGCCGATGCGCCAAGAGGTGTGGAGGGGTACCCAGGACGCACGCGTGTGGGGACTGCACCCCCCCCCCCGCAATCACAGTGCGTTGCGACTCGCGGCCACAGGTGGCACAGACGCCTCGGCACCTAATCAAACGGTGACCCCGCTGGCTACTATGGCTGCGCAATCCATGCGCAACTACTTGCGTGAGTCATAATGCTGAACCTGACAGGCTAAACAATTTCATTTTCCCCAGTAGAAGACACCATCCAGCGCTGCATATTCACGGAGCTCCTCCTTTCCCCATGCCCCCCTGCCCCTACCATTGAAGCTTCAGCCGCCCCCTGCCCATGTACCCCCCCTACTGCGCCCATCCCCCTCCCACCCCACCCCTTAACCCACCAAGCAGGTGCGCTTCATGATGGACTCCTCGCGCCCGTCCGGCAGCGTCATGGTGAGCGCGGGGAACTCCGCCAGCACCTCCGCCATCTCGTTACCGCGCTCGCCGCAGCCCACGTAGATGATGCCGTCCGAGTTGGAGTATTTGGACAGCGCCTGCGAGATGACGGTCTTACCGCAGCCGAAGGCACCGGGGATGGCGCAGGTGCCGCCCAGCACCGAGGGGAACAGCGCGTCCAGGACACGCTGGCCGGTCAGCAGCGGGGTGTCCGCAAGCAGCTTCTGCGCCACCGGGCGCGGGGAGCGCACGGGCCAGAGCTGCTTCATGCTGTACTTCTGTGAAGGAAAGGCGGGGGGAGAAGAGGAGGAAGGAGAGGGCGGATGAGGAGGGGGACGAGGCTAAAGGGGGGAAAAGCATAGGATGGGGATGAGGCACATGGGTGAGTACACGAGGAGCTCTCAGCTGGGGTTGGGTGGACCGCTTACGTACCTTCTTCTGGCCCTGGAAGTCCACCTCGATGATCTCCTCATCCACGTTGTAGTGACCCGCCGGGGCAATGTAGGTGACGCTACCGCGGGCACCGGGAGGGAGCATCAGGCGGTGCTCGATAAGGCTGTTCTCCGCCACAAGACCGTAAATATCGCCTCCGGTGATGCGGTCGCCCACCTGCGGGAACGGCGTGGCGAACATGTTTGCCGATCGTCCCAATCCCGCCTATCTGAACCAGCACAACGTACCTTGAATCCCTTAGGGTGGAACTCCCACTGCTTAACGATGTCCAGTGAGGGACAAGCAACACCACGGGGGATGAACACATCGCCGCTCTGCTGGGCAATCGCCTTGAGCGGGCGCTGAATGCCATCGAAGATGTTGCCCAGGACACCAGGGCCCAGCTCCACGCACAGAGGCTGCGGGCAAAAAATAGTTTGAATACAAACCTAAGAGTAGTAACTCAAGACAAATGACATACCTTCTTTGTGCGCAACACGATGTCGCCCACGCAAAGGCCAGCCGTCTCCTCATAAACCTGCAATGCAAGTCCGCATGTTAACAACAAATGTGTTGTTGGAACTCTCCGTGTGCACCAGTCACCTGGATCGTGGCGCTGTCACCCTCCAAGCGAATAATTTCACCAATCAGGTTGTCCGTGCCAACGCGAACCAGCTCATACATGGCAGCGCCGGCCATATGGTCGGCGACCACCACAGGTCCGGAGACCTTGCGGATGTAGCTGCAGTGGCCATAAAGTTGGGGTCAACGAGAAGCCAGCCGAAATGAACAAGCTGCTAGCTTTCCTACCCATAATCGCTCTCTTTCTCGTATACACCGGCCATTTTTGCTAGGTCCCTAAGCTACCGGGGCCAACAGACCTTCAGCGGCTCAGAGAACAGTTTTCTCTAGGAGCCGTACGGCATACTGCTCATGCACCGATGCCGGAACCACGTTTCCATCCCTCGTCCCTTATAATTCAATGAATCCAACCCTTGTAAATCAGTTATTGATACACGTTTCTGCGACTAAGCTTTCACATTCACCGGCAAGCGGAGCGCGAACCATGGTGCACTTCAGGGTCACGCAGCATTAGTTGCACGGATCGTCCTAATCCGCATCAAGTACTGAAGCCTTCTGCATGCACGCCGGCCTGGGCCCGGCCAGACACTCTCCCCGATGTTCTGCCGCACCTGCCTGTGCCAAGCGCAACACGGCATCACTATTCCGCTGCATTGCCCTTTCCCCCATTGCTTCGTCCATGGTTCAAGACCGATACCAAGCTCACTGATGCCCGTCCTCCGCAATCCTAACCCTTTGCGCTGTGACCTGCTGTGGTACGTCGGTAGTGGCCCTATACCCACATGGATGCAACCATCGCCCTGCTGCTCTCCCCTGCCGCCAAGCGGGCTAGCACGGCGCAGATGCCGTACACGTTGGCCGTACAAACGGTACTCACCCCAACCTGTACAGCTTCCAGCGGGCGTTAGCATGTTCCCTGGCGTGCTGCGATGGCTACATGAACTCTTCTTCGATACCGCAATGCAGGATCCGGCCAGCAGCTGGTGACAGCTGGCAGAAGACAGCGGACAGCAAGGCAGCCGAGGATTGGGTTATGGATGGGTTGCCGGGGTGAAACACAGAAGGGACGGATGTGCACCAGCCGTGATACGCTAGAGCGGTCCTCACCCATGAGTGCATGCTAACACTAAAACGCAAGTGCTGTAAGGGCAAGAAGGGATACTAGCTGTTCATATTTGTATACGGACGCAGTACGCACCACATGTGTGCTGCCCGGAGGCCGCCGCACTGCACTTCCAACACCCATTTACACGGCCCGAGGCCCACACATGCGCAAGTCGGGTAAGAATGGTGTAACTAAGGCCATGTTGTATCACAACAATGATGTACCACAAGCCACGTTGCCGGTCAGCGCTCTCCGGGCGGAGCTCCCGTGCATTCGTGTTCCGTACGGCACCCGGATGCGCTGCAACCCAACACACGTATCCGGAGGGATGCCGCTAAACGCCACTTAGGGCCCATGCCACTACACATATTCACCGAAGCCGTCCTGTACACGGACGTGCTATCCTGTAACAAAGAATATATATACTACAATGCAGCTCTACATTGTCCCCTCCGCTGCAAAACACACGCACGCAGCCACCTACCCCCTCACGCCCTCCTCGCCCCCTTGCCTCCCCCCCGCCCTCCCTGCCGCCTCCCCGCACCCCGCTCCCGCTTCATTAACTCCATCTTCCTCTTCCGCCCCTCCGCCTTCCGCGCATTGTGCCGCAACCTCGCCGCAGCCGCCGCAGCCGGGTCCAGCATCCCCCGCACCGCCGCCCGCCTCTTCCTCTCCGCCCGCAGCCCCCGCACATGCTCCCTCGCCGCGTTGTACGCCCCCAGCAGCACCTCGCTGCCCACCAGTCCCCGCAGGTGCGCCATCACCTCCTCCGCCAGCAGCCGCACATCCTCCGCCACACGGGAGGTGCCCCCAGGCGCCGCCGCCGCCTCCGAGATGCGGAACAGCGGCCGCAGCAGCACCGGCAGGTGCGGAGCCACCGCCTCCGGCCCCAGTGCGCTGGCTGCAGCGGCGGTCCAGCGCAGCGCGGCCGCCCGCTGGCGACTGCGGGTCCAGCGGCCGTCGTCCGCCAGTCGAGCCATGCGGCGCACCAGGCCGCGGAGGGTGAAGGCGCGGCGCCGCACCTGAGCTGCCATGCTGACCGCATCCCCCGCGTCGTCCTCCGCGTCCTCTGCGGCGGCATCAGCGGCGCCCTCAGCACCCTCTCCCTCCTCTGCCGCGTCTTCAGCCTCAGCCTCCTCTGCGGTAGCTCCCCCACCGTTGGCCGCGTCCTCGCCATCGACACCCTCTTCCTCCTCCTCCTCCTGCTCGTCCACCGCCTCTGCCTCATCCTCCTCACCATCTGCCGCTGCTGCTGCAGGCTCGGTTCGAAGCCGCTTGTGCGAAGCCAGCCCCTGCTGCTGCTGCTGCTTCTGGTGTTGGGTGCCGTTGGTGGCGGCGGCCCCCTCGGGCGCCTCCCGGTGCAGGTGCACGGACAGGCTCACCAGGCACTTGACAGCCTGGGGGGCGGGGCGAGGGGGGCGAGGGGGTGGGAGGTTGAGAAGAGGGGAGGAGAAGGGCAAGGAAACAGAGAAGCGCTTGTGCAGGGTACACCCATCAACCGCCCCAGACACCCGCTCACCAACGCGATACCCCAAACCCCAACTTCCCCACTCCTTCACCAATCCCCACCCTTGCCCCCAACCCTCACCTGCAGACACGTCGCCTCGTCCGCCTCCTCGCACTCCAGCTGCAGGAAGAACGCGAACGCCAGCTGCCCCGCCCGCCCCGCCCGGCCCGCCATGAGGCCCCCGCACACCCGCGGGGCCGCCAGCCCGTACCCCACCAGCCTGGCCGCCGCCTTGCGCACCCACACGTGACGGTGCAGCAGCAGCCGCACAAATCCCTCCCACAGCGCTGCGGACTGCGGGGCCGGCGGGGCCTGCTGCTTGGCTGCTGCCGCGGTGGCCCCCGCTGCTGCTGCTGCCGGTGCGGGCCAGGCCAGCGCCGCCCCCGCCTGCGCCGCCACCTTCTCCAGCAGCAGCAGGCTGTAGTAGGCCTCCTGCCAGCCGGGGCAGGCGGCGTCCGCGGCGGCCGACTCGTCGTCGTGAGCGGCGGCAGCGTCCTCCTCACCCTCGGTGAGGGCAGCCTGGGGGGTGGGGGTGAATAGGGATACATATTCCGCATTAGGCTGGGTGGGGGGACGGAGGTGTGGGAGGCGTGCAACAAGGGTACCCTGAGGCTCTCGGAAGACATCACTACAAGTACCGCACAAGGGCAGCCACCCCAGCTGCCGGTACCTGGAACCCTGTCTCCCCTCCCCCCGCATGCACCCCTCGCAGCCCCCTCCCCCCTGCATCCCCCCCCTCCCAGCCCCCACCTGGCGCTCCAGTATCCGCAGCACCCCCGGCGCCACCTCCGCCACCCGCCGCCCGAACCGCGCCCCCTCCACCTCCGCCACGAACCCCAGCGTCTGCGCGGCTGCCCGCCTCAGTGCCGCCCCCGTGCCCCCACCGCCCTCCCGCTCCAGCCAGGCGCGGCAGTAGCTGACCGCGCGGTCGAGCTGCGGCGCCTCCAGCCGGCCCAGCAGCGCGCGGAGCACCTCCCCTGCAGCCGCACGTGCCTTGGGGGATGAGTCGTTGACGAGGCGCACCACCAGCGGCATCAGCAGCACGTCGGACTGGGCCTGCGGGGGGGGAGAGGGGGCGAGGGAGGGGAGGAGGGAGCAGGGTGTAATGGATCCACAGCGGGGCGGTGGTCGAGGGGGAACACCACTGGGGCTGCAAATGCGCGTCCAACCCAACCGCACAATATGCTGGCAGCACCACCCATCCGGCCATTCCTTCCTCCCTCCTTCCGCTTTCCGGTGATGTTGGTCCTACGTTTTCTTCTACACGCAGCTCAGTCACCCGCCCCCCCCCACCTGCAGCACCTCCAGCGGGAACTTGCCCACCACCTGCGCCAGCATGTCCAGCACCTGCAGCCGCCCCGACTCGTACTCGTACTCCAGGTTGGCCAGCAGGAAGGCCACGTGCTGCTTCAGCCGCTGCGGCCCCAGCGGGAAGTCCAGCAGGAACTGCAGCAGCGCCACTCCGCAGCAGGTGCGCACTGGGGCCGCCTGGCTGCGGACCTGCAGGGGGGGGGGAGGGAGGGGGGGAGGCAGGGCAGGTTAGAGGGTACTCAGAAGGCATTGCCGTGAGCATTGGCTACTCCCTGAGAAGGCCTTTTCGCAGCAAGATTGCAACAGAATCCCCGATGCTGTCGGGACATAGAAACCCACTGTACTAGAACAACAGAGAAAACAGAGAACAGACCCGTATCCCCCGAATGTTCCCCACCCCCTCCCCCACCCCCCCCATCCACCCCACCATGATCTGCTGCACCCGGTCCATCACGTCGTACACCTCCGGCACCACCACCCGCCGACCCAGCAGCGCCCGCAGCAGCGCGAACGCAGTGGGCTGCGCGCCCGCCTCGCCCAGGTCCTCGAACGCCCAGCGCAGCAGGAACCGCAGCTGGGCGGTGGTGGGCTGGTAGGCGGGACAGTCTCGCAGCAGCGCGGCAAGCAGACGGAAGCAGTCCTGCGCGATGGGATGACGTACATTCGGCACCTTTTGCAGTAGCGCCGTGAGCGCCTTGCCCGCCTTGGGAGCCGCGGCGGCGAGGTTGGGCAGCGGCAGCGGCACCACGTGAGCGAGGGTGCGCAGCGCCAGGCTGACACAGCCCGCGTGGCGGCTGCGCAGCGCCCGCACCAGCAGCGGCACCGCGGGGTCCACGTGCGCCAGCAGCTCGGGGGAGCGACCAGCCAGCGCGCCGCGCCGCACGCCGCTGTGAAGCAGCGTCAGGCAGAACTCCAGGACGAGGGTCTCGTGGAGAGCGGCGGCGGCGGCCTCACTGCCGGCAGCGGCGGTGGCAGCGCGTTGCGCCGCTGCAGCAGCCGGCGCCAGCCCGGCCCCCGTGCTGCCCGCGGGCCCCACCGCTGCCTTGGCGCGCTCGCGTGCCGCCTCCTCGCGTGTGAGGCAGCCCTCCATGACCCCCACCACGAAGGTCATGATCTGCTTGGGTCCGGCGGTGGGGTTGGCGCGCACGCCGCGAGCCGCAAACTGCAGCAGCTGCGTCAGCTTGGCTCGTGTGGTGGGGTGGCCAGCCAGGTGCAGTCGGTCCGTTACCACCGTCAGCAGCGGCCGCATGTGGGAGGAGAAGGTGATGCCCGAGGCGAGCAGCTGGAAGGCCTCGTTGGCCCGACAGCGCTTGGCCTCCTTGTGCTGTGAGGCGAAGGCGCTCACCTCCTTGGCCTCCGACACCTCCCCGAACAAGTCCGCCTCCACCAGGGGGAGACAGAGCTCCAGGGACTCATCCAACACACCCACCGGCCCCTCCGCCTCCTCCTCCTGCACCCGCTCGCCACCTCCACCACCACCCTCCTCGTCCTCATCCTTCTCAATATCATACCCTGACGGCGCCGCCGCCCCCTCCGCCGGTTCCGCCACCGCCGCTGCCGCCGCCGCTGCCGCCGACTCCCCGTGCGCCACCTTCACCACCGCCTCAAGCACCGCATGCAGCGTGAACCCAATCACATGCGCTGTGAAGCCGCGGTCCGGCAGCGAGGCACGCAGCACGTGGCACGCGTACGGCAGGTACCTAGGCCCCAGCTCCGCCATCATTGACACCAGTACGGCACGCGAGTCGTCACGTACACGCTGGATCCGGGACCGCAGCAAATTGGCAACCCCCTGCAGCGCGCGCGGCAGCTCCGCCCGCTCCGCCGCCGGCGGCAGCAGCTTGAGGAGCTTCACGAGCGCCAGGGCCACCGGCGCGCGCACGGAGGCCGCCTCCTCGTCATCCCCGCGCTTCCGCTCCACCAGCTGCTCGTGCAGGGCGGGCAGGATGCGGCGAAGTAGCGATCGCTGTACGGCTGCGGCATCGTAGGGGGCGACTGCGGCGGCCTCCTCCTCCTCACCGCCACCTCCTTCCTCTCCGTCCTCACTGCCGCCGCCATCCGCCCCCGCCTCACCCTCACCGGTGGCCTTCTGGGACTTGTCGTCTCCCCCCTCCTGACCAGCCGCTGTAGCTGATGCAGCTGCTACTGCCTGGCTCCTCGGCTGCTGCTGCACTCCTCCTGCAGCGGCACTACCCGCCTTCTCCCCACCAGCACCAGCAGCACCCGCCGCCGCCGCCGCCTCCTCATCCGTCTCCGGCAGCGCAAAGTGGAAGTTGTCCAGCACCGCACACACCGCTCGGATGTGCGGTTTGGCGGGCCGGGCTCGCATCAGCCGCATCATCTGGTTCAGCAGCTGCTCGTACTGCGGCCAGGGCAGCACCCCCGCCACCGCGCCCAGGGTGGTGATGGCGGCGTCCGTCACGTTGGCCTCGCGGTCCAGGTCGGTCTGCTTCTTCTCGTGCGCGCGACCCACATCCGCGCGCCCGCCCCCCGCGCCCTCCTCTATGAACTGCTGCAGCAGCGGCACGATGACATCCATCAGGCAGCGGCCCAGAGGGGGGGAGGCGGGGGTGGTGGTGGTGGTGGTGGTGGTGGTGGTGGGGGTGGTGGTGGTGGTGGTGGTGGTGGGGGTGGTGGTGGTGGGGGTGGTGGCTTGTGCGGGCTGTTGTTGCCCTTGTTGCCCTTGCGACTTGATGAGCTTTGTGAGCTTGTTGAGAGCGCGAGTGCGCCTGCGGGAAGAGGAAGAGGATGGGGAGAGGGAGGTGCGGCAAGGGAAGAAGGGTCAAGATATGCTGGGAAGACGGTGGGGAATCAAAGGGAAGACGGTGAGAGAGAAAAAGGTTAAGAGGCAATAGAATGAGAGGGCTACTGTGCTGGCTTTATGGGGTAGAGGCACGTGGGCATCAGAGATTTTGATTTTCATTATGTACGTTGTAGCGGTAAGTATCATACTCCGCCGATCACGTTGTATGTGTTTGCATCACCTGCCCCCTTCGCAATAACCGTGCTCAAGATGCGCGACGTGTGGTGCAGGTGTGGTGTGTATGGGGTCCCAGGGGCTGCATGCGTTCATCCCCCCCAAATGCAAATGCGGAGGGGGACCTCCCTCCTGAAGGATATCGGTATTCCCGGTAATGGCATCAGAGATTTTGATTTTTATTGTTGTACGTGTAGTGGAAATCATACTCCACCATCAAGATATAGTATCTTTGCATCAACTGCCATCGCCATGGTGATTCCTGGTTCCCACCCCGTGCCAAGGCACCACAAGTACCGGTATGCTCCCATGCTCTCCCCACCGTGCAACCTATGCCGGTGTGCCACCCAACCCAGCCCAAACGAAGCAGCGCAGCGGTGTCAGAGATTTTGATTTTCATTGTACAGCAGCGGATCATGACCCGCCGGTCACGGTATTTCTTCTGCATCATCCACCATACTGCCGGAAAGCGCCCCCATTGCAACACCCACCACCCACCACTAAACCCCGAGCGCCCCCCCCCTGCCCTCCCTTCCTCTCTCACAACTTCCCCCTATCCCCTCTTCTCCCTCCCCCCCTCCCCCCACCTGTGGCTCTGCAGGTGCGCGATGTTGTTGAAGAAGTCCGTCTCCGCCTCCTCACTCAGCAGCACCGCCAGGTCCGGGAAGCGCCCCGGCAGCCGCACCGCCAGCGCCCGCAGCAGCGTCAAGTGCTCCTGGCGCACCGCCAGCGCGGGACACCCCAGCTGCGTCTTCAGCTGGGGGTACAACACCCTGCCCGTCAGCCGCAACAAACTGTTGGGCGGGTCCTCCTTGCTGCCTCCATCTGCTGCTGCCGCCTGCGCCTCCGCCTCCGCCAGCGCGTCAACAAAGTTCGCGAGCGCCGCCGCCGCCGCCTGCCGTAACGCCAAGTCCGCCGCATTCCTCAGGTCGTACAGCCCCGTCAGCAGCAGCGGCAGCGCCTGCAGGCGGTCCATGCCGCCCCATGCCGCCGCTGTCAGGCTGCCGTACGCGGCCATGCGCTTGTCGTAGTCCAGCTCGTCGAGGGACGCGGGGGACCAGGCAGTGAGGTCGGCCAGCAGGGCGGCGGTGGGGGCCATGCGGGGCAGCAGGCGCGCCACGGAGGAGTAGGCGGCGGCCAGCTGGGCGCGCGGCTCTCGGCCGGTGAGGCGGATGGCCCACATGGACATGGCCTCGCAGTGTCGCTCCACCGCCTGCTCCGCCAGCTCCCCGGGCTGCAGCCTGCCCCACAGCGCCGCCAGCGCCCCCAGCGCCCGCGCAATGCCGCCCTCGTCCAGCCGGCCCGCGGAGGAGGAGGAGCGGCCGCCAGAGGAGCGGTGCTTCACCGCCCGGGAACCTGCGGGGAGGGAGGGCAGGTGGTTGGGGAACAGCGGTATACACCAGGTGATACGTGTTGGGGGCGGGGTGAGGCAGGGTGAGGCAGGACAGTGGAGGCATGCAGAGGTCGCTTCCTACCATGGCATCATGGCTCCCTCCTCCCTCCCCCCCGGTCCCACCTGCTTGCCCCAGCAGCGCCACCAGCGAGTCCGCCAGCTGCGCCGCGAGGGCCGCGTCGCCCACCTGCCCGCCCAGCCGCTCCAGGATGGCCAGCTCGCGGTGGGCGGTGGAGGAGGGGGCGCGGCGCCGGAAACCCTGTGCAGGGGAGGGGGTTGAGGGGGGGTTGAGTGGGGGGGAGAGGATACGTGACATGAGTTCACTGCAACCTGCTTCCGCTGCAGCATGCGGTGTCGAGTGCCGTGCAGCTAGGTCGCACCAGGTGCAGGTGGGAGAGCCTAGGTAGGCAGGCAGGTGTGCGAGGGCACGTCCTCCGTCATGGTGAGAGGCATGGTGAGAGGTCCCCTGCAGGCCCCCTCCCCCCCCCCCCCCCCCCCCTCCCCATCACCTACCCTTCCTCCCCTCCCCGCTCCGGCTCCTCCCTGCTGCCACGCCTCCGCAATGACCGCGTGCAGCGCGCGCAGCACCTCCCCCAGCCACGGCAGCAGCACCCGCCGCAGCAGCCCCTCGCCGCAACCCAACACACCGTCCAGCACGTCGAGCACAGTGGACCTGACCACCTCCGTGCACCTGCCCGATTGCAGCATCGCCACCGTCCCGCGCATAAGCGAGCTGCCTAGACCCCGGGCCTGCCATTCAGCCCGCGGCTGCCCGGACGACATGCCGTCCTCCTCCTCCTCCCCAGCCACCTCCATGCGCGCCGGCCCCGCCCCTGCCCCCTCCGCCCGAGCAGCAGCTGCTGCGGCTGCCGCTGCCGCCGCTGACCCGGCGGGTCGTGCGAGTGACAGCCGCGCATCCGGCACCGAGGGCAGGTCGCCCAGCACTCGGGCCAGTCCGGGACTGAGCGACAGAGACAACACGCACTCCAGCAGCGGGGGCTCCCTGGGGGGGGAGGGAGGGGGGGAGGGGGGTTAGTGGGAAGCCTAGGTTGCCTGGAATCGTCAGCACAGAGAACGCAAGAGCGCAAGAACGCAGCAGCAGCCAACCGCACCGCACGGAAGACAGCCAGGCAGCTAGGCAGGCAGGCAACACCGCCACCCTGCGCCTCCCAACCGCCTGCTACATCCTCTCATCCCTCACACGCCATTCCCACCCACCCTCCTCCCACCCCCTCTCTCCTCACCCCCCCCCCCCAGCGCCTCACTTGCTGCTGGCCGCCTCCAGCTGCAGCCGCGGGATGAGCGGCTGCACTGCCGGCAGGAACACCCGCCACACGCGGTTGTAGTCGGCGGAGGGGGCGGCGGGGAAGCGCAGCCACACCTGCGCCAGCAGCCGCAGCGAGGCAGTGCGCACCTCCCGGTGCCGCTCCACCGCTGCTGCTGCGGGGGAGGCAGCAGCTGCACCCTCCTCATCATCCTCCTCGTCATCATCCTCGTCTTCATCCTTGTCGGCAGCAGGCTCCTTCTCCTTCTCCTCCTCCGCTGCTCCCGCCGCTGCCTCGCTTCCCGCCGGCGCCGCCCCCACCGCCGCAGTTGCCGTGACCAGCAGCCTCAGTGTGATGGCCAGCAGGGTGGGCAGGAAGGGCTCCACGGCGTGACCAAGGTGCGACAGCAGGTCCTCGACTGCAGCGGCGGGGAGCAGGAGGGGAGGGGAGGGGAGGGGAGCGGAAATGAGGGGGGTCATCAGAAGAGGCAAGGTAAGCAGTGCAGTTGAAAACCAAGTCTGCGATGAGGCAAGGAGCTTTGCTGAGCACGCTAAGCCTACCGCATGCCAATCCGCTCCCCCCCCCCAAACCCCACTCACATGCGTTCAGGAAGCCCACTTTCCTCCTCGCCGGCAGCGCATCCAGCGCCCCCTGCTCCACCGCCTCCAACCACCACCCCACCCCCCGACCCAGCATGGCGCCACTCCACCAGGGCGGCGGAAGCAGCCGGTACCCGTCCACCGCCGCCGCCTCCGCAGCGGCACCCCCCGGCCTCGGCTTCTCCTCCTCCTCACCCTCCACCACCCCCTCCCCAGCCGGCTGCACGAACGCAGCCGCCATGGGCTCCAGCAGCAACTCCAACAGCGGTCGCAGCTCCGCGGGTCGCAACCCCGCCAGGAAGTTCAGGATGGCGGCTCGAGCACTGCCCGAGGCGCCGCGTCCGCCCAGCCGCCCGCTCCGCTTGCGCATCTTGGGGAACAGCACCCGGATCAGCAGCGGGATGAGACCCGGACGCGCCTCCTCACCCACGCCTCCGTCCGCGCCGGGAGCCACGGGGAAGATGGCGAGCTCCTCGCGCAGTGTGGCATCATCCGCCAGCCGCCCCAGCCGGTCGGCCATCTCGGGCGGCAGCCAGCGGAAGCGGTAGGGCCGCAGACAGCGCAGGGCCGCCACCTGCACCCCCGTGTCAGCCTCCAGCAGGTGCGAGGACACGGCGCGTTGCAGCTCCTCGGAGCGGTACAGCCCGCGGACGCCCCGCAGCCCCGCCAGCAGCTTCAGCCAGTCCAGCAGACCCGCGCGCCAGGTCTTGCCGCCGATGCGGGACAAGACACTGACCGAGGAAGACGGAGAGCCGGCATTCGCTGGTGCCTTGCTGCTGCTGCTGCTGTCGTTGTTGTTGTTATCGGCGTCCTCCGCTGCGGGCTGTGCGGGTGGGTGCTGAGCCGGAGCACTCGCCTCCACGGCAGCAGTAGCAGCGGGGTGGGTAGGCAACGCCTGCTGCTTCGTCCTACCGCCCGCTGCCTTGCGCTTGCGGGTCGCCGCAGTGGGGGCAGCGGCGGCGGCTACATCTGCCGAGCAGGAGGCAGCGGCGTGCGACTCCCGCCGCTCCCGCATGCCCTCCTCCTCCTCCTCCCGATCCTCACCCACCACCTCAGCAACCTCAGCACCCCCGGAGCTCGCCTCCGCCTTCCCCAACCTCGCCTTCTTCGCCGGCCGGGCAGCAGCCGCCGCCGCCTGCTGCCCCTCTCCCGCCGCCCCGCTCCGAGCCGCCGCCACCGCCGCCTCCACGTCTCCCTCCCCGTCGTCAAAGTGGCTCCCGCGCGCTGCCGTGTAGTCCAGAAACAGAGGCACCCAGTCGCGCGAGTGCTGCTCGATGATGCTGTACGGCGCGGCGGCCATGGCACGCAGCGTGTGGCTCAGCCGGTTCTGGGGGTCAGTGACGCCGCCGGCGGCCGCCGGGGTGCCGGCGCTGGCGGCGGCGACGTAACGCTCGTCCAGGGACTCAATGTACGACGCGTTTTGCGACGGCGGGATCTCGTGAGTGAGCGGTTGGGCGGTGATGGCGGCGGTGATGGCGGCTGCGCTGCGGCGGCGGCGGCCGCTGCCGGCTGCTGATGCCGCAGGTGCGGAGGGGAAGTCCGCAGCGAGGAGCCGACGTTGGGAGGAGGTCAGGAAGGAGAGGACGATGGGCCAGGACACCTGCAAGGGGGGCGGGCGAGGGCGAGGGAATGTGCGGGGAGCAGCCGTTGGTGGTTGGTGGTTGACATGGAATCAAATAGACGACGAGGAAGATCCCTGGAGAGCTCCAGGTTCATAGCCTCGCGCTAATTTTGGCAGAGACGACCGTCTAGCCAAAGCCCATCCCTTTATCTTCCCCCCCCACCTTGTGTTGGAACTGCAGGCCCGCCGCCAGCGCCTCACTGGCGGGCTGCCACAGCGGGCTGAAGCGGATGTACAGCACCCCCACCAGGCCGTACGAGAAGGCGGGGACCAGGAACTCGGGGATCCTGCGCAGGGCGGGGGAGCAGGGCGTGATGATGGTGGGGTGTATGCGGGCACACGATGTCCGCACATCGCGACGGATGCGCCCAGACAGCTGAGTGCTCGGAAAGCTGTAGGGCTTCGGAACATGCGCGCGTGCATGCACACGGGCGTACCAGATAGCATGCAAGAATGGCGTGCATGGGCAGAGAGGCGGCTCAGTGGCAAAATGGATTGGATGTGTCAGGAATCCACAAATAAGGAAGTTTAGCTTCATCCTTGCCGCCCCTGGCCATGCAAGAGGTGCACATGCGCCCATCCACACCCGGGGTGCCCGGGGGTAAAGAGGAAGCAACTGACTGGGTGCGGGGGGGGGGCTTTGCACCGCTGCCCATGCAGGTTGAGCGCTGTGCGGAGTAACAGCGGGGCAAACAGCCCGCACGGTTCCATGCAAAAGTTTAAAACAAGTAGCTGTCGCGGCTCAGTGGCAAAATGGATTGGAAGTGTCAGGAATCCACAAATTAAGGAAATAGTTTTCGTCCTTGCCGCTTCGTTTGATGCCCGGCCATTCAGGAAAGGTGCGTGCCAAATTGTACACGCAAAACGTCGCGTTTACTGTTCTAGTAGATGGGTGCTAAAACTCGCACGTAGGGGCGCTGCCGTTGCAAGCCATGGGTCATGCGCGGTTCAGAAAGCACATGCATGCGTATCAGATTCACACCGCCGCGGCTCAGTGGCAAAATGGATTGGATGTGTCAGGAATCCACAAATAAGGAAGTAAAACTTCGTCCTTGCCGCTTCGTTTGGTGCCCAGCCGTTCAGAAAAGGTACATGCCAAATTGAACACACCAAACGGCATTTACCGTTACAGCACATGGATACCAAAATCACACGTCGTTGCAAGGCATGCGCCATGCGCGGCTTGTAGCCCGAAGGGCACATGCATGCGTATCAGGATCAGACCAAAGCGGCTCAGTGGCAAAATGGATTGGATGTGTCAGGAATCCACGAGTATTGAAGTATAGCTTCGTCCTTGCCGCATAGCGCATTCACCATGCATGGGTGGATACCAAGAACCGTGTGTAGCAGGCATTGCCGATGCAACTCATGCGCAATCAAGCCCTATGCGGGGCACGACGGGGCATGCCGCCCGGAAGGCGCCATGCAAGCGTGACACACCGGTAAGCAGACCGCCGCAGCTCAGTGGCAAAATGGATGTTTAGGTGTGTCAGGATTCCACAAGAAAGGGAAATAAGATCTTCATCCTTGCCGCTAACGGTCGCCTTGCCGCCTTCTTTATGCCTACCCCTAAAGAGCCCGGCGCCCGTTCTAGACACCACATGTACCTGTTTTGGAGCAGTACCCCACCTGCCCCCGCCTCACCTGCCGTACTCCAGATACGTCTTCAAGCGGCCCATGGCAACCGCCCACTTGCGGCCGCTCTCAATGGTGAACGGCTGGCTGTTAATGCCGTACAGCACCTCCAACAGATCACACTTGGGCCCCGTGCTGCCCCCCTTCTGCTGCTGCACCACCGCCGCAGTGGGGTCCCTGGGGTCGGCTCCCAGGGCCTCCAGGAACGGCTGGTCGAAGCAGCACAGCAGGCGCAGCACGGCGGCTCGCAGCGGCTGCGACTCGTGCGCCATCAGCGGAGCCAGCCGGGGCAGCAGCTCCCGCAGCCGCCCCTCCGACAGCAGCGCCCGGGCGGGTTGGGAGGCGGCGGCGGGGCCGGCGGTGCAGGTGCGGACTGCTGTGAGGAGCGCACCGGCGGCGCGGATGCTGGCGTAGTCCGCTGCGGAGGCGGTCGGCTGCTCTGCGCCTCCTGCGGCCTCCTGTCCGGGCTGTTGCGGTTGCGGTTGTGGTTGTTGGTTGGATTGCGGTTGAGGCTGTTGTTGTTGGTTGAGTACCCATTGGAGGGAGGACTCGGCTGCGGCCACGAGGGAGGAGGAAATCCCGGATTGCTGTTGTTGTTGTTGTTGTTGCTGGACGAGGAGGAGGTCCGCTAGTAGTTCGGTGGCAGTGGCTCGCAGCAGCAGCAACCCGCTCAGCGCAGTGTCGCTCCTCACGGCCCCTCCCTGCTGCTGCTGCAGCCGCTGCAGGGCGGCAGTGGCGGACTGCAGGACACTCTCGCACGCAGCAATTGCCTGCGTGGGGTTCTCGCAAGCGTGAGGCAGCAGCGACACAGCAGCCCAGGCAGTCGCGCAGACCCGTGGGTCACCCGCAGCGGCATCCGCCCGCCACTCCGTCGCCAGGCTCCGTACATGCGCCGCCAGCCGTACACCCCCTGGCTGCGCAGTCAGCAGCAGCGGCAGCCCCGCGGTCCCCGAGGTACCCGGCGGCTGTAACAACGCGCACAGGTCACGCAGCAGCAGCAACGCTGACCCCGCATAATCTCCCTGCTGCTGCTCCTCCTCCTGCTGCATGAGCACGCGGCCCAGGCAGCCCATCATCTGCGGCGCAAACAGCCGCGCCACCTCCGCCCCCGCCGGCGGCACCATGAGCGACTTGACGAACGGCAGCACCTCCGCTGCGGGCGGCCGGCTGAAGCACGGCGACCAGGGACCCGCGAAGCGCCCCAGCGCCCCCGGCCCCTCGCTGGCGCCCACCGCCTTCAGGTTGCCGTACACCACACCCCGCACCAGATCCAGAACCGAGTACGACAACGACACATCCAACAGCTCCTCATCAACCACATCCGCCGCTGTGTCAAGTGGACTCTCGCCGGGGCTGGGGCTGGGGCTGCGGCTGCTGCCAGGGGAGGTGCCGTCCCCCTCCGCCTCCGCCTCCTCCCGAGTGGTGGTGGTAGGCCGCCAGGTCGCGGGCTGCATGAGCCGCCCCACCAGCTCCAACAGCGGCGAGTAGCTCTCCACGCGACTGCCGCGGAAGTACCCCACCGCCTGCGACACCAGCAGCAGCGCACGAGCCAGGCTGCGACCCGAGGCGGCGGCAGCAGCGGACAGCCGACCGCTGGAACCCTGCGTCCCCGCCGCCGCTGCGGACTCGTACGCCTTCAGCCGCGCAGTGGCCTCAGCTAACAGCACGTTCCAGAGCTCTGCACCCTTGCCGCGACGCAGGTGGTCCAGCAGGCGAGCCAGCGCAACACGCGCCACACAGGTCGCCCGCGCACGCAGCTGCTCCCGACTCACAACCGCCGGAGCCACCTGCGCTGCTGCCTCCTCCTTCGTCGCCTTCTTGGCCGCCGCCGCGGGCCGCAGCTCCCCCGGCTGCAGCAGGTCCTCCTGCAGGAGCAGCTGAAGCAGCTGCGGCGCGCGGCTGTGCAGCCCATGCGACACCCCCAGCACCGCCTCCGCCAGCACCAGCCCCGCACCGTCCGTGCGCTCCTCGGTGGGCCGCGCAGCCTGCTCCGCAAGCACCGCCCGCACGCCCGCTCGCAGCGCGCCGGCGGAGGGCGCGGAGCGGAGCAGGAAGCCCACCGCCTGCGCCGCAAACTGCCGTACGTAGTCCGCCGAGTGGTAGCGCAGGGGCGCGGTGGCGCGCAGGGCGGCGGGGAGGTCGGCTGCCAGGTAGCGGACCAGGTGCTTGCAGATGTGGGAGACGCACGTGAAGATGGACTCCAGGGACTGGGGGGGAGGGAGGGGGGGAGGAGGGCGGGGAGGAGAGGGGATCTTCACGTCAGAACCATGCGAACGAAGTAGTGTGGTAGCTCATAAAAGATCGGCCGAATGGGACCCCATGCAACCACTAGTAACTTTAACACAGCCAAGCCCTACAGCAGCACCAAACAGGCAACCCACCTCCGGCTCCCGTCCCGCTCCGCCATCCAGCAGCTGTACGATCCGCCGTACAGTCTTCGGCAGCAGCTGTACGAACTCCTGCTGCAGGTCCCGCGCGAAGGCCGCCAGCAGGTCCAGCAGCGCGGGCAGGCCGAGGCGCGCCGCCGGCTCCAGGGAGCCTAGCAGGATGCGCGCGACTGCATCCCGATGGTGCAGCAGCTGCGGCAGCGACTGGCACAGCGGCTGCAGCGCCGCAGCGACCTGCGGGGAGGGGGGTGGGGGGAGGGGTGGGGGGCGGGGGGGCATGTGTGTGTATGTGTGCGTGGTGGGGTGAGGTGGTGTGAAGGAGTCTCCCACATACAGGCAAGGCGCCAAGAGCAGGAGCAGTAGTAGGGATTACGAGGGGCTGATGAGGGCTGGGCGCGGGCGGCGAGCTCACCTCGAGGAAGTGTGAGGCGCTGTTGAGCTCCCGCCAGTGAGTCAAGCCATCAGCGAGCCAGGAGCCCCCGCTGGGCTCAGACTTGACCGGGGCAAGGCGCCGATAGACGTCGACCTCGACCTGTTCGGCACGCGAGCGCGACCATACAAAGAGTTTGTTATTACTACCTTTCTGGGTATAAGGTGCACCGCAGTAAAGCTCCGGCGGCGGCTAATGTGCAATTCGACGGCGCACCCCAGAGCCGCAAAAGCTTTAATACAAAGCGGGAGCGGAAACACGCCTATTGATGAAGCTGTGTGAGTGTACATTCATGCCGGGCAAGAGCTCCACAATCCGCTGCTAAAACTTCCATTGTCCGGCGGCGGCACCCCACCTCAGATACGCGTTCCGCGAACGTCTTAAAGCGAAATCGCTTTTGCCTCGGGGCCGTGGGAACATCTGGTAGCCTGTCATCTTCAGAATCGGACATTTTCCGTCTGGTTGTCCACAATACGAGCTCCGATTCTCCTTCCAAGCAGCAAAAAACACGTGTTTTATTTGTGTGTATACAATCAAACAAGAGTCATATTCGTAGTGTCCAAAGATAAGGACGCCAAGCCCCTGGCGGTGCCTATAATACTCATTCACGTAAGGCGAAGGAGTGCAAGTGTCACTTGACGTCCTTCAAGTAATACGTATGGCATACATCGTTTTAACTTAAAAAGTTGATTTCCAAGTCGTCCACGGCAAACCATACCTTATGCGCCGGAACCAGTACGGCGTTTCCCAGCCCAGCGGTAGAGCGGCTAGAGCCTAGAGCGCTTCACATGCATGATGTCAAGGGATTTTCCTCCATACAATGAAATCATTTCTCTTGACCTCACGGATTTGCGAGGTTGTGCGGTAGGGTGAGAGGGCCCTGCACCGTACCATGTGGCGTTCAGTCTCCGGTCCCCCTTGTAACTTTCGCATTCTAGGGATAGATCCTGGTCTCAATCCAACCGCAGGCCCTGCTCCAGGTTCCTCTTCGAACAGGTGACATGCCCCTCCTTGGCTAGAAACCCGACGGCTAGTTGTTGGCTTACCGCACCCTTGCGCCCACCGCTCGGGCACCGGATGGCGTCACAGGACCCTGTGCGTCCAGACAGATATGTCACACCAAAGACTGCCTCCTTCTATTACGCCAACCCTAAGGACTACGGGCTCAGGACCTCAGGAATCCCCTCAACCGTCAGTGGCTTGTTGTATTCGTACGGTGTACTACTTCACCCACACAGCCACAGCGGCCAGCACGCTGACTTGCGCTTGAGGAGTCACAGTTGACAGATTATTAACAAGTTTACCTTTTCTATCGTAATTACCAAGGACCAGGACTATTCTTTGGTTGGCGATCCAGTAACAATTTTCTTTCTGGCCGTTCTAAAGTCGTAGTTTTGTTGTAACACGCTTGCTACCATGGGCTCAAGACTTGTCGACAATTGCCCTGACAAGGTTAGCGTTTAAGTTGAAGTTATGCCTACATGAAAATGGCCCCGAACAGCTTCCAATGCTTTACACCTGCAGGCGTCAGCGACAACAAATTATTTATACATATCGGAAAACGATGAGCTTGGCGCATACAAATACGTGGAAGCGGCAGGATTGTGAGTACTGTACCACATCTTCCAGCTGTTGCCGGTATCTCCGTGGTATTGACGTCTTAACCGGGCCTTTACGCAGCGTTTTCTGCCTTCGAACGCACGCCTTGGTTCCGGATGGAAAAGTCGCTCTAAACAGCGTGCAGCGAAAGGTGAGAGCCCTGAGACGATGTATGGTCCGACAGCTCGTTAAAGCCCCGGGCTAACATCTCCCTTGACTCGCCGATGGGGTTTATCTTTTGCTCTTACGCAGATACTGCGGGTGTCAACCAGCGATCCCCTGGACCTCCGGCCATATCGGCCACCCAAGGACCTGCCCCCGCTTGGCTTGGTATACGCCAAGGTGGCGGGTATTACTGATAAGGTTCGGCCATCAGAGCTGCAGGCGGAGGAGGTGATCCAGCGGCTGCTGAACTTGCTCAAGAACCAGGTCAGTGGCCTACGCATTCCAAGACCAGCAGCCCCGGCTGCTGTCGTGGATCTGTAGCTTGAGGCTGCTTAGGGCGCACGCCCCGTGTAGTCTGCATGCTGCCTCCATGCATGCATGCCTCCATGACGCCTCATGTGCGATGCCAATGCAACTGTACCCCCTCAGGTTTTCACCAGGAACCAGCAATTCGCCTTCCAGCTCGACACCGGCAACTACAAGCTAGTGGTAGAGCAGCTGCTTATCGACGCGGACGGCAAGTCCGTTGAGACGAACCGTGGCTTCCTTGTCGACAACACCGCCTTCATCTTCACCAATGAGGGCGGCAGCCCCATCACCATCGCCGGCCAGAAGGGCTACGCCACCAGCCAGATCTTCAAGTCCAAGACAATCAACTTTGAGAGCCTGGGCATCGGCGGTTTGGACAAGCAGTTCGAGGCGATCTTCCGCCGCGCCTTCGCCAGCCGTGTGTTCCCGGCGTCCATCACGCAGCGCCTGGGCATTAAGCACGTTAAGGGTATGCTGCTCTACGGTAAGTGGCTGCCGGCGGGTGGTAGTGAGGTGTGGTGCAAGAAGTGGCTGCCGGACACGAAGCTCGCATCATGTACTCTGTTCGCATTCTCTTCACGCGCCCAGGGCCGCCCGGCACGGGCAAGACGCTGATTGCGCGTCAAATAGGCAAGATGCTCAACGGCAAGGAGCCCAAGGTTGTCAACGGTCCGGAGGTTCTCAACAAGTTTGTGGGCCAGAGCGAGGAGAACATCCGAAACCTGTTCGCGGAGGCGGAAGCCGAGTACAAGGTACGTACTATTGGTTTGGTCCATGCAGCATGCATGCTCCGACCCGCATGCTGCAAACTGCATGACGGTCGCATGGCAGTGTGGGCCTGCTACCTCTCACGTCGCACGCCAAAGGACCGCCAGCGGCCAGCTGTCTGGTGCTGCTCATTCCCCGCGAAGTCGCTGCGCAGTCCGTCAAACCAACCACGTTCACCACCTCTTTTCCACGCTGCCTTTTCCGTCATTCCCTCAGGCCAAGGGCGACGCCTCGGCGCTGCACGTCATCATCTTTGATGAGATCGACGCCATATGCAAGCAGCGCGGCTCCGTGCGGGACGGCTCGGGGGTGCACGACACGGTCGTCAACCAGCTGCTCACAAAGGTGGGCTGCTGGCGGAATGGACCAAGGGACAACATGCTGTTGCGGTTTTGGGGCTGAGCCTGAATATAAGTAGGTTCCCTTGACGCATCCTGCTCACTGGCACGCACCATCCTGGCCCCGATCAGATGGACGGTGTGGACGCCCTAAACAACATCCTGATAATCGGCATGACCAACCGGCGGGACATGCTGGACGAGGCGCTGCTGCGGCCGGGACGCCTGGAGGTGCAAATTGAGATTGGGCTGCCGGACGAGAAGGGCCGCCTGCAGATCCTCAAGATTCACACCAACAAGGTGCGGCGCGGGGGACAGCATGTGCCGTAGGTTGGTGCTCCTGCCTGCGGAATTGCCGTGGTGATGCTGCCACTTTTAACGCTTGTCGTGAAAGGAGCTTCCAGCACACCAAAGCATGCCCACCCTGCATGCCGGCCATGCAGATGTCGGAGAACTCCTTCTTGGCGCAAAGCGTGGATCTGGACCGGCTGGCGGAGGCAACCAAGAACTTTAGCGGCGCTGAGATTGAGGGGTTGGTGAAGGATGCCGCCGCCTACGCCCTCAACCGCAACATTGATTTTGACGACTTGCACGCGCCGTTGGATGAGGAGAACATCAAGGTGCGGCCGGCGGTATTAGGAATTTGGTCTACCGTACCTGACCTGCGCAGCAGAGTCGGCTAACCTAACATGTTCGCGTGCTACGGATCAGCGCAAGGATTGCCCGGGTACTTTTGTCCACGTTTTGCTGGCGTTCTGCAGGTCACAATGGAGGATTTTGAGAAGGCGTTGGAGGAGGTGAAGCCGGCGTTCGGTGCCTCGACCGATACCCTGGAGTCGTACCGCATGCACGGCATCATCCCGTGCGGGGAGACGTTTGACCACCTGCGGCAGGCACTTACCAAGATGGCGCGACAGGTGGGCCCGAGTTGGGTGCTAGCTTAACACTCCTTAGACTGCTGTCATTTCACGTTGAGCGCTGCCGATGGCATAGGTACACCTCTAAACTGCAATGGTAAAGGTCGCGGATTTCTGCGCCCTGTACCCAACGATACATTCTCTCCCTTTCGTGACAGGTCCGCAATAGCAGCAAGACGCCGGTGCTGTCCGTGATTCTTGAGGGGCCCAAGGGTAGCGGCAAGAGCGCCCTGGCGGCGACGGCAGCTATCGAGTCGGACTTCCCCTACGTTAAGGTCATCGACATCAAGAGCATAGCCGGCTTCTCAGAGCAGGTGGGGCCTACGCGCGCTAGGCGCACCATGAAGAATGGTAATGCCTGCAATCTGCACAGCTTATTGCAAACGACCGTTTGCGTCCCATGGCCGAGCCAAACGACCTTGACGCTGACGCCCGTCAGCCCATCTTTGAGGCTTGTGTAGCTGCTTGCAAGTTGGGACAGTCACCATGGGTCCCTTTCTCCGCATGCTGACGTGCTTCTCCCTGGGGTTCCCACCTGTTGCGTGCAGGCCAAGATCAACCAAATCATGAAGGTGTTCGAGGACGCCTACAGGTCGCCGCTCTCGGTGGTGATCCTGGACAGGGTGGAGGACCTGATCGAGTATGCGCCCATCGGGCCGCGCTTCAACAACAACATCGTCCAGGTGGGATAGAGAGGAAGGCGTTACCGGTAACTAACCATGTGGCGAGGCCTCTATCATGGTTCGCATCATGGTTGGCGACATATCCCGCCCAGCCCGAAGTGATCTAGCCAAAACGATAGAAGGACTTACCGGAAAGTGACTAATGCCAGGAGAGGCGATGTGTAGACTCTAGGTAGCGTCACTGATGGATTGAGGGTAGTCGTCCAGGTGGGCGTCAATTGTCTGCCGTGCAGCAAACGTACCGAGCTGCTGCCGCTTAGAAGCTATGCCATGGTAGCCGCCGTCAACCCATGCTGCTTGTAATATGCGGTCCCGCAGGTGGTGAAGATGGGCGTCAACGCCATGCCGCCGCCCGGCCACAAGCTGTTTGTGATCGGTAAGATCAGCCGCTGCGCGACTTCATTGTTGGCGGCAGTCCCTGACACAACGCTTATGCGTGCGTGCCCAGCATATGCACTGTATGTCTGCTTACGACTTCATCCAAACACATCCTACCACTATCATCGCATGACGCAGGGACGACCAGCAAGAGCGAGGCGTTGGAGTCCGTGGGACTGACCGAGGAGTTCAACGTGTCGCTGCACGTGCCGGCGTTGCGGGTGGACGAGATCGTCAAGGTGTTGCGCCACCTGGACTGCTTCTCCGTCATGGACATCCCGCAGGCGGTAGACCTGCTCACAACCATCAGCTCCAAGGTGCGTGTGGAGGTGGGGATGGTAGGGGGGCTCCACTGTGTTGCCAAAGGACACCCTTTGCATACGCCGTCATCCTTTGGCGCTACAACAGCCATGTGGACCCCGCCTCCCTGAATTCATATCCTTCGTTCGTCGCCTGCACGCGTTGCGCAGGTGGTGCCCATGAAGAAACTGCTGCAGTGGGTCGAGGCAGCGCAAGAAGACGCTCCGAAGGGGGAGAAGATTTCCATGGCGCAGTGGGAGCAGGTGCTGCGAGACCAGTCCTAGTTTGTAGACAGCCTTGTAAGCTGGGTTGCTGCATGCAGTCGCTTGCTACCAAGTACGGGGGCCGCTGGTTCCGACGGTGTGCGTTGAAGCGCAGCTGTCTCCAGTCGCATGTGCATCTGAGCAGCAGTGGTTAGGAGCGCAAGTTTACCAGTGACCACAGAGTGTTTGTGAGTACCAGGAACATTGTGTAGGACGATTGAAAGGGCTGTGGGAGGATTGACATGCAAGGATGCAGAGGTAGGAGGCATGAGCGCTGTTTTAACCACTGCATTTGCGTGTGATTTATCAAGTACTATGTCTTGCCGTGGTGCCGCTGCCGGGTAGTGCGCTTTGGACACGGACCACTGACCGCCGTCATGGCATGTTTTCAAGCGTCTGGTGCGCGCTGGAATGCAATGCTGGAGGCGAGGGTGGAGGCTTGCTGCTTGTGTACAGACTGTTTAGACTTGCCGGCTGGCTAACGGTGAAAGGGGTCGCCTGTGAAAGGGGTCTACAGCTGCTGAGTTGAGACAGGGTGGTAGGAGAGATACGCTGGTAATAAGGTACCCTGCCATGGTTCCTGCGTTACCTCTTGAAACCCAATTTACGTTGAGCGTTTCTTATGAACGGCAGATCTCATGACGCCACATCCGCATAATGATGAGTGCATGCAGAAGAGATGTAAGCAGGTAAGCTCTCCAGGTGCCACTGCAGGGTGTAAACCTGAAGATAGGCAATGTGGAGAGCTCCTCTCTGTCCTGTTACAGCATGTTGGTGCCTGGGGCCGTTGTGTTGCTCCACGGAACCGTTGGCTCACTCCTTGACTTCACGGGTTGGCAGATCAAGAGGGAGTGTCGGGCGCGTGGCGGCCCCTTGCTTGGGACACGAGGCTTCGGCACGGGACCCCAATGCTTGCGGCATTGGGGTCTTACGACTTGAGACACCCGAGCTATGCAAGTCCCGAAAACTACCGGTGGTGTGTGGTGTCGCAGCCGTCTGTGAAAATCTTCTATCTTTTGGCACCGTATGCACCTTGGTGGGGGAAGGGACTGGTGCCCCTTTCCCCATACCGGTACGCCTAAACCCCTTAGATGCATGCTTCCAACATGCAACCCTGTCATCCCTTTCGAGTTTCGACACATACACACGTTTGAAGATTTAGGTTGTTGTTGGCATGTTCCTCTTTGCTACGCCCATGTGCGCTTCTCCAAAAGTCAGGGTCAGAACCGCCGTTAACGTGTTGAATATGCACGCAACGGGTGAGGGACATGGCTACAACTCTCCAGGTAGACGTTTGTGTCTATACTGTATGGCGTCTATGTCAGCCAAAGGTCACTCCTGATATCGCATTCAAAGATTGCCGTTCTATTTTGACGTGTAAGGCAAAGCGCGTGGCCTGGGTGGCTGGCGCTGGCCGGCGGTGCGCCCCGTGGATAGTATAACCTGTAGTACATGCTTGTTTTCCTCTCAATCTTGTTACTTTTCTTTGCCATCGTTTCCATCCATCCAACTCTATGCTACTTCGCTTGCAGTCCATTCAAATGCATTTCGCAAAACCTTGCCGGCTCGCAGCTCTGCCCTTACCCGCCTACCGTATATACACTACTACAGATGAGGGCCTCCCAGAGGACAACGGCTACCTTACCCATATCCCGGCTCAGCTTTATCCCTTGCAATTGTCAGCAACCGTCCCAAGTATTTGAGCATATCATGGTGCTTGGTCATACACCTGGCAACCTTGGGTAATGACTACCCGGCAACACTTAGCAGCTATCAGGTGTACGGATCATTGCTGGCAGTTACGAACTAGCTAAGGACCTAACGGCTGACCGTTGGTATCAATCGGATACTCAGGTATAGTCTTTAAGATTGAAGGTACAGCTTGAGGGTTGATTGCGGTCGCTGGGGAGCGGTTTTGGCTCACCGGGGCTCAATCCGCAGCCCCAGTGAGCCAAAACCGCTCCCCAGCGACCGCAATCAACCCTCAAGCTGTTACCCCGCTGAAACCGTAGAAACACGCTCAGCGCGACAGAACTCACTGAACCAAACGTTACCCCACGGACGCTAGCCCCTTTTATCCAACGGCTAAGACTGAAGCCGCGCTTACCAAAAACCGCCAACCGGCCCATGGGAAAGCCTACGCAAGACCCGTCCCATGCAGGCGCCGGATCGAACCCAGCCCCGCGCAAAAGCGCCAACCAAAACCTTTAGCCGCAAACCCACGATAGGACGCAAGCACTCGTGCCTATTGTTAGAACCGCCTGACGCAACCTAAAGAGGAGACACCGCAACACGTCCCCACTGCTTAGCTTGCCACACGCTGCGTTGTACTTGAACAAGTGCTCCCAGCATCTGGCGCTGTCATGCCAACGAAGCAAACCTTGATGCACCTGAAGGATCAGCGTTTCATAAGACTGCGAGCTTACTATGCAAACGTCCAATGTCATGACCTGTGCGCACCTTCACAGCAGGTAGGCGGAGGACAGCCGCTGTAGGTCCTCAGCGCTGAGCTCAGCCTGCTGTGCCAGCCGGAGGTCCACGCACACCTTTACCATAATGAAGTAGGTGATGGGGAAGTCCTTTCCCTGCTCGCTGACAATCTTCCGACTTGCTTCTTCAGCGGCCTCGTAGTCGCTGGCGTTTGGCACGGAGGTCCCTGCCTGCAACATGCTCACAACCTCACAGCTGAGCTTAACCTTCAAGTCGTCCAACGCCTCCTGTTCGGTGTCACCAGCACCGGCCGCGTCGAGGATGTCCCGCACGAATGCACCGAACCATCCCTCCCTGAACTTCCGCAAGCAGGCCCAATACGTCGATTGCTGGTCTGACCGTGGACTGCTGGATGTGCGTGGCTGTGGGAGGGCAGGAACGCCATAGAAAACGTTTGCAGCCATCTAGGCGTCCCTTCACCCTCGCTCTTCTTTCTCCTTAAAACAATCGCTCAAATCTTTCGCACGTTTGTAGTAAATGGGCTCAATGCGCTTTGCGTGTGGGCTATTGTCCACGAAGACTCGGCTATTATCGTGGACAGACCCGTAGACAGCGTGCCCCTGGGCGTTGAATCGTGTAAGGGTCCATTCATATATGAAGGAGGTACTTTTGAGTGAGGGTGCGTGAATGAGTGGGAAAAACTCAATTTGCGTTCACATTGGTCGGGCGTACAGTGAGAGTCGAAATGCCGCGACCGCGACCGAACATGGGCAGCAAGGCAGGAAGCTGACTCTTGGTAGTCGCCAGCTCCCCCTGGGTTGCTGTCAGCTCCTCCTGGGTGCACGCGCACCCACCGCCGTGGGCAAGCAAGATCCAAGCGCAGCATTCTCGGATCTCTGCTCCTATGCTATCATATGGATTTCTTCAAACACTTCGCTACTGTAATTGGCGTTAATCATTGTAAACCATGCACCAGTACGACACAAAGCAGGCCGAAGTCAACAGCTGGACAGCACGCCCAGCGACATCAGCCGTAAATTAGCAACAGTGCTAAAAGTAACTGATTTGTAATTAATAAAATATAATATAGCGTGTTTAAGGAGTACTCGCAGCTGCATTGCTTCCTTAGCTTACAATTACATAATTATTACTTTTTCCCGTCCGCGACAGCCTACAGTGTTCACCGCTATCTTAAGCTTGCAGTGTTCTGACATTATACTGCTATGGGTACAAGAATTGTTTACAACTGCCCTGACAAGGTCAGCGTTGAAGTTGGTTACGCCTACACGAATGTGGGGCCGAACAGCTTCCGTTTGCCTTTTCATGCAGACGTCAGCGACGACGAATTACCTATACATCTCAGAACATGATGAACTTGGTGCCTGCGAATACGTGGAAGCTGCAGGATTGTATGTACTGTGCCGCATCTTCCGATGTTGCTGTTGTATCCGTACTGTTGACTTCGTAACCCGGGCCTTTGCGCAGCGTGTTCTGCCTTCGAACGCATTCCCTGGTTCCCGATGGCCAAGTTGCGCTAAACAGCGTGCACCGTAAAGTGAGAGTTGCGCTAAACAGTGTGCACCGTAAAGTGGCATCCGGGAGGCGGGCCGACAAGGTCATGCGGCGGTGTACTCAATTAAAACCCCGGCTAACATCTCCCTTGACTCGATGGGGTTCCCCTTGGGCAGGTATTGCGGGTGTCCACCAGCGATCCCCTGGACCTCCGGCCATATCGGCCACCCAAGGACCTGCCCCCGCTTGGCTTGGTATACGCCAAGGTGGCGGGTATTACTGATAAGGTTCGGCCAGCAGAGCTGCAGGCGGAGGAGGTGATCCAGCGGATACTAGATGTATTTAAAAACCAGGTTAGTTGCTTATGCACGCTGTGCAGTTCGAGCTCCCCATTGGCTGCTTAGAGGCAGCGCTTCATGCAATACCAGTATCAACAGTCGGCAGGGCATTGTGTGTTTGTTGCCTGGCTGGGGCAACACTTGGTGCTACAGCTGCCAACACGCGCCATGACGCCGCATGCGCAATGCCAAATGTAACTGTACCCCGGCAGGTTTTCACCAGGAACCAGCAATTCGCCTTCCAGCTCGACACCGGCAACTACAAGCTAGTGGTAGAGCAGCTGCTTATCGACGTGGACGGCAAGTCCGTTGAGACGAACCGTGGCTTCCTGGTCGACAACACCACCTTCATCTTCACCAATGAGGGCGGCAGCCCCATCACCATTGCCGGCCAAAAGGGCTACGCCACCAGCCAGGTCTTCAAGGTTAAAAGGATTGTCCTGGAGAGGCTGGGTATCGGCGGTCTGGATAACGAGTTTGATGTGATCTTCCGCCGCGCCTTTTGCAGCCGCATCTTTCCGCCGTCCATTATACAGCGCCTGGGCATTAACCACGTGAAGGGTGTGCTGTTGTACGGTAAGTTGTTGTCGGGTGCAGCAGTGCTGCGTTGTGTTGCACGCATGCATGGTACAACCAGGTGACTTTGTAGCATCAACAGGGGGCATTCGTAGTTCGGCTTGCAATCAGCGTACATGCGATGCATGTGAGCGAGCCAGCCAGTTGGCTCGGGTGCACAGACGCACACCACACGCCTAAGCTAGATGCTGAACGCCCCACCTGTGCATACCCTACTTGCTTCACGCGCCCAGGGCCGCCCGGCACGGGCAAGACGCTGATTGCGCGTCAAATAGGCAAGATGCTCAACGGCAAGGAGCCCAAGGTTGTCAACGGTCCGGAGGTTCTCAACAAGTTTGTGGGCCAGAGCGAGGAGAACATCCGAAACCTGTTTGTGGATGCGTGCGGAAGCCGAGTACAAGGTACGTCCTACTTCCTGCCCTGGGTCTGTTGCGGTGCAGCATGCACCCGCACTGCATGGCGGCTGCATGGGAGTGACCTGTCCATCAAACCAACCACGTTAACACCCTTCTTCCGTCACTTCTTCAGGCCAAGGGCGACGCCTCCGCGCTGCACGTCATCATCTTTGATGAGATCGACGCCATATGCAAGCAGCGCGGCGCCGTGCGGGACGGCTCGGGGGTGCACGACACCGTCGTCAACCAGCTGCTCACAAAGGTGGGCTGCTGGCGGAATGGACCAAGGGACAACATGCTGTTGCGGTTTTGGGGCTGAGCCTGAATATAAGTAGGTTCCCTTGACGCATCCTGCTCACTGGCACGCACCATCCTGGCCCCGATCAGATGGACGGTGTGGACGCCCTAAACAACATCCTGATCATCGGCATGACCAACCGGCGGGACATGCTGGACGAGGCGCTGCTGCGGCCGGGACGCCTGGAGGTGCAGATTGAGATTGGGCTGCCGGACGAGAAGGGCCGCCTGCAGATCCTCAAGATTCACACCAACAAGGTGCGGCGCGGGGGACAGCATGTGCCGTAGGTTGGTGCTCCTGCCTGCGGAATGGGTGTTGCAATGCTGCCACTTCCAAAGCCTACCTGGAAGCACAGCCGCATGTACCCAAGCAAGGCCCCCACATGACGGTGCTGGCCATGCAGATGTTGGAGAACTCCTTCTTGGCGCCAAATGTGGACCTGGAGCGGCTGGCGGAGATGACAAAGAACTACAGCGGCGCTGAGATTGAGGGGCTGGTGAAAGACGCCGTTGCGCACGCCCTCAACCGCAATGTCGACAGTGACGACTTGCACGTGCAGCTGGACGATGATAACATTAAGGTGATGCCGGTGGTGGCTACCACGCCGGGAGTTTCTGGACTTGGTTGTCCTTGCCTGCGGTGCATGTTTGCATGCTGTGGATCCGCAAGGTTTGCCCGGGCCTGTTACATGAACGCTTTGTCAAGTCTTTCTTGCTCGTGCTGGGCGTTCTGCAGGTCACCATGGAGGATTTTGAGAAGGCGTTTGCGGAGACAAAGCCGGCGTTTGGAGCATCAACCGATACGCTGGGGTCGTACCGCACGCATGGCATCATCCCGTGTGGAGAGGCGTTCGACCGCCTGCGGCACACGCTAACCAAGTTGGCGCACCATGTGGGGCCGGGTCCAGTGCTAACTTAGCACGCTTGGTATGCCGTCAGTCATGTTAAGCGCTACCCACGGCACGGCACCATCACGCGACTGAAACATCACGGATTTGCATGTTCGGTCCTTTATGGTGCACCCTCCCCTGTCATGGCAGGTCCGCAAGAACGACAAGACGCCCGTGCTGTCCGTGGTTCTGGAGGGCCCCGCGGGCAGTGGCAAGAGCGCCCTGGCGGCGACGGCAGCCATCGAGTCGGACTTCCCCTACGTCAAGATCGTCAACAGCGACAGCATAGCCGGCTTCTCAGAGCAGGTGGGGTTACGTGCGCTGGGCGCACCACAAAGAATGGTAACGCCCGGTCAATCGAAGTGGCATGGTGTGTCACAACATGGTTATAGTAGTAAGATTACGCTGGGCTAGCCCTGGCGTGGCCCAAGGGGGCGGGTGGTGTGACGGGTTTCCCTGTACACCCTCCGCCGCCGCGGCGAGGTAGGGTTTTGTTGTGGGGCATTGTCCTCCCGGGTCTTCTGGAGGGGTTTCAAGACATGTTCCGGTAGTCAAACACCCTGAAAGCCGACGCCCGTTGGGCAACTTGTAACAACATGTCCCATCTTATGAGTTATGACGCTTTACACAGCTGCATGCATGTTGGCACGGTCGCCATGCATGGGGCTTATCCTCCGCATGCTGACGTGTTGCCCCTTGGAACCCCGCCCTATTGCTTGCAGGCCAAGGTAAACCAAATCATCAAGGTGTTCGAGGACGCTTACAAGTCGCCGCTCTCTGTGGTGATCCTGGACGAGATTGAGCGCCTGATCGAGTACGTGCCCATCGGTCCGCGCTTCAACAACGCCATCCTGCAGGTAGGAGGCAGGGGCGCCGTTTGCTGACAGGCCGTTTGCATGCTGACAGCAAACGCATAGCACTGTTTATACCAGCTACCAGTATTGCCTGCCTTGCATCAAGCTTATCATACTGCTCGTGCTAAGCTAGCCGGACATTGTTTCCAGCCTCCCAAGGCTTGGATGCTTTCTCCCATGCTAATCTTAACGTGCGCCCTCGCAGGTTGTCCTGGTCCTCGTCAAGCGGAAGCCGCCGCCCGGCCACAAGCTGTTCGTGATCGGTAAGAGCAACCGCTGGCTCGGAACTGGCATTCCCTGGCAGATAGACCAGTGCTTCTGCATGCGTGTGCAGCACTTGCATTATCCACTCCATGCAAACACGCCCCGCCTTACCTGCATGCCGCAGGCACGACCAGCATGATCGACATGATGGAACCCTTGGGGCTGGACAAGGTGTTCAACCATTCGCTGCACGTGCCAGCATTGCGGGTGGACGAGATCGTCAAGGTGTTGCGCCACCTAGACTGCTTCTCCGTCATGGACATCCCGCAGGCGGTGGACCTGCTCACAACCATCAGCTCCAAGGTGCGTGTGGGGAAGGGGGTGGACGTGGCTTGGTACCGTCGTGGAAGTGCCGGATGCTCGGCTGCGTCGCCGAAGGATACCCTGCCATATGCAGTCCGCCGCAGGAACGTCAGTGCCCCCGCTTCATTGTCTTCACATACCGGTAGCTCATCTTCCTCACGCATTGTGCAGGTGATGCCCATTAAGCAGCTACTGCAGTGGGTCGCGGAGGCGCGAGACAACGTTCCGGAGGGGGAGAAGCTCTCCTTGGCGCTTTGGGAGCAGGAGCTTCAAGACAAGTCGTAACAGCCCAGTACGGTGGGTTGCCGCATGCCGTCGCTGGCTACCGGTGCCTAGCACGGCAGTGGCTGGTTCCAACAGCCTGGGTGGGTGTGCGTCCAGGTGGCTCCGGTCGCATGCGCATCTGAGCAGCAGTGAGTATGGCCTCAGGCTTACAAATGACCGCATAGGTTTGTGAGCACCGGTGCGCAACGCGTATGGAGTGGGTGCGGGGGGGTGAACTTGCAAGGATGTTGAGGCAAAAGTCACAACAGTAGTTACCCGCAATGTTTGCATGTACTCATATATAACATGTTTGGCTATGATGCCGCCACTGGGCACCGGTAGTGCGCTTTGGGCACTGACCGTCGTCATGGCATGTTCAATGGGATGCAACGTTGGGGCAGAGGTTGGGGGCATGCTGTCTGTATGGGGACCATTATAACCCGCCTAAGGCCCTTGTTGCTGTCAGGCATATGGGGGAAAGGTTCGTCTGTGATCGCGTCGCATAAGTTGCCTACGGTGGAGGTTCCCCTGCCACCTTCCCTGCGGGTCGCCCTGAAGACTATCATGCAGCCTTTATCGATGTACAAAATTTCTTCTACACGCATATTTCCGGGTGGGCATGCGTTTCGAAGGCAGCTGTTGGAGTTGACCTACAAGATAGGTTAGCAAGTCAGCTGAAGAGGGCAAGCAACCTGACGGTGAGCGATGCAACTTTAACGGTTATTCTTTAGTCGCTAGCTTGATGATACGTGCAGACGGGAGTTACTTTGTAGGCTGTTGTACGACATCTAGCGACGTATGCCCGTTGTGCAGACTGCAGAGTTTGCGTGCGCACCTAAGTATACTCCATTTGACATATGGTTCATAGGACAAGAAGTTGCCCACTAAGTCGTTGGTTAACATAATCAATAGAGAGACTGGTCTTTGACCGGCGCGGCCGTAACACTTCCCGGATAGATACGCTTCTTTCTAGTTGGTTCATAGACGTAGTCGAACTCCTACGTAGCAGAGAGTTACCGCCATGACCTCGAACGTGTTAAAGGAACTTAAGGAGTTAGAAGAGTTGCGGCAGCTCCTGGATACTCCCCGGAGAACGTTCAGCCCCTTAAAGACACTAAGGGATCTAACTACACCTAGGTCCGGACTGGGAGTGGTGCAGAGCTATTCTTCAAATGTGGCCTTGAATAGTGCTGAGGTTAGTGAGAAGAGCATGTCACGTTCTTGTCTTCATAGCTTTTTGAAATTGTCTTCTCACGTGTAATGTGCGCGGGGTTCGCCGTAGCCGGTGCTATAGCCATTGCTAAGTGGTCAGCTGCATGCGCAGAAAAGCGTGGACCGCCTTGGGCGAGCTATTGAAGCAGCCGAGGAGGAAATGGACGCAGCCATGAAGCGCACAACGGAGATGCATCGCAGCCAGCTTAAGCAGAAGGAGTTGGAAATCCTAGAGCTGCAGCGTGTCATCGGGGCCAAGGAGCGCTCTGTAGACAGCCTCCGTGATACGCTCGGGACAACAAAGCGCACGTATGAGAGCAAGTTATCGCAGGCGGAATCGGCCCTCGCTCTTAAGGACGCTGAGGTAAGGCCGGGTTTTAGTAACAACAAGGATGCTATGACAGAACGGTGCCACATGTCGGTATGGCTGCACATGCCACGGTAGCGGTAGCTGGGTGAACAGGTTCAATACAGGTTGCAGGCTCCTTACAGTATGTTCTGCGCTGTACCTTTGCAACCATACAACCGACTTCGAAACGCCACAACTCCCGCTGCGCTGCCCTCAGATCAAGGCTCTCAGCGAGGAGCTGCGGGTGTCTCGCCTGGAGGTGGAGTCGCTGGGCATGCAGCTGGAGCGCGCCGAGGCGGGGCGCCGCGCGCTGGAGGCGGATGCACGTGAGCGGGAGGCGGAGCTGGGGGCCGACATGCGCGCCAAGAGCGATGAGGCAGCCAAGGCGCTCGTAGCGCTGCGGTATGAGAAGAAGGAGAAGGTCAGTAAGCGGTTAGGCAGCGGGGTTAAGGGTGTTGCGATCTACTGCCGTTACTTCAAAGTCCGTGTCCAGGGCGAGTCCTGTTGGTGGCAGAGGGTCAGCGAAGCCAGCCCGGCCCCATGCCCACCCGCAGGAGGACTGGCGGCATCAGAGCGAGGAGCTGCGGCGGCAGGTGCAGTCGCTGAACGACGAGTTGCGCGCGCAGAGGGAGGACATGGCCGTCATGAAGGTGGGCGGGGGGGCCCGCATGGGGGGGGCTGATACCCATGTAACGCTCGGTGGCTGAGCCACCCATCACAGGTTGGACCTCCACGTACTTGCGAGGCGGCCTTGGTGGCGAGAAGATTGCATGCTGTGTACCAGTGTACGCCCCTTCCTAGGAAAGGAGGCTTCCCGCCGCTTCCTCTCCCTATTGCCTTTCCCTGACCCTTACGGCTTCCTTAGCCAAGGTGGTGTTTCTCGCCGCCTACCTTCCCCTCTGAACCCCCCGCCTCCCTTCCCCTCTGAACCCCCCGCCTCCCGCCGCAGGAGCGCTACGAGGCGGACCTGGCGGAGGCGCGGCGACGCTGCACGGTGGAGGTGGAGGAGTCGCGGCGGCGTGTCGAGGTGGATCTGGACGAGTACCGGCGGCGCTGCGAGGGGGAGATTGCGGAGATGAAGCGGCGGCTGCGGGAGGAGCGGACCCTGCGCAAGGCGTGCGAGAAATGGCTGCGATCGGAGCTCAAGTCGCGGGTGGGTATCTCGCACAACAACATGTTCACATAGCAGGCTAGCCCACACGCCTCTCCGGGATTTCAACTACCCGTCCCTGAGGCATCATTCCCTACAGTCCTGCGCCGTTCGCTGCATCACGCTGCCCGCCTGCCTCACCCACCCTACCCCGCACAGGAGGAGATGGAGCTGCTGCTGGCCGCCGTGAAGGACGCCGCCACCGCCCGCCCCGCCAGCGGCGCCAGCGACACGGCGCAGGTGGAGGCGCTCATCGACCGCCTGCGTGTCGGCAGCCCCTCGCCGCCGCCCGAGATCAGCCTGGCCACCATCAGCCCCCGCGGACCCAGGTACGTCAGCGGCGGCGGCAGCGGCGCCTCCACGGCCCGGGCGGCCAGCAAGGCGCCGGCGACACAGCTGCCGCAGCCTTCACCGGGCGGCGGCGGCGGTGAGAGCGCGCGTGCTGCTGAGCTGGAGCTGCTGCGTCGCAAGATCCAGGAGGACAACGACAGGTTGAAGAGCGAGCTGCTGGCGGCGCGGAAGATGATTGGGGACCGCCTCAAGTACTGAGGGGGGAGGCATGCGTTGGGGTGACCAAATTGTGTGCATACGTGCTTTATGCTGTGGACTGCGGAGATTATTTGTGACCGTACCGGTATCTTGGACGTGATGCGACATGTATATACTCTTAACGACGGTGATTAAGTGTATGTTGACGGATTCTCTCGCATGCGGCTTTACATGCGAACGAGAACGCATTAAGGACAACGTTAGGGTTGAAACAACGGAGGGGTGTGAGTGAGCTGGGCAACCTATTGCCGAAGACAAATGCTTTACCAGGGTATTCTCACCGACGCGTGTCTTCCTCTCTCTTCAAACTTAGGTAGGCTCATGGGTAGAAGCTGGACTTCTCTGTGAGCCTCGTGCTCTTCCTATCTGACTGATGAATCAATGGTTGCGACGGTGCTGGCAGTGGTGGTGGTGGTGGTGGGGAAGCTACATCCACGTGTGTGCACAAGCACGCAGAAAGAACGTAGAAGGCACGAACCATCCCTAGCATACCCTCATACAGCCAGAGACTCCACCCTGCCTACCAGTGCTGAGCAAGCGCTGGTCGCGCACGTGCCGCATAACAAACACACATGGACCTGGATTGGAGTGGTCGTGCTTGTGGGGAGGGCTGGTGTAACAGGCTAACCCGGCATTCCCCTTGGGTGGCACCATAGGACCAGCATGGCTGCTGGCCCCACAGGGCAGTTCACCCCGTTACTGGTAATTGAGTTAAACTGTCCCCGGTTGCTCTGGGAAACGCTTCCAACGCAACTTATATGTTCACATGCTTAGGTGCCATGCTGCTCCGGAGGTGAAGCATCCAACCGGCATCACAGTGATCACACCACTCGGGTCAGCTGCCCACTACCAGGCGGACACCAACAGCCTGTACGCAGACTATGTACCCCAGGACAACATGGAATGCATAGTCGGGAGAGGACATGCATCCATCCAACCAGAAGAGGCTTGCTTTGGGCGGCCCACTTACCGCAGCCATGCAGCGGTTAATGGTGTGCATGTACGGCCTTACGAATGTACAGCGTAGCGGTTTGCCTCTTAGCACGTTCAATTGCGCATTACATGTTCACTGCACCATAAGCATTGAACCGCGTTTCTGGGTATCGAGATATCGCTTTTGTTACGATGTCAACGCCCTGCGCCCCTCGCGCGTCGTCAATGGCCTGTTCGACATAGGCGTCTATTGATTATTGCATTAATCTTTCAGGATGGCAACAAGAGGACAGCCAGTTATTAATGTTTATCCAGTAGGCAACTACAGCTTTGGCACCAAAGCCCCAAAGCTGGAAAAGGATGCGAACGTAAATGAGCGCTTGGCACGCTTGAAAAGCAAGTAAGTGTGTTTACGTCAATACAGTTTACAAAATGATGCGGCGAACACGCGGTACTGTGTTCTGTGTCACTCGGGTCATTTGGCCGCCAATCCCTGCGCTGCAGTTATGAAAAAGACGGCATGCGACGATCCGTGGAGGCTATCTTGCTAGTCCAAGAGCACAACCACCCTCATGTGCTCCTTTTTCAACTCGGACAGTCTTACTTCCGGTTACCAGGCGGACGGCTACGTCCGGGGGAAGACGGTGCGTCGGCTGCTGCAATGCCCTGCCGCGACATGTGTTGCTGCAGGGGGGCCAATAGACCCTGCAATGAGCACGAGTCTTCATACGGCGCTGCCAACGCGCTAACTCCCTCCGGGCCCCGGGGTTGCACGCAGAGGTGGAGGGGCTGCGCCGCAAGCTGTCTAACAACCTGGCGCCCCCCAGCACGGCGCTGCAGGTGGTGTGGGACGTGGGCGAGGTGAGCGGTACAGGGGGGGAGCCGCTGAGTGCGGCACGGGTGAGCGGTCTGCAGCAGCCAGCATGCAGGGGTGGAGGGTAGCTGGCGCCATCCACCATTGGTAGCGCCTGCGCCAGGGCACCGCAAGAGGCGGTGGTGCCACCATCGTGCTAGACGCGCCCTGCAGTCTGGGGCGGGGGTAGGGCGCATGTCGAGCCGGGCTGCTGTCCCCACCGGCTGTTGTCTTGTATCCCTTCCATACACTCAGCGGCATCACGCACCCCTCCTCTTCCTCCCTGACCTGTTTCCACCTTCTCGCTCTGTGCTGCAATGCTGCTGCTGCTGCTCGCGCCCCGGCCCCCATGCCTGCCCGCCGTTGCACTCCCCTCGCTCCCCGCACGCCCCCATGCGCTCCCATGCGCCCCCAGGTTCTGAGTGTGTTCTACCGGCCCAACTTCGACACCGCCTTCTACCCCTACGTGCCGCCGCACATCAGCCGGCCCAAGGAGTGCCGCAAGCTGCTGGTGGTGCAGCTGCCGGAGCGATGCGTGTTCGCGGTGAGGGGGTGGTGGTGGAGGCGGGGTAGTGGTGGGGGGGAGAGCGTGGGGGCGGGGTAAGGAGGAAACCGGTTTGCGGGGTTGGGATGGGTGGGAGCCCGGGCCAACGGGTCAGGTGGGAGGCTAGCTAGGGTGTCCCCGGGGGCGGCGGGGGTGTGGGCCGCATGGAGCGGCGCATGGAGCTGCGAGCCGGGCACCGGCCTAAGTGCAGGGTGCCGGCCCAAGGGTTTATGTAAGCTCGTGAGGCACCTCCCGGTGATTCCAAGCCGTCGTTTCGTGGTTGACCAGAATTAGTATGCCAAGCGATACCGGTACTGACACAGGTGGTGCCATGTGTGGCCCGTCGTACCCACGTGCCGTGTTGGGTTGCCGTACAGGTGCCCAAGAACATGAAGCTGGTTGCCGTACCTGTATTCGAGCTGTACGACAACCTGCCGCGGTACGGCCCCATCATCTCCGCCGTACCCGCGGTGCTGTCCCGTCTCCGGCTCAACCTGCAGTTCGTACTGCCGCCGCCCCCACCGCCCATGGAGCAGCAGCAGCAGGGGGGGCAGGACGGCTACGGGCAACACGGGCAACTGGAGCCGCAGTACCCGACATAGCACGATATGGGTGTCACAGAGGGGACAACTTGCTTGGCTGGGCTTGCGGGAGTGGAGAGGAGCAGGCCGCCTGGTTTATGCGCGTGGCGGTTGTGGCAAAGTGGCAGTGTTGATTGTGTGTGAACAGGATTCTTGGGGGTCAAGGGAGGGTAAGAGGGCTGCAAGGGCGTTGCAGAGGGGCTTAGTGGGTTGGTGGCATCTAGGATTTGGCCTTGCCTCTTGCATGGGTGTGCTGACAGTGCAGTACTGGTCGGCCCATGGGCCCATTGGTTGCTTCTTACAAGAGATCTTCCTTTCTGTAACCTTGAGACTTGCCTCATATTAAATCCTGTCCGCAATCTTCTACGTCCTTTCGCGAGGAAGCGTGGGACAGGTGTTGCCCCTTATGTTTCAGTTGCTTTGAAAGTGCGAAGGGCTAACAGGAGTAGGCGTGCCATAAACCGACCATCATGGAGGCCTCGTTAGACTATATTAGTGTTGGTGTTAACCGAGTAGTAAATGCGCTGGCGTGGGGTGCGCATGGCGGCGTCGCTTTTGCCGCCCACCACATGGTTGCGCTATATGACGTTGAGGTAGGGAATTACTATTCACGTTTCAACTTGGAAGCTCTATGTAACTAATTTGTGCTTATCTCCGGCGTGCTGAAAGTTGGACCGATGGTTGCAACTGTCCATCGCAGTCGGCCAAGGTAGTCTCGACCTTGTGCGGCCACACTGGGATGGTGAATTGCGTCTTGTGGGTGCCGCATGAAGGTAAGATACTGAATACTAAGCCTGGTAACAACATGCTAATCGATCACTGGCCTCCAACAGCATAGAATCCATAACATCATAAGTATACTTGATTCTCATGCTGTTCCTAGTGAAGAGCGACTATCGCGCGATGTTGCCTTCGTGTCTAACCGTAACGGTAAGGGCCTTCATGCCTCATCGTCCCTGCCTCTCCGAATGCCTATGCAGCAACACCAGAGCTCGCGCCGGGGCAGCACCTCCTCCTCTCCGGCTCAACCGACAACACCATCCGCTGTTGGCTCGTGTCGTACACCTCTCCTGCGTCCCCCGCCTCAGCTGCAACCGCAGTCTCCTGGCAGTGCCTTGCCGTACTCCGGGGTCACGTGGCGCCCGTCACCTCCCTTGCCGTACACCGTGTCACGGACCCCGCCGCCCCCTCCTCCCCCGCTGACGCCCGCCCGCCCGCCTCCCGCCTGCTGGTGGTCAGTACGGCGGGGGATGCTGACGTCATCATCTGGAGCTGCCAGGAGGGCCCACTTGCTGCTGCTCCTGCTGCTGCTCCTGCTGATGACAGTGCAGGCTCCGAAACAGCAACAGCAGCACCTCCCTCGCAGCAGCAGCAGCAGCCACCATCAGCAAGGGAGGCGGTTCCGGAGCAACAGCAGCAGCAGCAGCAGGAAGCAGCTGCCGTACCGCTGCCGTACCTCCAGTCCCGGTGGTGTGAGTCTCAGCGGCTGCATGTGGGCAGTCGCATGCAGAGCGCCGCCGCACTCACCCACCTGCCGCTGGACCCGCACTGGTGGGGGGGAAGGGGGGGAGGGAGAGGGAGGGCGAGGAGGGGTAAAGAGGAAACAACTAACTTTGTGATGTGCGTGAGAGGGAGAGAGGGAGAGGAGGGCAATGGGCCAACAGCTGCAGTGGGGCTGAGTGACAGTGGGTAGTGCTGTTCGGGACCCGTCAACCCACTTCGCCCGTCCGCTCTCACGCTCCTTCGCCTCGCTCCGCCCACCACCCGCTCCCCACCCGCGCTACCCCCCCCCCTCCAGGACGCTGCTAGCCACGGGCGGCACGGACCGCCGCGTGACCCTGTACACCCGCCCGCCCGGCCCCTCCGCCACCTTCACCCCCGCCTGCGTGCTGGAGGGGCACGAGAACTGGGTGCGGGGGCTGGCCTTCTGCCAGCTGGAGCCCGAGGAGGGGCAGGGGGAGGGGCCGGAGGGGCCGCAGCTGCTGCTGGCGAGTGTGTCACAGGACAGGTGCGGCGGGGGAGAGGGGGTGGGAGGGGTGAGGAGGCGGGTGAGGCGGCAAGGCAAGCTGGGTGCTAGGAAGGGCGCACCCGGGCCCTCCCCTCGGGGCGGCTGTGGGTAGTCGGTTGGGGCCGGGGGGCGGTAGGTGGCTCTGCCGCCTGCTCCTCACCTGCTCCCCCCTTACCCCCCCCCCCCGCAGGTACGGCCGCATCTGGAAGCTGCAGCCCGAACACCTCTCGGCAGCGGAGGTAGCTGTGGAGGCAGTGGCAGCCCCCACCGCCCCCCCCGCCCCCCCCACTGCTACGGACCCGCAGGCAGCGCTGATTCAGCGCTACGCGCCCAAGCCGCACATCCGCACGGACCGCACCCGGTGGGGAGGGAGGGGCAGGGGTGGGGGGTAAAAAATTATATAAAAGTGAAACAACAAATCCCAATCCCATATCCCGACTGCATGAGTCGGGATATGGGATTGGGATTTGTTGTTTTTTGGTGGGGGGTGGGGGGTGGAGGAGACAACTAACTGACCATGTGATAAGGGGTGGGATGGGGTGGTGGAGAGGGGTACCCCCGAGAGGGGTGGCGGGGTGCTTCACACCGGAGCAGCACAGCGGCTCTCCTCGCATGACATGTCCTCTCACCCTCCCTCTCTCACTCCCTCCCCCTCCTCTCCCTCTCCCCCAGCTACGTTGCCAGCAGTGAAGCGCTCCTGATCGGCCACGAGGACTGGATCCACTCCCTGGCCTGGGCGCCCCACCCCGCGAGGGGGCCGGGCGGGGTGCACCGCCGGGGCAGTGCGGCACTGCTGACTGCGTCCATGGACCGAACCATGATCATCTGGAGATACGAGGTGGGGGCTCGCGCACAATGGCTGTGTAGCCACCCACCTTCCGCCCAGCTTGTCACCTAGTTTGCCTCTACCACTTAAACGCATGGTTCTCCTTTTTTCCCCCCAACCCGCACCTGTAACTTCCTATGGTTTCATAAGGTCTCTGACCCCCCCTCTCCCCCCCACAGGCAACCATGTTTGCACCCCATGGTGAAGCCTTGTCATACAGCTCGTCAGTTGCATCGTCAGTCTCATTACATATTTTTTTAATCCCCCCCAACAGGCCTCCAGCGGTCTCTGGATGAACGAGGCGGCGCTGGGCGATGCGGGCGCATCCTGTCTGGGTTACTTTGGGGGTGTGTGGGGGCCGGGCGGGGGCGCCATCCTGGCACACGGCTTCACGGGCGCCCTGCACCTGTGGAGGCGAGGTGGGGGTCACGAGGCATCCGCTGCTACTGCTGTTGGGAGCGGGGGTGGCGGGGGCGGAGGAAGTCCCTGGCTGCCGCTGCATGCGCTGGGGGGGCACTTCGGCCCCGTGGCGGACCTGGGTTGGGGGCTGGACGGGGGCTGCCTGGTCAGTGTGGGGGCGGACCAGACGGCGCGAGTACATGCGGGCATTAGCTGGCAGCGGCGGCGGGAGGGGGGAGGGGGAGGAGGAGGAGGAGCCGGGAGCGGGGAGGAGGGGCAGCAGCAGCAGCAGGGGGGCCAGGCGGCAGGGCAGGAGGAGGAAGAGCACTGGTGCGAGATCGCTCGGTCGCAGGTGGGCCCTGGGGAGCAGCAGGGGGGAGCAGCAGGGGGGAGGGTGGGAGCGAGGGGTGGGGAGCTTGAGGTCCTCCACTAGCCCACTAGTCCCCGCTGCCTCCACATCCGCTGCTGCGGCACATCCGCATTGCTTATCGGCTTACTGCGCGCCCTCCTCTCCCCCGCCCTCTCTCCCGCCTTCCCCACACCCACTGACCCACAACCCCCCAACCTGCCCCAACATGTGGTTTCCCATGGTTCGATCTTTGACCCACCCCCGCAGGTCCACGGTCACGACTTCCGCTGTGTCGCCCCCGTGGCCTCCCCGCCCGGCTCCGACTTCCTCTACGTGGCGGGCAGCGAGGAGAAGGTGCTGCGAGTGCTGGAGGCGCCGCAGACCTTCATAGACTCGCTGCTGGCGTTACGAGGCGGCGAGGAGCGACCCGCGGGTCGGGCGCTGGCGGCGCAGCGCCGGCGGGGACACGGTTTCGGGGCGGCAGTTGCGGCACTGGGGCTGAGTAACAAGGCGGTGTACGAGGGGGAGGGGGCGGCGGGAGGCGGAGCAGGAGGGGAGTACTCGGAGGGTCCGGACTTCGTGCCTTGTGCGGCGCCGCAGGTAGGATGAGGGAGGGGTGGGGTTTGGGGGGTGGATGAGGGACATGGGTGTTGTTGATGGGGGTGTAGTGAGGACGGGTGACGGTGGTGCTGAGGGGGGTTGCGCCTTGACTCTTCCTTACCTGCGTCAGCCCCACTTCTCCCTAGTAAACTCTGCCCTCCTCTCTCTTCTCGTCTCCATACCGTGTTTTAACTCCCAATACACACTACCCCTCCCCTCCCCCCGTTCCCCCCCGCCTTCCAGGTCATCCGCGAACCCCCCCTGGAGGAGCACCTCGCGCAAAACACGCTGTGGCCCGAAACCCACAAGCTGTACGGCCACGGCAACGACGTCTTCTGCGCCGCCGCCAGCCCGGACGGCCGGCTGCTGGCCTCCGCATGCAAGGCGCAGGTGGGGGGGGGAGGAACCGGAAGGGTCAGAGATTCAACCGGGGGGTGGGGGTTAGGGAAAGAGATGCCCTCTCCCCCGAGGGCCCTACGTCTGCCTCGCCCTGACCTGTGTTGGCCTCGGTAGAGTCCGCGAGGGGTGGAACCATGTCACTTTGCTTAGTTCCTTCCTCTTAACCCCCCCTGCCCCCCCCCAGACCGCCTCCACCGCCTCCATCTGGGTGTGGTGCACCGCCTCCTGGCGCCCGCTAGCCCAGCTGCGCGCACACACCCTCACAGTCACGCAGCTGGAGTGGAGCCCCTCGGGGGGCCGCCTGGCGGCCGCAAGCAGGGACCGCACCTTCAGCGTGTTTGCATGCGTGCGGCCGCGACAAGGGCAGGGGCAGCAGCTGGGGGGCAGCGGAGGGGAAGAGGCAGGACAGCAGCAAGTGGGGCAGCAGGGGCAGCAAGGGGGGCAGCAGGGCGACCCCACGTTTGAGTTGGTGTGGCGGACCAAGGCGGCGCACGGACGGGTCATCTGGGGCGTGTCCTGGTCGCTGGATGAGCGGCTGCTCGCCACCGCCTCCAGAGACGAGACGGTGAAGGTTTGGTACGTGGGGGGGAGCAGCGGTGAGGACGGCAGCGGCAGCAGCGGGGGTGCTGCTGCTGCTGCTGCCCCGCAGCTGGCCGTCACGCTGCCGCAGTTCCCCTGCTCCGCCACCGCAGTCGCCTTCGCACCGCTCCCACCTGCTGCCAGCGGCAGCGGGAGCTGCTGTCGGTACCTGTTGGCGGTTGGTTTGGAGGACGGGTCGTTGCAGTTGTGGCAGTTGACGGGGCAACTGCGGGGTCAACCACCTGTCAGCCTGACTGCGGTGCGTGTGTGGTGTGCGGGGGAGGCGTGGCGACACGTGGGGGCGGTGAGGAGGCTGCGGTGGCGGGGGGCGCCGGGGAGCGGGGCGGTCCCGGCGGTGGCAGGGGAGGCGGGTGCGGGGCAGGGTGCGGGTGCGGCAGGGGTGTTGCAGCTTGCTTCGGGGTCCGAGGACCACTCGGTGCGACTGTTCAGCTTCCCTCGGAGCAACCTGGGGGCGGGCTGGGCGTGAGGGGGTAGCGTGGGGGCTCATGCGGAGGGGGTTCATGGTTGTGAGCTGGTGGTGGTGGTGGTGGTGGTAACGGTGTTGGTGCGTTTGCAGCTTGCCGCGTACTGCGAGTATTTATAACTTGTTCGAGGGAGGGGTCTAGCTGGTTGACCACAGTAATGAGCTGGTGTTCTTGTTCCGTTTGCAGCCGTTGTGATGGGCGCCCTGCCGGTGCGCTGACTTCATCGTTGAACGGCCGTTGGACGCCGCTGTTCTTGCTGCGGCAACAATCTCTGCTTCAAAGGGCAAGTGTAGACCGAAAGTGCCTTCTTACCCAGGTATCGGTTTGAAGGCAATGATATACCACAGGATGCGATTAAGGTTTGCAATGAGTGAGTTCTGCTCCAAGGCTCTGACAGATACCGTAGCTTGTAATTGCTACCGGTATGTTGGGCAACCCCTGCTGCTTACGAAATGCAACACCCATACAACGCTTCACCCTAACCTCTTTGCCAAGAACAGCGTCCTAGTAGCTTGCATGCCTAAACGTGCACAGCACTCTTTAGCAAGGGATCTCCATGGCTGATCCGGGTAGTGCTGCTCTGCTCATCGCCTCCTTCGGGGCGCTCTGCGAGTACCTCTCCTGGCTACTCAGCGTTATTCGCGTCAGCGCTCAGCCCGTGTCAAGGCAAAGCCTGCGCAGAGCGAGACACGGGTGCTGCTTTGGTTGCTGTGGGTGCTGCTCGACCCTCTTCCAGCTGCTGTGCCAAGCGCCTGGGGAAACGCACCTGGCGCCTGCTGAGAGGCTGTGAACCTCATTTACCCACCCTTCAGCGGTCAGCAGCAGCTGGTGCAGCGGTGTTGTTGCGGGCCAGTCAGCCGGGGCGCGGGAAGGCAACTTTCGTATTCCGATTGCCGGTGTGTCTACGACCACGCGGCGTGACATCAACAGCCGCACCCCAACTTGAAGAACTACTAAAGCATCAACATCTTTTCCGATTAGCTTACTGATTTAAATTTAATTAACAGTTACTCAACTTGAGGGGATCCCAACATGAGTCCTCCTCTTCGGGGCGGCTGCAACAGCCGTCAGGCGCTCCGGGCGGCCCTGATACCGCTCCTCATAACTGCATCTCTTGTAGCTGCAACCCCAGCAGTTCAAGGGGCCCGAGGCGGCAGCAGCTTGCGCAGACTTGCGCAGGCGGCTAACACAGCGGCAGCAGCAGCCGCTAATAAGACCGCCAACAGCACCGCTGCTCTGGGAGCCTGGGCCGAGAGCTCCAACTTTTCTGTTCCTGTTACGGCAAAAGGATTTCATTTCGGCACCAAGGGACAGGTGCGGAGGGCTATGAGGCAGCTGGTTTCCAGAGCAGTGTGGTCTCGTTGTCGGAATCATCCACAACTGATCCAGATCGATTGCCATTGTGCTGCATTGCACTCGGTTGCGTGGTGTGAGTAGCCGGGCTGCAATGAGCAGCATGTGTGCATGTTCCTTTCCGCAAACAGTCCGCCGCCGCTCATGGCCTGAGCGCGGCCAATTGCGCCGCCTCCTTCCGGCAGGGAGGCGTGACCCATGGGTCACACAAGCAAGAATGCAGAGCTCCACTTGGCTCCGCATGCATCTAATCTCTTGCCCGTGCTTGAAACAATACATTTTCTTCGTACTCATGCAAAGGCTCTGGATGGGTACCCAACAGGCTCTACAACGCATCATTAACTCCTCGGATACAAGCCCCATTGCAGCGGGTCCCGACTGCGCTGCCCTACCCTCCTTCCTTCCTGCCCGCCCGCCCCTGACCCCAGAACGTGACCCTGGCCAACAACTACTGCGGCTTCGGCCCCCTCACCTCGCCCTACGTGGTGGGCGTGTCACCCGACTCCCCGCTGGCAAAGCGGCGCCCGCTGGCGGCGTGCGGCAGCTGCCTGGAGGTGGTGTGCGCGCGGGTGGGTGGCGGGTGGGTGGGAGGGGGGAGAGGGGCGGGGGGAGTGTAAGGTGGCGGGCGGGCTGGCGGGCGGACAGGGGTTAGTGGTTCCGCCGGCCGATGATGGGGTCTCGCGACGTAACGGACGAATGAGGGCTGGGAGCAGCCTTCAAGCATGAACGAGTGTTACGGTACTGTTAAGGGATTTCCTGACGGCCACCGCATGCCTGTACAGCTTCCGCGCACTTCCCTATCCGCACATCTCTCGCCCCTCCTGACATACGAAACAACACCATCCCTCCTGTACCCCTCTCCCCTCCGCTCCCTCCCCACCCCTTCCCTCTCCTCCCACCCGCCCCCCAGGGCAGCCCCGGCTGCCTCCACCCCACCGCCGCCGCCGGCCTCACCCCCCCCTCCAGCGCCCTCCCCTCCCCCTCCCCCACCTCCCCGCTGCTCGGCCCCGGCCGCCTGCTGCTGTCCGTGTCGGACGAGTGCGACACCTGCGGGCCGCTGGACCTCAACCTGCACGTGGATGCATTCGCGCAGCTGGCCGACCCGCGGGTCGGTGTCGTCAACGTCACCTACCGCCAGGTCTCGTGTCCCTCGCTAGGTGGGTGCGGGTGCGGGGGAGAGCTCTCACTAGCTGAGCTCCGGTGGAGCTGCCTCGTGTGGCCTCCGTACCGTGAGGTACTGCCCCCACCCACCCACCCACCCACCCCCCCATCCCCCCCCAGACCGCAACCTGAGTGTGTACGTCAACGCCTTCCGAGCCACCGCGGGCGGCTGGCTGCGACTGAGCGTGCGGGATGTGGCGGGCGAGGGGCTGGCGGGGGCCGCAATCGCGCACTGCCCCCGACCCGGCAGCAACCCCAGCACCCCTAGCCGCAGCAGTGACGGCGGCGGCGGTGCGGGTGCGGGCAACGGAGCGGGTGGGTGCCGGGGCGGGGCGGGGCGGGGTGTCCGTACCCGGTGTGCTTCCTTGTTAGGGTGACCGTGTGCTTGTCCTGTGAGCTAAGAAGTACCCAATGCCACACGTACCGGTATGCCGAGCTGCTGCTGCGGCTGCTGCTGCCGGCCGTTGCAGCATCAGCAGCGGTGCCAGCTGCAAGGTAGGGGACGCGCTGCTGCTGCGGCGGCGGCGGGCACCGGTGAGGCTCTCTTCCCGACTTCCTCTCAGTGCCCCTTACCTTCCCTCCCCTCTCCGCATGTTGGTTGCAGCCGCCAACCCCCAGCTGCAGCAGCAGACCGGCGCCACCACCCCCGGCAGTGGCGGCGGCGGCGGCGGGCTGGTCCCCGGCTGTGTGGGCACGCTGCGCGGCCCCTCCTGGCGAGTGATGCAGAACACGGCGGGGGCGCAGTGGGAGTTCAGCGGGCTGCCGCGACTGCCTCTGGACCTGCGGCTCACGGACGTGACGGGGGCGGAGATCATCGTGTGGTGGGTGACGGAGGGAATGGGGGGTAGAGGGGGTTGGCGGGGGGGTGTCCCATGGGTCGGGGCCGTGGTGGGGATGCTGGTGGGGGAGGGTGGCTGTCACAGGTGGATACCGGTAGGTTGTCGCCCCCCTCGCCCCCCTGGCTGCGCTGCTGACGTCTCCCCCCCTTCCTACTCTTCCCCCCCCTCCGCTCCACCCCCCCCATCCCTCATTATATATATTTTTTATCCCTCCGCAGGAACGCCATCCCCAGCCCCTCCGCGCCCGCGCTCTACCCCACCCGCGCCCAGTTCCCGGAGCAGCCGCCCGAGGATGCCATGAGCAACATACCCTGAGGAGGTGATGAGGGGAGCGCGCTTTGCAGTGCGGCCAGTGGGGTGTTGTGGAAGCATCTGTTGAAGCGTGTTGCGGGGAACACGTGGGAATGAGGCGGAGCGTGGGAGGGTGGGGGGGGGCAAGACTGGACTGACAGTCACGCGAGCGAGCGTCGCGCGTTGTGTTGTGTTGCGCTGCGTGCGGGAAAGAGGATGCGTTTAACTAAGCCTTGGCGGCACGCCATCCTCGTGCGTAGTGCCTATTCGCGCGTACTGATTATGTACGATAGCGGATGCTGCCTTGGACCAGCTAGACATAAATTGTAATCGCCGCACAAGAGCAGGATAAGCTGGCTTAGCCGATCATGCCTTTGAGCCTGTTGCATGCTGGCGCCCTTCGAGTTCCAGGATGTCACATGGATGGCGACGCCCAACGGTAGTACGGCAGCATAAAGAGAAAACAGGCGACGACTGCAATAGTCGTATACTAAGCGGCATGAATGGCAAATGCTGCCATGAGCGGACGACTTGCAAAGAAACGAAGCGCCTTGCTTACAAATCAAACCTTCTGCAAACTGGAGGCTGTAGTCTTGAAATTCTAATTACTCCAATTCATAAGAAACGGTTCCCTACTTGCGTATGACACTCCACGCAACCTGGGCAGGCTGACTACAGCCCTCATGCGCCGGTCGGTCGCTCCACTATTAAGACATGAAGACACAATTTCACGGTGCTCTGAGTTTGCTAGTCTTTCTTTTATCGATAGTCGGAACCTACGCGCTTGCTCCCCGTGGGTTGAAGTTCCGCATCCCCTGGACACGATGGAGCTTCCGCGTCTCCTTCTGCTGGGTGCCGTGGTTCGCTGCGCTTCTACTGCTTATCTTTCAAGCAATTACACTTGAGGACATCGGCAACGGCCTTGCTGGCGACGGCAGCCTACAGCCAGCTCCCATCATCTTGACCTACCTTTCGCTCTCCTACCTAGCCATATGCTGTGAAATTACTGGCCTCTACTCCTGGCTAGCCCTCCACGCAGCCAAACTTACAAACGGAAAACCTCTTCTGCTGATAATTACCTTTTTCGGACTGTCAGGCGCCATCACATCTTTGACCAGCGCCGATGTCAGCCTGGTTGCGCTGACGCCCATGGTTGTCTACACCGCCTCCGCCGCCCAGCTGGACCCCATGTCCCTGGCCGCGACCCACTTGGGCGCCTCCGCGGTGTGGGGCCTGCTGGTGCCGGTCGCGGGCCCTGCCAACATCCTGCTGGTGCGCTCCTTCGGACTCACTTTCCTGGGCTACATGGGCTGGATGCTGCTGCCCACGCTAGGTACGACACAGGGGTCCGGGGCGGATGCGACATAGCGGGGTGCGGGGCGGGTACGACATAGCGGGGTGAGAGCCGCATGGCAGCATGGGGACTGCAAGAGGGAACCAGGAGGGAACCTGCTTCGATCTCGCTCGCTGCGGGGCCCTCTGGGGCTCTTTCACAATGTACCGGTATTCGTCGGCCACGGCGCCTCACTAGACCCCCCCTATATACCACGAGGAGCCTGACCCTTGATCTTTCCCCCTTCCTCCTCCCTTACAGCCGCCGCTGTGGTGGTGCTGGGCCTGCTGCACCTGCTGCTGCACCGCCGCCACCTGGCAGCCGCCCCGCGCTGGGACAGCAGCAGCAGCGGCAGCGGCCCCCACCCAGACCCCAGCATAGTGCTGCATGACCAGGTGGGGTGAGGATGAGGGGTGAGGGGAGGACCTCGACTAGGAGGGAGGCCGGGAGGGGGCTTCTGCTGGGGCTTATGTGATGCCTGCCCACAATGCCTCATCCATTGCCTGTCTTACCCCCAGGTTGGCGCCTCCCTCAGCTGCGCCTGCCTGTGCGGCTGCCTGCTGTGTCTGGCCGCAGCGCCCATGCTGCGCTGGCGCGGGTGGCTGGTGGCGTGTGTGTTTGCGGTGCTGGCAGGGGGCTACACGGCGGTGGCGGCGGGGGCGGTGGGGCCGCTGGCGGGGGCGATCGGGCGGCGGGGCGGGTACGAGCGGCGGCAGCGGCTGCGGGCGGAGCTGACCAAGCAGGTGGGGGGGTGGGGGGGAGGGGTTGGTTGAGGGGGGGGCCTCGTAGGGGAGCAGGATTGGATTGGCGGCCCTGCTTTCCTGCCCTATAACCTAGGTTGCCTGTCACTCCTTTCCTCTTCCCCCTCCGCCCGTCCCTCCTCCCTCCCCTCCCCAGGGTCTCAAGCGCTCCCTGAGCGACGAGGACCTGGCGGACCTGCTGCTCTCCGCCTCGCAGACCCGCACCGCCTCCTTCAGCCGCCTGGCCGCTGCCACCGCACGCAGGGTCACCGCCAACTCGCCCACCACCGCCGCACAACCGCCCCCCGCCGCCAACCCACATCACCAGCACCACCACCAGCACCACCCATTACCGCCACTACCGCCGCAGCAGTATCAGTATCAGCTCCGCAGCAGCAGCACCCCTCCGCCGCCGCCCAGCTACCTGGCCACCGGCGGCAGGCGACTGTCACTCAACAGCATGGGCCGCGGCCTCTCCATGCGCCCACCGCCCCCCTCCGCCTCCCTTCTCAACATTGGCGGTGGCGGTGGTGGTGGTGGTGGTGGCGGGTACCTCAGCTGCAACCCCAGCGTGGTCAGTCTGGCTGCTTCATCCTCCTGCGGGGGGGACGGCATGTGGTGGGGCAGCGGGGGGTGGGCCGGCAGCGGGGGGTGGGGGGGCAGCGGGGGGTGGGGGGGCAGCGGCGCTGCTGTCGCCGCCGCTGCGGGGGCATGGGCGGGTGCAGCAGCAGTGGGTGTGGGCGCAGGCGAGGGTGCGGATGCGGGCGGCAACAGCTCGCCGCTGCGCCGCTGGTTCTCCCGCCGCTGCTCCTCCATGCGCGGGCGGCGCATGTCGGCTGCGTTCGGGTGGGAGCTGGCGGAGGCGGCGGCGGACGCGGGAGCCAACCTGGCCATCCTAGCGGACACCGCTGCAGGGGGGCCCGCAGGAGGAGGAGGAGGAGGAGGAGGAGGGGCAGTAGCAGGAGGGGCGTTTTCAGCGGCAAGGACAGCAGGAGCGGGGGGTGGGTGTAGGTCGCCTGCCGGCACGGGGGCCATTGAGCTGCAGCAGCTGCTGACCCGTGGGACGGCCGCGGCGCCGGACGAGCCGCAGTGGTGGGCCGCGGCGGCGCTGGGCGCGCAGGAGGCGCTGATGCGGTGGCGGGCGCTGAGGGGGGATGTGGGGGAGGGGGTGGCTCTGGACGAGGCGTGGCCGCATGGGGCGCCGCCCTCCTTCACTAACACCAGACCAGATGGAGTGTACGGAGGTTGCGGGGACGGTCCCGCCGACAGCCGAACCCCCTCATCCTCCGGCCTTGAACATCCAGCCCATGCAAGGTATGATGCGGAGGTGCAGCTCCCATCGCAGCTGCAGCTGCATTCAGGCGGACCGCGGACTTCCCTAGCGACGGAAGGAGGGGCCGGGCTGGGCGGCATGCCGGCATGCGCCCCCCACCTCCCCCCGCCTCCCCGCCACCTCCCCCCAGCTGCAGCTGCAGCCCCGCACCTGGAGAGCGCCTTCGCCAGCGTCACTGCCATGGCCGCATGCGGCTGGGGGGGCTGGGGGGCCGGAGGTGGGCTGGCGGGAGCAGAGGCGGCGCTACCGCACGACGGGGTCGACCGCAGAGGCAGCTGTTCTCCAGGTCCTGGTTCTGCTGCCGCTGCTGCTGGCTGCACCACCGTGCTGGCTAGCCCTGCCAGCGCTGACAGCGGCTCAGGACCCGCGGCGGGGGGCAGTCAGCCCCTCAGGCCGGAGGGCCCGGGCGCAGCGGAGCTAGGTGGTGGTGGTGGCAGCCCGGCAGCAGCAGCAGGGGCAGCAGCAGCAGTGCGGAGTGCTGGCGGCGGTGAGTGGGAAGAAGAAGAAGGGGGCGGCAGGAACGGAGCCTGGGGAGCCCCCACAGCGGCTCTTCCTGTCACCTGCAGGAAGAGCGCCGCTGGCTGTTGTGTTGAACGCAACGCGGAAGGGACCAGCGAACGCGAGGTGCCGGCAGCCACACTAAACTCCGAGTATGGGTCGCAGCTGCGCCTTGCGGTCAGCGTTGACGTGAGCGGCAGCGGCCTGATAGCCACCTCCTCACACCTGCACCTGCACCCGCCTCCGCCGGCAGCGGTAGCGGTAGCGGTAGGGGCGGCGACGACAGCAGCCACTGCTCGCACCCCCACCCCCACCGCAGAGGAAGCTACGGAGGGCTGCCGCCGGCACTGGTCGCGAGCCGCCTCCGCCGCCGCCTCCCTGTCCCCTGCGGCCCCCGAGGGGACACCAGACCCACCAGAACACACCGCCTCTCCCTACCATCCCCATCCTCCTCCTCCGCATCCATTCGCCTCCGCCTCCACCGCCTTCTCTGCCGCCGCCCGCAGCAGGTCCCCCAGCACGAGTGGGGTGTCGCGGCTGCCCAGTCTGCCCCGCCTGGCGGGGGGTCTGGAGGGCTGGAGGTGGGGCGGCTGGCGGCGGGGTGACGAGGCGGCGGGGGAGGCGGGGGAGTGTGCTGCGCTGCTACCCGCCCGCGGTGCAGCCGCCAGCGACGACCCGCGGCACTCGCTGCCTGGGGGCACCTGGGTGGCACCCGCGCACTCCGCACCCGCACCCGTAGCACTGCCGCCAGCTGGGGGGCGGGTGCTGCTGGGGGGCCGCTGGCGGAACAGTGCGCAGGTGCCGGTGCCGGGGGGAGATGGAGAAGGAGGGGAGGGAGGAGGAGGAGGAGGTGAAGCAGCAGCCGCGGAGTGGGTGTGGTGCACCGCACCCTCGCTGCGCCGAGTCACGTCCATTGCCGGCCACGGGTTGATGGCAGACCGCGGCGGCGCTGCTGACGAGGGTGGCGGGGCTGCCGGTCTTGCTACCCCCGGTGCCGCATGTAGGACCAGCAGCCCTGGCCCCTTCGCCGTCGGTTGCTCCGTCTCCACACAGTGGTCGGCTGCTGCATGCGACAACCCCGGTGCTGCTGCTGCTGCTGCTGCTGCATGCGACAACCCCGGTGCTGCTGCTGCTGCTGCTGCTGCTGCTGCTACAGCCGGCGGCGGCATCAGCAGCAGTCCCCCCACCCCCTCGGCCCCCCGGCAGCGCCCGCCCTCGCTGACCATGCTGCTGCTGGGTCCGGGCGAGGTGGGGCTGCTGGGCAGTCTGGCGGCGCTGCCGTGGGGCGGGGCGGTGCTGCTGGCGGGGCTGTGCGTCATGGTGGAGGCGCTGCAGGTGGGGTGGGGGGGAGGGGGGGAGGATCGAGCTGCGCGCGGTAGGGGTTGGTAGGTTGTTGGTGCCGGCCGGAATGGTTCCCCGCGTTGGGCGTGTGCTAACTGAGCATCACGCGCTGGGCGCGCCTTCGCAACCCCCCCCCCCCCCCCCCCACGTGGACACGTGTTGCCATTCCTCCCCTCCTCCTCATGACACACCACCCCCTCCCTCGTCCTTCCTACCCTCCCGTTCCCTTTTAATCCCCCTCCAGGTGCACGGCTGGTTGGACGCACTGGCCTCCCTGCTGGCCGCCCTCATCACCACCGCCTCCACCTCGCAGGGGGAGGGGGCCGACCCAGCCACCGCCACTGCCGGCGGACAGCTGGGGGGAGCCGCTGGAGCACACCTGGCAGGCAGCAGCACCCCCGCCACCTCCACCGCCTTCACCCTCCTCTCACCCGCCCTCACCACCGCCGCCTCCACCGCCGCCGCCGTCTTCACACTGGGTTGGCTGTCCGCCGCCTTGTCAGTCGTTATGACGGGGCAGGCTGCGGCCGTACTGCTGGCCCGAGCCATGATGCGACCCGCCTTCCTCTCCGCCCTCAGCCTTGCAGCTGCTGGTGGCAGCGGCGTTGGCAATGGTGCGCTTAGTGCGGTGGGTCCCGCCAGCAGCAGCGCTACGGCCTCAGAAGCAGCCTCAGCGGCCTCAGCAGGTCCGCGGCTGGGTGCCCAGTTGGCGCTGGTCGCTGCGGTTAACCTGGCTCCCGCGCTGTCGCTAAGCGGCTCCCTGACGGCGCTGCGCTGGGGTCTGGGGCTGCGGGAGCTGGGGGTGCGGCTGCGGTGCGGGCGGCAGATGGGGGCGGGGCTGGCGCCGGCGGCGGTGGGGGGCCTGGCGGCGGCGCTGCTGGTGCTGTGGGGGGAGTGTGTGGCGTGGGCGTAGGGGGGGACAAAGACCATACCGAACCAGGGGGGGAGGGGAGGCTGTGGGGCTGCCTGGGGCTTGCTTGGGGTTTACGATGACGGGGGTAGGCCTTTCTCGGGGGCGAGAAAACTGAAGGATAAGTGCAGCAATGGAGTCCCAGTCCCATATCCCGACTCATGCAGTGAGCGCATTCGGAGACACTTCAGAGGGGGGGAGAGGAGCCTAGCCGGCAGCAGCGGCTGCTGTGCGGTGCTGCGGGTTGCTGTTGGTGAGGGGGGGTGGATACAGGGTGGGAGTAGTAACGCGAATACGTGATGCTGCTGCCCCTTCTGACACGGCATTGGGCTGGCTCGGATGCCTTCGTAGGAGTCGAGCTCGACTGACATCATGACCACCGGGTGCCTCCCCGGGGGTGCTGGATCATGGTTGCCTCACATGGGGGGGGAGGGCCGCAAGGGACGCAGCCAGGCGGGTACTGCAGCTTTTCAAAGGGTTGCTGCCGGGGTGTGTGTGGTGGTCCCAGGGGAGGGGTAGCATGTGTTGGGTGGCAGGCGGGCTGCAGGCGGCAGTGGACTTCATCAGTGCAGGCGGGTGCCAGTGCAGGTGTGGGTGCAGAGGCCACTCGTGTGGATTGAGTACATAAGCACGCGCGCCGTGTTCACCCGGGGGGGGGCAACATAGCGGTCTGGGCAGTACAGCATGCAGCCTTTTCATAACAGCATGGGTGATCAATGGCCAGTTTGGGGGGTTTGTCATGGCGTGCGGGATTGCTGTCCATGGAAACCGTTCTGTGTTCAGTAAAACCCTAGCTAAATTGACTGCATGTAAATTCAACATGTGGTGCGACGTCTCCGAAGAAGCCAACTAGCTACTAGTAGTACCTTGCCGTACATGCTCCCCGGGAGTTGAGAAAACGGTAAACTTACAACCACTCGTCACTTCTCAAAATTTAGCGGTGTAAACAAAACCCATGTCGTACAGCCCTCAGGGACCTCCCGGCTACAGGAAAAAGGCAAAATTGCCGGGAACGCCCCTCGCAGCTGAATACGCAAGGAATGACACGCCGCCATGCAACCAACCCTAGCTCGCGCCCGCGCCTGACGCAGCCCAGCAGACGAATACCGTCCCCATTACGTGATTCTTTCTGTGTATTGTGTATGGGTGTCATACACACCGTGTTATTCCCAATCCACGTCCTCCCTAATGGCCTGCTGAAGCAAAGCGTCCCTCATGCTCTCAGGTCCCCAAGCTGCCAAGCCCGCATGCCCAGCCGCTAGGCCACCCCTCACCCAACCCAACCCTCGTGCGTGCCTCCTGCGAAGCCCCCTGAGCCGCATCACCAGTCGGGTGCACACGTCCACAGCTGTGACATCCACAACCGGACGTAGAGGGCTTCAGAGCCACCCACAACTCTCCATGACTACTCTCTGGGGGGACCCCGACACCGCCGCTGCAGCCCGCCGCAAGCAGCCAGAAGCTAGCAGCGCCCAGCTCCTCCTCAGCGCTCCTCCTGCTCCCCTACTGGATCCGCTGCCGTGCTGCTCGCAGCATGCACTTTGGAGCGTGCCCGATGCTGCTTCTGCTGCTGCCGTCACACCAGCGCCACACCAAAGCTCTCCTGCTGCTGCTGCGTCTTTTACTTGACCTCCTTGTGGAGGGTGTGCCGGCGAAGGTAGGGGTTGTACTTCATGAGCTCTAGACGCTCAGGCGTGTTCTTGCGGTTCTGCAGTTCCAGGGAGAGAGCAGGTCGGTAAAGCGCAGCTGTGACCCCCTAGCCATGAATACTGACAAGGACAAGCAAGCGACGAGCCTCTGTATTGGATTTTTAGTCCGAGTGAATTGGAATAGCACGAGAACTACAGTAGGTATAGCAATTCGCTTAATCTGGCCTAAGAATCAAACAGGCGCTATGTGTGGCAGCCAGAAAACTAGTGGAGAGCGGACGCCGGCTGGTCTCAGCTAACGCTGATCCGTTAATCCCAATTATGCTTGCCTTTTGGGTAACATAGCGCGACGGGGTGGCACCCTGCCCCTTGGCTTCGGTGCACTCGATAGTGACAATGAGTCGCACACCCTTCTTCTTGGCCATAGTCGCCACTGAGCGGAAAGCTGTCGTGCTAGGCGCCGGAGCCGCCACAACGCGATAAGACATCTTGTTGCCCATGAACGGGTTGGAGACCGCGGGAGCGGTCGACCTAACAACGCTCTGCATGGTTGCTTGCCTGTATTTAAAGAGCCAGGTAAGGCTTAGGATGTACTAACGCTCAAGTCGAAAGTAGATTTACCAGCAAGGAGAGCAAAGGATGGGGAAGGGAGACAAGGGAAAGACCCATCTGTACGGATAAAGCATACGACCGCGGCCACCTCTGGGCGCGTCGTGTCAATGGCCCCTACAGGACACTCTGGACCACAGACCGCATCGAATGCTATACGAAGTACTTTATTGGGTTTAAGGAAACATTATCTTGGACGGCCTGTACCAGGCAGCTTCCCTATTGTTGCGCAAAGCAGAGTATTCCGCTGTAACGCTGTATAGTTCGTCTATAATCAACGGAGAATGCGTTTAACCTATCTTATATTGGACCCGGTTTCCCTCGAAGTGTTTTAACCGGCCGGCGAACAGCTCAGTCCAGCATGGGTTGATTGCCCAGAACATGACCCCTATCACCGACAGGAATTGTTTATCATATTAAACTTAAGCGCGCTCTATTTAGCGACATTGGTCATTTCGTCGTCATGGAAGCTCCACCAGAAGAGTACACGCTTGAAGTATTAGCAGGAGCCAAGGAGCTAAATGTCTCACTGGTAAGTTTCCTCCTCTTCGCCCTCCTACCCTTCTACGCACATTTCTCTGCCCGCCCATTTCCAAATTGCCGCGGGACGCCATCACATTCCGCGTCCCCAACCCACCAAGCCTGCATACGAACTCGGAACTCTGCTGCCTAAACCCATCCACATTCCCACCTTGGCAATCCATGATCGCACTCCGCACCCCGCAGGAGGAGCACCCCGAGGTGTTGGGAGTGGTGGAGGACCTGCTGCGGCCCGAGTCCCTCCCGCCCGGCTGGCAGGCGAACTTTGATCCGGACAAGGGACGCAGGTGGGGCCGGCGGGAGGGAGGCAGGGAGGGAGGCTGCTTGGGGTTGCGAATGATGCGGGGCCGAGCAGACGCGCGGCTGAGGGGAACGCAAGGATGAGGCGCGAGGCATGGGTTGGTTGTTTTTCTGCTCTCGCACATGCATACACACACGCCCCTGCTCTCCCCCCCACCCCCCAGGGAGTACACCAACCCTGCCACGGGTGCCGTACAGTACGAGCACCCGCTGTCGGTGTACTACCGCGGTTGCGCCTTCATGGAGGCGGGCGGGTACGAGCGGCTGGAGCGGGCGGAGGCGGAGCAGCCGCCCACTCCGGGGGAGGTAGGGGGGGAAGGAAAGCGGAGGGAGGTAGGAGGGTGGAGATGAGGGGGCTTGAAGGTTCCGGTAGAAGTGAAGCATTGGCGTCCCGAATCCCATTGCCCGACTGGAGGGTGAGGGGGCGGAGGGGGTGTGGAGTGAGCTGTGCAAACCACCCCACCCCACCCCACCCCACCCCTGCTTCCCCCCCTTTCCTTCCCCAGGTTCTCGACATGTGCGCCTACCTGGGTGTGGACCGTTCCTCGGACGACCCCTACGTGATGGATGTGGGCCGGCTGGCCATCAGCGCGCCCGTGCCCTCGCACTGGCAGCAGGAGGAGGACGAGGAGGGCAACCCGGTGTTTATGTGAGGAGGGGGGGGAGGCGGGAGGGAGGAGGGGGGGAGGGAGGGGGGAAAAAAGAAATTCCAAAGTGTGGTATGATAATGATGGGAGGGGGGAGCAGGGCTGCAGGGCTGCAGTGGTGGGGGCTGGATATACTCCCTCTCTCCTTTCACTGCCACCTCTACTAACGTCCCGGCCGCGCTGGGCCGCTTCCACTCCCCTTCCACTCATTCCGCCTAAACCTTCTCACCTTCCCCCCTCCCTCCCCCTTCCCCCCCCAGCAACACCGACACGGGCGAGTCGCAGTCCTCCCACCCGCTGGACCCCTACTTCCTGGAGCTCATCAGCCGCAGGAGGCAGTGAGAAGGGGGGGGGGTGCAGGCGGGGGTGTGTGCAGGCGGGGAGGTTATGTAGGGGGGCGCGCTGGGAGGTGGGAGGATTCCCATATCCGGTATACTACAGTCAGGGTCAGTGTTTCCACGGCTCAGTATGTCTGATTCCCCACCCCCCTCACCTCACCTCCCCCCCCACCTCCCACCCCCCCAGGGAGCTGCAGATCCGAGCGGACGGTGTGGGTATCCGCTCCGCCCTCGCCGCCCGCCGCCTGGCGCGCATAGGCGTGCCGGGTATTACTGTCCCCCCCGAGCTGCAGGAGGGGGAGGAGGGGGCGGCGGCCAGCGGGTTCAGCCCGGTGGCGGGGTTCTCCAAGCTGCCCTCACGGAAGAGCTTCAAGCGGCGGGAGGGGGCGGCGGAGGGGGGAGGCGCGGATGATGCGGCGTCGGTGGCGAGCGGCGGGTTGGGGCAGTTGGTGACGATCGAGGAGGGGGAGGACGAGGTGAGCAGGGGGGAGGGGAGGGGAGGGGTACATGGAAGGGGAGGGGAGGCTGCAGATAGGGGGTTGTGAGGCAGGAGGGTGCAGTCTGCTGTGCAGTGGCCGGTGTTGGCCGGTGATGGCAGTGAACGGGGGTGGGAGCTGCCCACCATTCGTCTGTGTGCCTTGGTTGGTTGTCCGGGGAGCCGTGTGTGCGCTGGAGCCGCCCCGCACGTCGGGAGCACCCACCCTGTAATCCAGCTGCCAAATGCGGGATTCCCAACCTCCATGAACCCCTCTCCCAACCCTCTCCTTCACCCCAGGGCCGGGACGAGGGGGACGAGGCTGCCCGACAGCAACAGCAGGAGGCAGCGGAGGCGGCGGAGGAGGAGGGAGTGGAAGGAGCAGCAGCAGCAGCGGGGAAGGAGGAGGAGGGCGGCAGGGGGGCAGGTGGGGTGCCCGGCCTCTCCTCGGCGGTACTGGTGACCTCGAGTGTGGAGAGCCGCATCAGCGAGGGGGCGCAGCAGCTGCCTCGGCCCCCCTCGGCACTGGTACTGCCGGAGGAGGAGGTGGGGCGGGAGGAGGAGCTGCAGGAGGAGACAGCGGCAGCGGCGGCAGCGAATGAGGAGGAGGAGGAGGAGCGGGAGGAGTACGAGGAAGATTTCGAAACGTACACCACTGAGTTCCCCACTGACCCCAACAGTCGCGCCGCCAGTCGTACGGCGAGCCGAGTCGTCGCGCGGTCGGCGAGTGGCGTCGGCGCCAATGACGGCGCCGGCGAGCGACGGCGACCGCAGCCCACTGACCGCGGCGAGAATAACGTCGACGACGACGAGGCTGTCGACGACGAAGACGAATCGTCGGCGGCGGCTGCCGCATTGAGTTCCGTTCTTCCGTCCACTAGCAACGGAGAGCGAGGGCGAGTCGGCAGTGCAGCGGCGGCGCAGATGCTCCGAGTGACGAGCGCCCAGTCGGCGCAGACCCGTGGGTCGTCAACCCGTCAGATCCCCATTGAGGCGGAGGAAGCGGAAGAAGAGGAGGAAGACACGACATTGGACGATGCATCGGCGGCGGCCGCCACCGCCGCCGTTGCGGCTGCTGCTGCTGCAGCAGCGGCAGCAGCAGCGAAAGCTGCAGCGTCAAGAGGCTCCTCGAAAGGGCGAGGAGGAGGAGGAACAGCAGCAGCAACAGCGGGAGCAGCGACAGCAGCAGCAGCGGAGACCTGGTCTGCCCCCCGGGTGCTGCGGAGGGTGCGGTCCTGCGGGGAGCTCGAAACCGGGCAACTCAAGAAGCGAATGGCGGAAGCGGATGCGTTGGGGGCTGCGGTGACGGCGGGAGGGGCGGGTGTGGCCGAGTGGGTCGCTGCCTCCACGGGGGCAATGGGTGGGGGCGGGGCGGCGAGCCTGGCGACCACCGCTGGTACGGCACGTCTGCCGGAGAGGGAGCGGATCCGAGTGGCTCTGCGGGCGAGGCCGCTGGCTCGGAGGGGCGAGTCGTTCGCGTGGGTGGTGGACTCGGCCAAGTGAGTGTGGGGGGGAATGGGGTGGGGGAGGGGGGGATGAGGCACTAGGAGGGAGAGGAGGGGCGCACGGGTGGCACCATGCAAAAGGCTACAAGGTGGGGTCAGGTGGGGTGACCGAAAACTGTGCTAGCCTGTCTTCCTCCTCCTACTGAGCCCTCCGCCCCAACTGCCCAACCGCTTCCTCCCCCCCCTCCTCCCCACCCAGTCGCACCGTCCGGTTGCGCGAGGGAGTGTCCACGCGCAACTCGGGTGCCGACCGCGTCTTCTCCTTCGACCTGGTGTTGGGGCCGGGTGCCTCCACTCGGCAGCTGTGGGGGGCGCATGTGGCGGGGCTGCTGGAGGCGGCGGCAGGCGGGGTGAACGCCACGGTGTTTGCGTACGGACAAACGGGCAGCGGTGGGTGGGGGGGAGGGAGGGGAGGGGAGAGGGGATATACAGAGGAAACTGGCGAACTGACCGTGTGGATGGGGGAGGAGTGTGGAGGGGGGTGCGGGGAGGGTGCGGGGGTTTCGTTCGTGGGGGTTTCGCTGGGGAAATAGCGACCGCCGCCGCACGCCTTTAGGAATGCACTCCACATGCCTAAATTCTTAACACACGGACTTCACCTTCCGGTAAATACAGTGCGTTCTGACTCGCGGCCTGTTTTCCTAACACACACCTTCCTCCCCTCCCACCCCATCCGCCCCCCCCAGGCAAAACCTACACCATGTTTGGCGGCAGCGGGCTGCAGGAGGGGGTGATCGGGCTGTCGCTGGCCTTCCTGCTCCGCACGCTGCAGGCCCAGAGGGAGCTCAAGGGGGGGGCGCTGCAGCACGGAGTCAAGGTGGGGGGTGGCAAGGCGGGAGGAGGCAGCAGGCGGCGCTACCACCCCTCATTTCCTATTCATTCCCCACAGGAAGCTTCGAAATCTTCACTTTCCATCCTACCGCTAACAACGCTAGCATCCTCCCTCCCCCCTTTCCCTTGGCAACTCCCCACGCACGCACATTCAATCGGGGCCACTTATCTTAACACAGTCCCACCATTTCCCCTCCCTCTCCCCTCCCCCCCCCTTGCAGCTCTCCATGCTAGAGCTCTACAACGAGCAGCTCCGAGACCTGCTGGCGCCCCCCGGCCCCCTGGACCGACTGGGTCGCCCCTCCGCAGTGCCCCTCGCCATCCAGGACGACCCGCGGGTCGGCGTGCGGGTCAGCGGCCTGCTGGAGCAGCAGGTGGGGGACACCGCCTCCGCCATGGCGCTGGTGGCGGCGGGGGCGGCGGCGCGGGCGGTGGGCAGCACTGCGATGAATGCGGTTAGCAGCCGCAGTCACACCATTGTACGACTGACGCTGGAGACGAGGGAGGGTGAGTGGTAGGGAGGGGGGGTGGGGGGTGGGGTTGGGGGGGGGGCTGCTCCGCATCCTCCTCTTCCCCATCCGCTTCGTTGGCGTGCTTGAAGTGCCTGTTTAGGCTCGCATGCTTCGGAAGCTTTCAATCACCAGCGCACCACAACCGTACTTCCTCACTCGCCACCAATACACTTTGCACGTTTGTTTCCTTCCCTAACCCCCCATCTCCCTCCCCCCCCCCCCAGCCTCCAGCCAGCAGCTGCTGCACAGCTCTCAGGTGTCGTTCGTGGACCTAGCAGGCAGCGAGCGGCTCACCAAGACGGGCGGCATCGCGGGGGGAGCTCGGTTCGTGGAGGGCACCAACATCAACATCTCGCTGCTCATGCTGGGGACGGTGGTGGCGCGGCTGGCGGAGGGGCGGCGGGGTGTGTTTGTGCCGTACCGCAACTCCAAGCTGACTCGGCTGCTGCAGCCTTGTCTGGGCGGGAATGCGAGGACGGCCATCATTGCGGCGATCAATCCCTCGGGGTGAGGATGACGGGGGGCGGGGGGTGGGGAGGACAGGGGATGAGGGACGGGAGGAGAGGAGAGGGGAGGAGGTAGGGGGCACGGACTTGTCTGTACTCCAAATTCTGCACCGACACGGCTTCACCTCACCCCCTGCCCCCCCTCAGCGAGCACCTGGAGGAGACCTTCAACACGCTCCTGTTCGCCACCCGAGCCATGGCGGTCACCAACCAGGTGTCGGTCAACACATACGTGCGGGCCTCGGGGGCGGTGGGCGGCGCGCTGAGCGGGGCGGCGGCGGCGGCGCTGCAGCAGCAGCTGGCGGAACTGCGAGCGGAGCTGGCGGCGGCGAGGAGGGAGGGCGGGGGAGGAGGGACGCTGGGGGGTGCGGGTGGTGGTGGTGGCATGGGGCCTGGTGCTGCTTGGACCCCCGCCCGAGGGGGAGGAGGGGGAGGAGGGGATGGGGGTGTTGGTGTTGAGTCGGGCGTGTTGGCTGACCGGCTGGCGAGGCTGGAGGTGGATAAGGCGAGGCTGCTGGACAGGCTAGAGGTGGGTGGGGTGGGGAGGGGGAGGGGGTGGGGGGGGGAGGGGGGAGGCATGGGGTTTGTGGGCTGGTTGTGGGAGTGTTGGTGTCGCTGCGTGTGCGTGTGCGTGTGGGTGGGGGGGTGGGGCACCCCGGGCGTGGCCCCGGCCCGCTGCCTCACGCATTGCTTCCCGGCGCTTCCCTTAACCCCATCTCCCCCCCCCGTCCCCCTCCCCCCCACCTCCCCCCCCCAGGCCCTCACCGGTGTGCCCCAAGGCGACATCTACGACGACACTCCGCCCACCCCGCCCGACCTGCAGCTCCCCCCCGCCCGCCCGCTGGGACGAGCCGGCAACGGCAACGGTAACGGTAACGGCGGTCGAGGCGGCTCGCTGCCCACCGCTGTCGCCGCGCTCCGCAGCATCGCTCGCATGGTGTTCATGGGGAAGGGCGCGGGGGCGAACGGGCGGCTGCTGCCGAGGCAGGTGGAGAGCATTCCGGCGGAGGTGAGGGAGGGGTGGGGGTGAGGGAGGACGAGGAACTGGAGGCGGGGGTGGGCGAAGAGAACCAGGCAGTGTGGGTTTGGGACCGAGGGAGGTGTGAAGTGGAGTTCCTCTGTCTTCAGGAAGGGCTATCCTGGCGCGGAGTGGAGGCCGAGTGGAGCAGCTGCACGGGAGGTATTGCCAGCGGCAGCGACAAAAGCCGGGGCAGTCACCCAGACCCTCACAGCCACCCGCCCGCCCCTCCACCTCCTTTTCCTCCAGAACGCCCTCCCACCCCCACCTCCTCTCCCCCCTGCAGGCTGTCGTTGCGGGTGTCCGCGAGATGCGGTCGGAGCGGGACGAGCTGCGGCGGCGCGACGCGGCTCTGCGGGCGGGGCAGGAGGCGCTGCGGGAGCGGGTGGAGCAGTTGGAGCCGCTAGGGGGGCTGGGGCAGGCGGTGAGGGGGGATGGGGGGGAGGGGGGGGGGGGGTAAAGCGGAAGTTTGTAGGGGGGCGGGTAGGGTGGTTAGAAGGTAGTTACTGGCTCTGGCTTTATGCCGTACCGTAACGCATGCATCGCTCATCCTCCTCGCCCCGTGCTAGGGACTTCTCCGGCGCCACTCCCACCACCCCCTGAGATCCTATCTGCGAACGCCATCACGACCCCCCCTGCCCCCCCCCCCCCTGCCCTCCCTGCCCCCCCCCCGACAGGTGCAGCAAGCGATCGAGGTGCTGGAGGTGAGTGGTGGGAGGGGGTCGGGGGGCGGGAGGGGGAGGGAGGGGGTCGGGCAGTGGCAGGAGGGAGAGGGGGTACCGGTACCCAGGTGCTGCCGCTGCTGCACGTACTCCTCCCATCACAGTACACGGGTCCTGCTGTTGGTCGCCGCACCGCCCCCTGCCCCCGCCGCCTCCTCTCAGCCGAGCTGTTCCCATCCCCTGCCCCTGCTGCTAACCACCCCTCCCTCCCCCTCTCCCCCCAGAGTGCCGTGGGTCTCTCCCCGGCTGCCGACCCCTCGGCGCCCTTCAGAGGGGCGGCTGCAGCCACTGCAAACATGACGGCAAGGCTGGCGGTACGGCACAGGAGGGGGGGAGGAGAGCAGAGCACCCTACGTATTGCTTGGCAATGGCAAACTAGGAGGGGGGAGGGGGGGTTGTAGCGGACTGGGGCGTGGTGTGGAGGGCGGCACAGAACGCAACTCCTCACATCACAGCTGCCCTCTTGCACCCATGCAAGATGCAACCCACCCATGCAAGATGCAACCCACAGTGGAGCCTCGTTCATCAGTTGTGGTAGATGCTTCCTCTTTACCCTCCTGGCCCCCTCCTCTCCCCCCCCAGGAGGACGTGTCCGCTGTGTTGCTGCTGCGTAACGAGCTGAGCAGCCTGCAGCGGCAGCTGGCAAGCAGTGAGGCGCTGGCGGCGGCTGCGGGTCGGCGGGCGGAGGCGGCGGAGGGGGTGCTGGCGCGGCTGGCGGCGGAGGGGGCGGCGGTGGATGGGGGAGGGGCGGAGGAGGGGGGAGCGGGGAGGGAGGAGGAGATACCCGACCTGAAGAATCTGGTAGGTGGGGGTGGTGGGGGTAGGGGGTGGTAGGGGGGGGTAGGTGGGGGTAGGGGGTGGTAGGGGGGTTGGGGCTTTTGCTCCTCCTGCTTGCCCTACCCGACTGTTGCAGTACAGCAGTCGGCGTACTGCACACGTGGGGTTGTGCAGCCAGCCTGCCACACACCGCCCAATGCTACACCGCTGCACCACGCAATGCCATGCCCCCAGTCGCCCTTGCCCTTGCCCTGAACCCCGGGTGGCCCTGGTCTGCCACCCCACTCCCGTACATCCGTCACCGCTTGCCGTACGCTACCCTGCCCTGCCGTACACCCCTCCCCCCAGGTTGACGCGCTAGGCAACCAGCTGGATGCCGTACGACAGGAGCTCGAGGTGTGTCGTACGGAGCTGTCCAAGTGGCGGGGGCTGGCGGATGCGCCCCCGCCCCCTCAGGTGGGCCGGGTACTGGGGGTTTTGAACACTTGCTTGACCTGCTCGGGTGATCCGGGTGGGGTTGCGACCCCCGCCGCGTCTACTACCGGACTAGCCTGCGCACCCCACACTCAACAAAGTGAGTCGCCGCCATCGCCACCATCAATCACACAGCTCGGTATGTTGGTGTGTTTCCTTTCTCCCTTCTTTCTTTCCCTCAACACTGGCAGGATGTGGAGGGCGGTGAGGGGTGCGAGGAGGAGGATGCGGACCTGTTCCTAGACGACCCCGAGGGCGGGGCGGGGGGCGGCTGCCGGGGACCCGACCCCGCGGAGTGGCATCTGGGCAGCCACGCAATTGCGCGGGCGCGGGAGGCGCGGGCAAAGGTAGGGGGGGAAGGGACTAGCTGGTAGGTGTTTGGTGGCCGGGGGGATGGTGGGGCCTCAATGTCCTACGCCCCCCGAGGTGCTCCAGGAACTGCCGGGCGGGACCTCCCTCCCGTTGCATGTGCGGGTGCTGGTGCCAGGGGAGCGCCACCTCACACGTCACGTGTCATTCCCTTTTCCCTTTCCCTTTCCCGATGTTTCACATATATAATTGTTTCCCCACACCTCCCCCCCCCCCCCCCACCCCAGGCTGCCGCCTTCGAGGCCCGCTTCCTGGAGAGCGAGGCGGCGAGGGAGGAGCTGAGGCAACGGCTGCAGGTGGGTGGGGGTGGTGGGGTGAGGAGCTTCCCATAAGACCCACTCGTTCTGCGCCTGCATGCCCTCCTAATTCCTTCACTCCTCCCCTTCACACCCCCCTCGCCCCCTCCCCCTCCCGCCCTCCCCCCCTTTTGCAGGCCCTGGAGGCCGCTGCCGCCGCCTCGGGAGGCCGCTTCCTGCCGCCCGCTGCCGCACTGCTGGGGCCAGGTGAGGGGTGTGCTGACCCTTGGGTTGCGACACCGCGCCGCCTTCTCTCCTCCCTCTTTTCACTCCGATCTAACCTGATGGTTCTTAAAATCGGACAGCTGTTATGTTTCGCCCCTTTAAGGTATTCCTTCCCACCCTCCCCACCCCCCACATTGGGTACCCTACTTGTCAAGCCCCACCCCACCCACTTCCTCCCCCACAGGATCCGACGCCCTCACCGCCGCCGCCGTTGCCGCCGCCTCCTCCACCTCTGACGGACCCGTGGGTCGGCAGCGGTTCGAGCAGCTGAAGGCGCACGTGGCCTCCCTGGCTCGCGAGGTGGCGGCCCTGACCCGGGAGCGGGACGGACTGCTGGGGCTGGTGCTGAGGATGCAGGTGCGGGGGCGGGGGGGGGGCAGGTGCGAGGGGCTTGGGGGGTGGTTTAGGACGTGCGGTCGATGCTGCTGGGAAGGGTGACTCTGGGCTCCTAAGGCGTACCTTGGGGGTCGTGAAAGCTGTGTGGGGTGTGCAGTGCAAGCTGCATTGTTCCCACATCTCCCTCCCTCCTGCTTCCCCTCCCTCCCTCCTCCCCTCCCAGGGTCCCGGCGGGCTAGCCTCCCCCGACCTGCCGGCTGGCTACCCCGGGGGGCTGGGGGGCCTGGCTGGGGGCTTCAACGGGGGCGGGCTGGGTGGCCTGGGTGGCTTCAACGGCGGTCTGGCCATGCTGAACAACCTGCTGGCTCCCGGGGGGCTGGGCGGCACTCCGGGCTTCGCGGCGGTGCCCTCGGCTGGGGACTTCGAACAGTACGGACGTGAGTGGGGGGGGAGGGGGGAGGGGTTGGGGGGTGGAGGGGAGGGGGGAGGGGGTTGGGGGGAGGGTGGAGGATGTGGTGGATGTGTCCTTGCCTCCTTAGCCTACCGCGGGTATGGGCGGACCCCTCGACTGGGCTTGTGGGGCTCCCCGTCGCTCCCCCCTCTCACTCCTTCAAGACGTACCGGCATGCCATCATGGTTCATGAACCGCCCCAACTCATCCCCAACCCCTCACCCCCTCAACTCCTCCACCCCTCAGGCAAGCTGAAGCCGCTGAAGGGCCGCCCCGCCCCGCACCGCCCACCCCACCCCTCCTCCGACCCCGACCGCCCGGACTTCAACGCACGCGATGTCCCGCTGGAGACCAAACACCGCCTGGCTCGCCTGCAGGACCGAGCGGCTCGCCTTGACGCCGCAGCCCACCAGCAGCAACAGCAACAGCAGCAGCAACAGTTCTTTCAGCAGCAGCAGCAGTTCCTGCAGCAGCTGCAGCAGCAGCAGCAGGGGCTGGGGCTGGGGATGGGTATGATGGCTGCTATGGCCGCAGCAGGACTGGCGGGAGGAGGAGGGGGAGTGGGGGGCGGAGGAGGAGGAGGTCTCATTCTGCCAGAGCCGGTGTTGAACGGGGCTCGTGACACGGAGGTGTATGCGCTGAAGCGGAAGTTGGTTGCGGCGGAGAAGGCTCGAACCGAGGTGTATACCAAGTGGCAGGCGGAGGCGAGGAACATGCAGGTGGGGGGGCGAGGGGGGGTGAGAGGGTGAGGGTGTGGGGTGCGGCAGGGGTAAGGTTAGAACATGCATGCATGCACACATTGGGGTGACGGATTCGTCCCCCGCATGTGCCTGGCGGCCCTTCCAGCGTATGTGGACCACCCCTGCAGCTGCAGCTGTGCCCGCCCATGTCCTGCGGTGTTCTCAACATGCCTCCCTGCCTGCCTGACCCACGGGTCGCTCACGTGGTCCCTGACCCCTGCCCCCCACCCCCCTCCTCCGCTCTCCATGTGGTCAGATGGCGCTCATCGCGGCCAACCGCTCCCTGAAGGAGCAGGCCAAGACGCATGCGGCGGAGATGCGGGTGAGGGGGGGAGGCTGCGGGGGGGGGGGGCTGCGGGGGGGGGCTGCACGGGGGGGTAAAGAGGAAACAACAAACTGACTGAGGGGGGGCTGCGCGGTGGTGGTGGGTGGCGGGAGGCGGTGGGAAGCGGGCTGTGGTGGACTGAGCCCACCGCCGCACCGCACTCGCAGGAGTGGCGAAACCTCCCTCCTGTCCTGCTCTACCTTTCCTCCCCCTACATATCACTCTGCTACTACCTCTTGATACACGTGTGTACGACACCAAACCCCCGCTCTACCCTGGCGGCCAGCTTTCCTCAATACACGCCTCCCTCCCTCCCCCTCTCCTCCCCCCCACTCACACATTGGCAATGCTTCTTCCCCCTCCCCCCCAGCAACTGGAGGTGCTGCACGAGGAGAACCTGAACGCGGTCCGCAACCAGGCAGCCGGCGCCATCAAGGCCCTTATGGACGAGAACACGCGACTGCGCCTCATGCTGGCGGCCGCGGGGCAGCTGGGCAGCGCAGGCAGTGCCGCCACCGCAGCAACAAGTGCGGCGGCGGCACTGGCGGCGATAGGGGCGGTGGGGGCGGGCGGGGGGTCGGTCAGCGGGGGCATGCGCATGTCGAATACCGGGCTGGGGGGAGGCGTGGCGATGGCGGGGCCGGGGGTTCCAGGGGGGGCGTTACTTGCGGGGGGTGGTGGGGTGGGTGCGGGGGGCCGGGGGGCGGGGACGTCGCCGCCGCCTCGTGGGTATGGGCAGGGGGTGGGAGGGGGCGGGGGCGCAGGGGGAGGAGGTGGGGGTGTGGTGCTGCCTGCGTTGTTGGTGCCCAAGGCGCGGAGGAATGGTGGGGGTCAGCAGCGGCGATGAGGGGAGGGGGAGGTGGCGGCTGGGCGGATGGATAAGAAGAAGAAGAACAGGGAGAAAAAGATGAGGAAGTGTGAAGATGAGAATGAAGATGATGTTGCGGATGCATGGAGCGAGCGTTGCTGTCGGGGGAAGAAGTGGTGCTGACAGTGCAGTGGTTGGGAAGGAAAAAGGGTGTTTGTTGGCAACTGCCGTAATTCTTGGCAGAAGTGGTGTGATGGGAGGGCTGCGGGGGAGGATGGAGGATGGAGGAGGCATGGTCTACTGAAGGCGCATAAGGAGGATGGGTCGTGCTTTCTTCAGTGACGGGGGTTGTACCCAGTAATGTGCTCCCAAAGCGGTTGGGTGGTTGGATGTTTGTTTGGTTGCAAGTACCATCATGCGACCATATGCCTTTTATTCCCATGTATTTGGCCCTTCTTGAGCCCATTCGTGCACCGAGGGAGGGATGTAGTCCTCGTTGGCTCGTCCCTGACATGAATCCTGGGGGCGAGTGGGGGCACGTGCGTGTGCGCTCGGGGATCCGTCCGGGGGGGATGTTGTGACACGTGGCACGTGCACGCTGCTTGCTGGGGCCGGCGGGCGGACTGATTGACTAAATAGCATGCTAGCACAATGCATGTATTTCCTCCACCTTCTGGTGTGATCAGGAATGACCACCCGTGGGACGGTTGATATTGGCAACTATGAAGACTTTATTGATGGCAATCATGTTTTGGAGGGTTTGCGCGGGGCTGCATGTTCCATACAAGTGACGAAAGGATCTGCGCCGGGGCAGAGGCAGGGAAGAACACGTGTGTTGATGTTCACACGTGCGAAGAGCTGCGAGGAATGCGCGAGCATGCATCTTATTATAACACGTGTCCACCTTGATACTAAACAAAACACACATACATATCTGTGTGTAGTTTTCTTGACACATCCATGTGTGTGTGTTTTGATTTGACACACGCAAAGTGATTGTCGTATTCGCCTGCGGTTGTCGTGCGTCCACATGACACGGGAGGACGTGTTGTTGGCGACTTGTAATGCAGGTGGACGAAGTAAGAGGTTTTCCTCCGGGGGACGTACGCGTGGTGGTTGCGCGCAGAAGAGACATACGGGCTGTTGGAACAAGTGTTGGTTGGATTTTTGAAATTTAAAAATTTGGATCGGCTGGGGGCCGTATGATGGCTGTGGAGGAACGCACGACCATGCCTCGTGACAGCTGCGGCGCAATGTGATTCCATGAGGTTTAGTGTGGCCCCTTCTTATGCCCTTGTGGCTATAACCGGGATGTGAGCGAAAGGGCACAAACGACCTAATGCAGGGGCAGCTATTAGCAAGGTGGTGCTGTACGGCAGTTGAGGTAGTTGGACTTGCAACCTACTGGGTGTACGGCTACTCACGCCGTTGTCGTTGCGGCCTGTCAAACAGAAATGCGAATTGATGTGGTGGTTGAGTCCTGAAGGTCACATGGACGCGGGCAGAGGAATGTTTCTGTTGTGGGGTTTCTTGACGCCGTTGTGTTGCACTTGTGTTTAGCATGGGTAGGACGTTGACGTTGCCGGACCCTCCTGGTTTGGCTGCTATGGCGCAGCTGAGCCCTAGGAGGAGCAGGAAGCTGGTGTTGCAGTCCCTGCAAAGTATAAGGGCTCCGCGGGCCCACCGGTGTGCAACCGCCGTCAAGGGTAACGAGGTTTGCTTGGGACATCGGACACGTTGATATACTTCAGTACTTGGGATGGAAGCTGATGGAAGCCTGGAGCTCTTCATCCGACCGCAGCACGCTTCCTGTCCACGGCAAGGACCATGACCGTTGGATCTATTTGCCAGCTGTACGACGCACGTTGCTGCGCGAGGCGTGTGCTGTGTGGCATGAGAGGCGATCCTGTGGAGGGTTTCGTGCCGCGGCCTCGGACTGTCCCTCCCAAAGGAGGTCCCAACACCCTCAAGGAACCGCGGGCCGCATTGCTTTCCGTGTCAACACAGCAAGAGCCGGTAAAAGCCATGGTCATGGTTGCATGCCTTCGCCGGGATCTCCAGTTGCTGCATGGTTGGAGGGGTTTCACATTGCGACTTGACCCGCTGCGACATGGCGCAGGCGGTAATGGAAAAGGCGCTTTTTCCCGAGGTTTCACAATGATGGTCCATAAGTCAATCCAGGATAGTTTTACAAGAAATCTTGGCACAAGTTCGGCACTGATGGCGGTCTGTTGCCTGTCGTGCCTGGAATCGATCAACCCTATGGGACGAGCTTGCATGAAATCCCCATTGATACATCGGGAAGAGTTATTCGACTTTTATGAACATAATTGCATTCGACACGTGCTTTGCATTACCGCCCAACTTCCTTTCAACCCCAGATTTCCAACCATTGTTGCCGATCGCGAGGGAAGGATAGTAGTTAGGTCTCCCAAGCCGTCGTAAAGTAACCCGTCAAATAGTAGTTGTGCCGACACCTTATCCAATGCCGTTTCGACTTTAGGGCACCGCTTTTGCCCTTGGGGGTGTCGGCGCCCGGGCTGTCGCTATCATTGTACATGCTATGACAGCTCAATCTGAACCTATGGAGGCGAGCAATGAGGCTCCAAAGGAGCGTTTTGAGTCGGAGCGCGGGAACTCGGGGTCAGCACAGCCGGCGCCATGCTCCGATTTTATAGCCAGCGAGGCTGATCTTATAGCATTTACCAGACTTCCGTTAGAAGAGCGGGCTCTAACAGCTCAACTTCGCGGCGTCCTTGCGGAGTCGGCTCTCACAGGGCGCATCCGCTACAAATGGCCCTTGCTAAGACCGCTGGTTGACTTTGTCCTGGAGCAGGTCAGGACGGACTCCTTGCATGCAGCAACAGAAGTCACCGAGATCTGTTGTTAAGCTAGGCCCTCCCTTCCATTGCAGGTGTTGACAGCCTACGACGCCGAAACCCGGGTAGAGGTAGGGCCTGCGGGCCCCGACTCCGTATCTGAAACCATCGAGCGCTTCCAAAAGCTGCTTTCCGCCTTTAGCGACGCGCCCTGGACCTTCCAACGCCTCTGTGAAATCCTGTTGGAGCCCAAGCGGCAGTACTCCCGCCTGCCAAAGGCAAGAAGGAGGCCACTTTATAGCCTGCTGTCGCCTTGCCCGCTGCTTTCTGAAGGCGCTTGCATCTAAGGGGACTCATGCTACGTAGTGCATATCACGAACCACTAGGCATATGACAGGCCTATCACCGCCCCTATCTCTCTCTACACGCTCTCTGCTGCCGCCTGCCTAAACCATATACTCGCCCATTCCCTAAACCCCCACCCCATTCCTTCTATGCTCCCCCACCCGTTAACCACATCCCCACACGCCAATCCCTCCCCAGCTCGTCCTGGCCATCGAGAAGTGCCTGCTGGTCACTACCGAGCAGCCGCCCACGGAGGCCGATCAGCTGCCCCCGCCGCCCCTGTGCACCGTCCTGGGTCCCGTCAACACCAACCCGCCCCCCGTCTACAGCAACACGCACCACCATGCAGGGGCGGGCGGCGGCAGCCAGGGCGGCCCGGCGGGCGGCGGCAGCGGGGCTCCCGGCGGCCCGGACGACTCCGCGGCCTTCACTCACTCGCTGCTTGACACGCGGCACCACCCGCACCCGCACCCGCATGTGGGGAACCATGTGGGGACTCCGGAGCACATCGAGGAGGACCACTGGCCGGAGGGGCTGCCGGAGGGGAAGGGCGGGTTCAAGGGGACGGGGGCGGGGGTGGGGCTGCATGCGCCGCTGCGACCGGGCGGAGGAGCGGGTAGTCCGGGGGGGCTGGGGCATGGAGGCAGTCCGGGAGGGTTGGGGTCGCATGGGGGCAGTCCGGGGAAGAGCAGCGCCAGTGGCGGTGGCATGACGACAGCGGAGGCTGGGTTGCACGAGCCGGCGCGGGGCGCGGCAACCACGCCGGAACGCCCGTCCCTCCAGCAGCAGCTGCAGCAAGCGGGCCATGCGGAGGGAGCAGCAGCAGGTGCTGCTGCTGCTGCTAGTGCCGCGGCGGGGCAGGAGCACCAGCAGCAGCAAGGAGAGGCGCCTGCGGTCCAGGGCAGCGAGGGTGCGAATCGCAGTGAAGCTGCTGCTGCGGTTCGTGGTGGAGGGGAGGGTTCTGAGCCGGCGGGTTCGGGTCGGGATGCCATGATGGTGGATAGCGGGGAGGAGGCTGCTGCTGCTGCTGCGGTGGGGCCTGTTGGCTCAGCAGCTGCAGAGGGGCCACAGCCGGGGGCCGCAGCAGCAGGTGCAGCGGTAGAGCCGCATGGGGAGGTGGTGCAGCAGGAGCAGCAGCAGGCGGCGGGGAGTTGGAGTGGCGAGGGAGGTGTAGGTGGGGCCTCAGGCGGGGATGCGGAGGGGAGGGTTGAGGGGGAGCTGCCTGGTGCTGCGGTCGGGGAGGCAGCGGCGGCAGCGCGTGATGCGGACGGAGACGTCGCGATGGAGGTGGTGCAGGAGGTGGGAGGGGCGGCGCAGGCGGGGACGGGGAAAGCGGGTGCGGGTGGTGCTGCCGAGGGCGGTCAGGGGTCTGGGAAGGTCAACTCGGAGCTGCAATCGGAGGCGGGAGCAGGGTCGGGGGGCAGCCTTGCGGAGGGGCAGGCGGTGGGGGCTCCGGCGGAGCAGGCGGACTCGCACAGGGACGCACCGCCTCCGGGCGGCTGATGGCTGGGGAGGCTTGGGGGAGCAGCGGCGGGGTTGGTGGGTTGTGTGGTGCAGGTGGTAAGCTTGTTGGTGGACGGCACATCAGTCGTTGTCAGTCCAGGGGCCTGGTCGTGGCCTGCAGCTGTGCCTGACGTTTTGACTGCTGCGTGTAGGAACATACAGCGCAACAGGTCCGAAGTCCTGTCACTTGTTTCCATTTGCTACCATAAAGGCTAATGCGGTTGGAACCTTGCGAAATGTTGGTGCTGCTGATCGGGATGGGCACGCTGCGTATAGGGCGGGGTTTGTACCGGTACCCTCCCCACAAGGAAGCTGTTGATATTGCGGCTTCATTTGAAGTTGCACTTCACCTGTAACATCTTCAGAAGGGCTCCATCCTCATGTTGTGTTGGCAGTACGACAGCGATTCAGCTTGACTCACTGTACGTCCGCTTAGAGAGTAGATCTTACGTCTCACAGCCAATTGCGCACCAAAGGCATTGTTAAGGTGTGGGAAGACCGTAGGTTTTCGCAGCTAGGAGCAATCTGCCAAAGACTCTTAGTTTATATTTATACACGGCTAGCCCTGGTGCAAAAGGCTAGAGCATGGCTTGGAGAGATTTGTCATCAAGGAAAAAGCTAATCCTTTCCGGCAGCTTTTTCCTATGTTTGCTTACTCTCGTCGGCTACGCGAAGGGCTTGCTAACCGCTGAGGGCGCTCTTCTGGGCATTTGCGTGTGCTACTTCAGCATCCGGATTATGGGCTCTTAAATGCTATGCTGGGATGGCACTAGCGCTTTGGGGCGAGGCCGTTGTCACTGACCCATCCTTGCCAATCACGCGCCTACCCGCGGCAGTCAAGGGCTGGAGATCCCAGGCGTGCAACCTAAGCAGCAGCTCTCCATTAGTCAACATGGCGGCCAGTACTCCGGATGGTTGCGGTGGTCACCAGGGATCCAGCAATTGCAGCTCCCGCGGGTTGCCCATGACTTGACGGCCTCCTGCTGACCGCTGCGACCCAGGTAGGGCCTTGTAGGGAGCTAAGCTGGGCTCTGGGGCAGCTAATTAGAGTCACCGGGTTTCAGCGGCTGGTGCTGACATTCCCACATCGCCCTCCTCAGGCGTCACGGACGGGTGAATGCGCCGCCTGCATGCCCGGGGCTCTGGAGCGACCTCTACCAGTCTCCCTGTGGCACTCTCTCTTTCTGCATCCCAGCATGGAGAGCAAAGCCGGCGTAAGACTGCGGCAGGCAGCGGTGTTGCTTGCTGGAACAGTAACATCCACAACAGCAGCTTGAGCGAGCGGTGAACAGAGAAGTGGATAGGCAGCATACCGATGGAAGGGCGCTGCGTTGTCCTCGCGTGTGGCTTGCAGGATGGTCAGTATGGGTACCTTTTGTAGGATGGGCGGCTAGCAGGCGAGCTGGGGTTCTTCCTTCTTCACAGGTGTCACAGTGTACGCTGCAGGGCAGCAGCTGGGCGGCTGTTGCGTGCAGCTAGCTAGCTGGTTTGTGCGCCCCGTGGCACACGCTCTGCCATGCTTGCAAGCAGAAGGCACAGGCAGGCCTCGAGGAATACCGGTATGATGTTGAACGTTTGGAAGTGCGTGGGAGAGGGGCTGTCACATTGCTTCCGGCGTGGCCCGGCAGGTGTATGGGATAGCTTCACTGGACTTTGCCGTACAGTTCTACAGCCGTAGCACGTGTTTGCAATTGGGCCGGTGTACGGCAGTATATGTCTCTCTCCTGTTGGGTTACAGAGTCCAGTAACTGTGGTTTACAAACCTTGCAATAGTTTTTGACTGCACTGCACTACGCTGCTCGACACACCCTCCTGCTATACCTCTAGTCCTGACCCAGACACTTCCACTGCCGGTCTGTCCCAGACCGTTATGTCATAGAATGCCTGTTGAGCGAGAAACATACACATACAGCGAACGAATGACGCATCTGTACGACAGTAGAACACCCGAAGATTAGCTAAACGAAGCTGCATGCTAGCGGCGTCCGCCTCTCTGAACCCAGACACGTCTGCATGCCTCTGAACCCGGGAGGGGCCCAGGGGCCCATTCCATACCGCAAACCCATGTCCCCAGGGCACACCTTCCACACAGCGCTATCACAGTCTCTCCAGTCTAGGCGGCAAAACAAGATAGCTTGATACCAGACCACGTTACTACTGCTGGCAGCTCTACTCCCCCAGCCCTGCGCTGTTATTGAATCAAAGGTCTACTGGGAGGGACCTCATTAGGCCTTGCATGGAGCCTATAGCTCCCAAAAGGGGCGGTCGTGGCCTCACGTACCCTACACACGTCTTCCTACATGCTGCTAACTCGTACGAAAGAGATATTCTCACGCAAGTTCTCTACATCTCAACAATTTCGGCAATTGTGACGACATGACTGCTTTGTCCAACGCTATGAAACTATGAATGCCGCTTCACCCACACCGCGACTGCCTGCCGGCCCCTCACAAGAGGGCCCTCCCTATGTTGCTACAGCACATGCAAGCGCTGTTGCAACACGCGAACGAACGCTGAAGTGCCCCAGACGGTCAACACGCGCGTTCATGCCACCACCCATGCCACCACGTCCCTTACCTTCAGCCCACCCACCTCCGAGCCACAGCCATGTAAGCAGTCCTTGCCATCCCTTCCCGGCACGACAATGCCAACTTTCAACCAACAAACAATACTGCATACACGGAACGCCCACAATGCGCCAAAAGCTGCGCCCAGCTACGGCTTGTGACCCACTCCCGACATACTGGCACCCTTGCCAGCTCATGCGATACATGCAAACGCAAATGGTGTCCTGCAACAGCGGCGACCATATTTCCATCTTCCTTTGCCATCCTTCCCTCACTCTCCTCATGACACCGCCTTGACCGACAGCACGTATGCGATCACCAGCACCACCAGCAGCATGCACGTCAGCAGTACGGGACCCCGCTGATCGTCGTACCGTACGGCTTCCCGGCGCAGGATCTGCGCGCTTCGCTTTCGGTACATGTAGAGCGCGTACAGCATGAAGGCCATGGCGACGGGGGCCATGGCCATGCCGGCGATCTGCGCAGCGGGGCGAGGTAGCGGTTAGCGGTTATCAAAAGCGGTTAGCGGGGGACTGATAGCGTGAGAAGTCAGAAAGACCGGGAGTCCTTCCGGGAAGGTGGGCGGCAACCAGGGGCTAGCGACGGAGGGGCACCGCACCGCACCGCGGAGCAACCAAAGCCTGCGTGTGCCGTCCCTCCCTCATCCACACCTACATGGCAGCTCCCCACATCCCCTCGTACACACACCTGGCTCGACTGGCACAGGCCCCCGGGCGGACACAGGCGACGCAGCCCACCACCTCCACCTCCAACACCTCCACCACCACCAGCAGCTGCTGCACCCACTGCGGCCCCTCCGGCGGTCGATCCGTCCGGCAGCGGCAGTGAGGGCAGGCTCTGGTGGCTCCCGAACATGGAGAGGCGGTCGGACATGAGGCTGAGGGAGGTGAACATGACGAGCACTGCGATGTTGAGCCAGGAGAGGAAGGTGCGCTCGGCTGGGTGGGAGGGGGACGAACAGGAGGGGAGGAAGTGGAGGGGGATAGAGGTTTAGGAGAACGAGAAGGAGTGGGCGAGCTGGCAGGGACTCCTACTGGTCGTGCCGTATCGGAGCAATGGTTGAGCAAGGCCAAGCAAAACAACAGGTTCAGTCCCAGTCGCTAGTCACCCACCCCACCCCCTCGCATGCATACCTGCCTGCCTTTGTCGCTCACCCGCGAAGGAGGTTGGACGGTCTCAGACCTGCTGGTCCTTACATCAGCAATAGCAGGCGCAGATGGGGTTCCGCTCCTCCCTCTCTCCCTCCTCCCCCTCTCTCTCACTTACTCACCCGCAAAGAATGTCTTGGGCTCCACTCGGGTCCGTACAAGTGCGGCGGCGCGGGGCAGCGGTGCGCTGCCGCCCTCGCCGCCCAGCTCTGGGTCGCCTCCGTCTCCTCCTCCCCCACCGCCACCCCCGCCTCCGCCGCCCCCAGCGCTGCCGCCTCCACCTTTCTTCATGGCCCGCCACTTGGCTGCCAGACGGAAGGATTTCCTGTTGGCAGCAGGCGGGAGGTCACGCCATCGGCGGTGCGGCGTCAGCGTGGTTGTGAAACCGCTGTTCCCCTTCCAACTTACTTTGCGGTTACCATTTACCAGCGCACCCAAACCTTCGCAGGCCTCTAATTCAAGTATTCAACGCCCCATTGCCCACTCACTTCTCTTCAACACCGCCTAGCGAGGCAAGCACCCGCCGAGCCGCCTCTCCGCTGCGTCCCACATGGAAGGTGCCGCCGCCGCTGCTGCCCCCGCGTCGCGCCACCGCCGCCACCAGCACAGCCCTCACGTGTGCCGCACTCGCCCGGGCGCTGCGACGACCGCGTTGCAGCCAGGTGCTGCTGCCGTCAGCAGCCCCGCCGTACATTCCACCGGAAGCATCATCCGTACCGCCCCCGACCCCGCCGTCGCTGCCCTTCTCGCAACCACCTATCTTAACGACGCCATCTGCCGTACCGCCTCCACCGCTGCCACCCGTTCCGGTTGCACTTCCGCTGCCCCCGCTGCCGCTGCCGCTGCCCCCGCTGCCACTTCCGCTCCCACCGCCACTGCTGCTGCTGCCGGGGCCCTTGCGGCTTGTGTTTGAAACCAGGACACTCGCCGTGCGACCCGTTGCAATGGAGAGTGGAGAAGGCAAGGCGCTGGGGCCCAGTGCGGCGGCGTCTGCTGCCGCTCCAGTGAGGGGGTCGGAGGGGTCGGATACCCGTGACATGGCGGCGACTGACCCACGGGTCACCATGGAGGCGACGGGTGGGCCGACCATGGTTAGGCTGTGCGCCTCCACGGTTGGTACGAAGCTGCTGCGAACGCTGCTGGGTCGGCTGTAGTCGCTGCTGCTGCAGTGGAGGCTCTGGGGGAGAGAAGGAAGGAGAGAAGGGAGGCAGGAAACACTTACAGGATGCGATTTCAATAATTCCATGCATATATGGCTGCACGAGGCTAACAGTTAACAGGATACCAGCGCAAGACACGGTATGTAAGGGGGACACTAACTAACCCCTCAGCCGGACACCCATGCTTACCTTCTTGCTTCCCTCCTCCGTCAGCGCCTCCTCATGCTCCTCCGCCAGCCCCGCTGCCTCCGGGTCATGCAGATGGTGGGCGGGGTGGTGCCAATCCGGAAAGCAGCTCCTGGACAGCAAGTGGGGCTGGTGGGGGTGGCGGCGGTGAGCCCCCGCTGCGTCGTGGTAGATCGCATGCCTGTTGGCGGATCTGGATCCGGACCCAGCGGGTGGTTCCGAATCCATGAGATCCGCGTCTGGATCCGGAATGATGTCCAGCGCCTGCTCGGGCCGGATGTTGGCGGGGAACAGCCAGCGAGGCACCCCCTGCGCAACCACATGCCCCGGGTGATTGCAGTTGTCAGTTTTTATCAGCGATTGTCGCCCTACCCCAATACACATGCAGGCAGCACCACACGCCGCCCTACCTCCGCGTACTTGTCTCCCATGTCCGCCAGCTCTTCTAGCGTGGCAGGGCTCATGCGGGGCACATGCACCGCCGCCCCTCCTCCTCCTCCGCTGGACAGCTGCTCCGCGCCCTGCTGCCCTCGAGCCCCCGGCAGGCTGCGAAGCCACAGCGTGGAGCGCAGCCAGCCCCTCCTACCACTTCCACCGCCGCCGCCGCCGGCAGTGCCTGCCACGGCTGCAGCCGCTGCCGCCGCTGCGCCGTGTTGTTGTTCTGCACCTTGTTGCGATGCAGACCGCTGTTGCTGCTGCTGCTGCTGGTGTTGCGGTTGCTCCGGCAGGAACCAGTGGGGGGTGTTGCGCAGGCGGGCGGGGTAGAGCAGCGCCATGCCGTGCAGGAACTTGGAGAACTTGGGAGCCTCCACCAGCAGGCCGGTGGAGCGGAGGGCCTGGGGGCAGAGGGGTGGGGGGGGGAGGCAAAACTTCAAGTGTGGAAGTGAGAGGAGACGGCAGGGTGCCAGGAAACGAGGCAATTGGGGGTGTGCGGGCATGAGGAGGGGGTAGAAGCCATAGCAACCATGTGACGGGCTGTGTTTTACGCCTGCGTCATAGCCGCCGCATAGCTGCCGCTCATTGCCGCACCCACCAGCACCCAGGCGGGGCAGGAGTCCTCGTCTTGCAGCTTGATCTCCAGAACGGCGTACGGAAAGCGAACCACATCGTCCCGGTGCACTGCCAGGCTGGTGTCCCTGCAACAATAAAACAGTAGCGAATGACGAAGCAGTGGCACTAGAATCATAGGAAGGGTAGAGACCAGAGCCGTACAGTTGCGGTACAAGATGGTGACAGGCAGGTCGCAGGTGCTCATCACACCAGACATGGCGAGCGGCGGCAGCGCATCAGATCACCCATTGGACCCATCCATCCATCAATCCATACATGTAAGAACCGCAAGGCACCGGGAAAGCTGTCGTCCGCTGCCCCGCTCCGCCCCATGCCGCCCCCCACCCCCTCACCTGCACCAGCCCCCCAGTGCTCTGGGCGCCCCCGCCTCCCGAGTCATGGTGAGTTGCGTGTCCAGGCTGATGCGCACCGCGTTGGTGGAGCCCAGCTGGAAGGCGCTGCGGCGGTACTGCGTGCGCAGATAGGGTTCCTGCGGGTGGGTGCGTGGGTGTGAAGAAACACGGCGAGGTGGTAAAAAAGAAGAAGAAGATAAAAAGCGGAGGTACGAGGTAGGGGCCGACAGGTCGCATGTACGACGTGCCGTGGACACAGCCGCGGGAGATGAAGGCCGGACGAGGCGAGGCAGCTAAGTCCGGTAGCTCTGTGTAGCTTAACTGTACGGTAGTGCTGTACAATTAAATTTGGTGTGGAAAATGGACTTTTGAGATCACCGAGGCTAAAATTTATTAATTAGGATGCGACCCGACCCAACCTGAGCTCGTTGCAGCAGCCAGCTCTGCACCTCTCGCAGCAGCGCAGCAGCCTTGGGCTTGGAGGCGCCGGGCTGGGCTGGTGACCCGTGGGTCGGCGGCTGCATGGCGGACACGAATGCACCCGACAGGAAGGCGGGGACCTCGCGGTGTGGCATCTGGGCTCGCTCCTGCTCCGGGGTGGTGGGGGGAAAGAAATGGGGTAAAGCGGGTAGCGACGTATGGTCGTTAGGTTCGCAGAGGAGATAGAAAGGGTGGGACTCTAGATAGAGCTCTAAAAGATTGCATGGAGTGATGGGGCCGCAACGTTGCAGAGGCCCGTCCCTGACTTGAAAGAAATGCTGCGTCACATCAGGATCAGTCGCGCCGCCGCCGCACATGCATGCATGCGTTCACACACGCATGTGCCAGTTTCCTTAACACACCTTGAGGCTGCACTCTCCCGTCCAGGCGTCCCGGTGCCGCTTGCGCTCCACAAACACCCCCTGCTCGGGTCCGGGACTCTCCGTGCCGTACCACCTGGAGGGGGTGGGGGGTGCGGGATGGGTGGGAGCAGCAGGTAGGGGGTACGAGCGGGAGACACACGAGACGTAAACACAGGGCTTACTTCCGGTTGGGCCGTGCAGGGCTCAGTAACGCATGCCAGTGCGACTTGTGCGCCCGTTATTCCTTGCATGGTCGTCCTCCATTTGTTTTTCCTCACACGCTTCCTCCCGTACCCGCACACCAGTGCACCCGCTTACCCATAACCCTACACACACGCTCCCCACCTCCCATACCCCCGCACCTGATGCGCACCAGACTAGCTCCGTCGCTGCGCACCAACCGCTCATGGTACACATCCAGTTGCTGGTTGTCGAAATACACAGATGAGATCTTGGAACTGTCGTACATGGCGGGTGTGAGGGGGCCGTACGACAGGGCCGCGGGGCGCCGCTGCTGCTGTGCTGACGTAATCTTTGAGGGTGAGGAGGGCGGTGATGGCGATGCAGGTGGGGATGGAGATGCAGGTAGCGGGGGGTGACATGCACCGTTGGCCAGCGGGGCGAATGTGAACGGCAGAGGTTGGGTTCCATTGGGTATGGTTGGCGGGGGAGGTGGGGAGAGCGAGGCGGGAGCGGGCTGGGGCGGGAGGTTGCTGGGGGCTGCTGGGAGGGTCTTGGCGTCAGCTGGGAAGAGCGGGTTGGACCTGCGCCGGGAGGAAGAAAGGTGTGGGGCGGTATGCACGCCGTAGTCGCAGAGGTAACGGTAGTTCATGCAAGCACCATGCATGCAGATCTACCGTATCATGAAGGGCGTTGCGTTTCGTGCGAGGGTCAAAGCTGCCGCCAAACTGCGATACGTTGTCCATGAATGCTCAATCGATGACCACCCGCGGGCATGCCCATCCTCACTTGCGGCCAAAGATGAGTACGGGCAGGTGCCGTACGATGGCCGCCTTGACTCGCAGTACGTCCCGCGGGTCCACCCAGAACTTGGTGGTGCTCCTGCGTGTGGGTGTATGGGTGTGTATGAATGATCGTTACGACGTGTGTGTATGCGGTTCATGTGCACGGCGGCAGCAACTTTTGGTGCCAATTGTTAGGTGGGTTGGGTACAACGACCGGTATACCGGTATAGCTGACTGTAGCGCCGGCAGTCTGGGAACAATGGGGGAAACACCAAACATGAACGAAGCGTGCAGCATCATCGTTACGACGCCCACCAACAATCCTGTTCCCGCCCCTGTTCCCCAGCTACCGTACTCTCCTCACGCGCCCGCACATACCTCTTGAACTGGTCCGGGGGCACCCAGGCCTGCGCCGCGGAGTCCGCGGGGTCGGCGACCGTGTTGCGGACCACATGTCGTATTCCCTCGTACACGTCCGACAACGCCACCAGGACCATGTCGTACGTGAAGCCGCCCAGCAGGTACTCCTGGATGGATGGGGGGTTGGGCGGGTTGGGCGGGTCAGGGGTCATAATCAGGGGTCATAATCATATACACGTGGCGGTTAGTAAAAGATGGATGGGAGGTTGTTCGTCAGCACCGTAACCGCAATCCTAGCCGCATGGGAAGCAAGCCGCAGGAAGGACAGGACCATGGCAGGGCTTTTCACAAAACACCGTTAAAGCATTATGCCGCGTCACCCTCGACCCCGCCAGCACCCGCCTGCACACAGCGCTCGTACACGTGGCGTGTCTCCAGCTGCAACAGTGTGCAGTTGACGGCGCATTCGCCTCCTGCGGGGTTGCCGCGAGGCGCCGCGGAGGCGGGCGAGCCGCGGGCACCGGCAGCAGGGGCAGCGGGGGCGGCGGCGGTGGTGGCAGTCGGTACAGCGCTGGCCGCAGTGCCTGAGACGAGCTTGTCGTGGAGAAGTCCCAGGTCGGCGAACCCTGAGCAGAATAGCGATGAGGGAGGGAAGGGAGAAGAGGTTAGGGAGGGGACGCATGATGAAGGGCAGTAAAGGAGGCAGCTGTAGGACGACTGTAACCCACTGTTGAATCGAATGTCCAGTAGTGCTGCATGTCCCAAACATTGCAACTCCCCACCTGCTGAGTTGTAACGCTCGAAGGCCTCTAGCTCAACGAGGCTTGAGCCTGCCGCAGCCAGGCGCATGGAACCAGGGTGGACAGAGCGGAGAGCGGTCAGAAATGGATGTGGAAATCCTAAAAGGTATGGCGCTACCCGGTGCGCGATCGAAAGGCCCTATGCTCTTGCATGGTACGGCAAGCACTTAGGGCCTTTACCATCAAACCCACGTCACCCAAAGCTGTCTAGGAAACCCTCAGACCATGGCTTGCATGCGCTAGACACCGCACCTATGTCGTCGCACTCCCGCCGCAGCTCGATGCACAGCGCCCTCAGCTGCTCCACACCCTCCGAGCCCCTTGAAGCAGCACTGCCCTCCGCACCATGCTGCCCTTCCTGGTGCCCCTGCTGCGGCTGCTGATGCTGATGCTGGGGTGCGATGTGATGGGCTGCGGTCAGTCGTTCCGCCGCGTGTGCTAGTCGCAGCACCAGGCCCTCCAACGAGCCACAAGTGAAGCTGCGGACACGGGCGAGTTCCTGAAGGGCCGGCAGAAGGGGTGAGGCGGGGAGGCAGGGCAAGGGCGTTAAAGGATTAAAGAAGGATCGTGGGGGTTAGGTGGGATGAATAGAAGGCGACGCGGTAGCTACCAGCCGGGAGGTGATTTAAGGGTTTAAAAACAGAATGAGGTGGCAAGAGGATGCGGGGTAAGGCTGGATAAGGGGAGTGACGGACCCGTGGGTCGGAGATGCCTGGGAGTTACGCGGCCGAACGAAGAACACAACACCATCATATATATTATTCTTTCCGCTGTCGCCTGCGGTGTACCGGTAAGTCCCCCGACCCACCGCGGCATAGGCGCACATGAAAGCCGCCGATCCAGTTGCCTCAACCGCCGTCGCCGCCGCCGCCGTTGCATCCATCTCCTTGTTGAGACCCCCGCTGCCCGCACCCCTCATCGCGGCTTCCCTCCCAGCAGTGCCGTCTTGATCGGGCGGCGGCTCCCCGCACAGTGACAGCGACAACAGATACCGAAGCACGCTCGCGCCGCCCTTGCAGCCACCACCACCGCCGCCGCCACCATCACCATCACCATCCAGGCCGCCAATAACGCCGTTGCAGCACGAGGACAGCGCCGCTGCGGAGCCGCCCCTTGTGAAGCCGTTTGCCATCTTGCCCTTGTTGCTGTTGCTGCGGGCAGCAGAACTGAAAGCCGTGTGTAGCTCACTTGCTGAGGCCGCAGCTGCCGCTGTGCGCGCCCATTTCTGCAGCTCAACTGCGCGACTTGACTTCAGGAAAGCGACTCCTTCAGCAGAAGGGGGAGAGGAAATGGCGGCGGCTGTCTCCAGCGTACCTCCAGCGTAGTCACAGCTGGCTTTACAGCAGGCGTTGAAGGAGGGTTTGTGTTCGTCACCGTTGGCAAGAGCGGCGGGCGTTGAGGAGTCGGGCGCTTGGGTCTCTGGCAACAGCAGCGCCCGAAGTGCGGCGGATCTGAGAGCCTGGTGTGCCAAGGAGGGTGGCGGGCGCTGGTTGGAGAGCAGGGCGACTGAACCGGCTCGATGCAGCTGACCAGGAGTCAGGCCGGCGACGCAGCTAGGTGCACTGGAAGCGCCTCGACTGGTGGTGGGAGCTGTGTTGAGCGCATGAGTGCCGCGCGGCATGTTGGCTCGCTTCGTCTTCTGGGACCCGCCAGGGATGCAGCCAGCCTCCCTTACGTCAACAGCAGCAAGTGAGAGGAGATTGCAGAGGAGACCTCGCCTTAGTGATAAACAGGGATCCTGGTGGGAGTGCTTGCAGGCGGAAGCGAAGGCGTCGTGTACTAAGCTGCTTCTATCCGCAGACTACAGGAGGAGGTTGCACAGCGGAGGGCGGCTTAAGGTCAAGGCGCGCGAAGCGGCCTGCAAGGGTGTATCGTGAAGGAGGAGGAGAGACTAGAGTTGTGCTTGCAATCGGGCCCTGCGGCCCACACCACGCCCGATGTCGATTACGCTAGGACATGTAGGGCTGCTGACAAGGGGCACACACAGCCCTGGGAATGGCGGACTTGGGTCGTGGGCGCGGGTCGCGCTGAAAGCTCCGTGGGTCAGTCGGTTGGGTTGCTAACCTAGCTTCTGGCGTTAGTTGGCTTTGTTGCATGCCCGTAAGCAGTGTTACAAAAGTGAGGTTTGCGAGGAGTGTCATTCTAAATGGCAGGCCAGCAGCCGTGCTGGGTCCAAGGAGGAGTCCAACCACCCCTCACCTGTCAAACAAGTTGGCATGCAACCAACGGTTCGTAATCGCGTCACGAAGGGAGCTGAAAGAGCTATAAATACAGCATGCATACTTGGGAAAGAGCTGGTGTAAAACGCCCGCAGTATTCATCATCACGGCTGTGCAAATCCGGAGCTGTCCGTTTCTTATCAACCGTTGCCGTTGTTATTTGATGCTCAAGACTAGGGCGCCCTGGCGCCGGACCTAGCTTTGCCTCCTGCGCTACTAGCAGGCGACTTTTGCGGCATGCATCTTGTATACCTGTCGGAGGCATCACCCTTCTCCGATTCTTGCATCGGAACGCATGCATCTCGAGCCATGGTCGTTACTTACCGGAGGACTGAGCTCAGCAAAGAAAGGGAAGCCCTTACAGTTCTGTCGCACTCAAATGTGAAGTCAGCTAGCCCTCTTGGCCGTCTGGGACGTAACACCCACCTCCTGTCTGGGGAGAGGCGCTATCCAGGAATCGGTGCTGCTGTGCCCGCTGAGCCGTGTAGTACCCACACACACCCCGAGTGGACCAGCAACCTGCAACCCCCTTTAAAAAGGCGGCGAGGCGCAATGCCACACCCTCCTCCACCGCAAACAGTCCAACATGTTGGCAAAAGCCCCAGCCCCTCATCGCCCAGTGAGGAAACCCCTCAATCCCTAAATGTGTTCCAGCATACCATGTACGATGTAAGACACGAGGAGGCCGATGGGCTAAGCAAGCACCCCACCGCAAGCGCTTCCCCTGTCCGAATGCTTCCAATGCACAGCCCCACGCAACGCCCCAATCTGCTGTTAACTCCGAGGCACGCTGCACGCGCGCCAAGCTGTCAAAACACATGAGCACCGATTGCACGACAAATGGATAAACTACCCCACACTCCGGCCCCAACCTTGCTCATACACCACTGTAGATAGCAGCTGGCCATAACCCCGACTCCTATAAACCTCGCAAGCTGTCACAAACCGCCCGCAGTGTTGGGCCCCCTCTTGCCTGAGTGCGTAGTTCCATGCCTCTGCGTGGCCCCGGCAGGACCCACAAGATGAGGACCCGCACTCGTGGAACGCAATCACAGGGACCCGCCCAAGGCCCGCAAATGCCGCCCCCTCGCCTCTGCCCCTGTATACGTTTCTATATTGTCAACATGCGAACATCATACTTGACCTAGCTTAACCGCCTAACAGCGCAGGATTTCCCGCGCGCACATGACAGCAATGCACACACGTTGCCCACAGGGCACCAAAACACCGTGCCACAGACACAAAAAGTCAATCAGTGAGGTTGTTTGTTTGTTTGTTGCAAAAAAACGAGCATAACAGACATCCAACAATCCTAAGTCGTTCAAAAAGCAAGCGCTCGGCCCCGATACCGGGTTTTGCACACACACAGCCAACAGACTCCTCACAGGGCCCTCCCGTGCGCTGTCTGTCTACCCACACAGGGCCTTAGGTTCGGCACGGGTTGTGTAGGCGCATGTAGGAACTGACTGGTGTAAAAGAAAGTACATGGTTTTGCACAGCGGCGGCCCTGTTTCCTTGATCCCTTACCGCTCCCCAGGCGCCCACCCGCGTACACACATACTATATATCACCGTCACGGGGAAACAACCACCATCCAAAGAGTGCACCGACCCAGGCTGAAGCCACAAAGAAAACGTACGGGCTCTGCGCCATGGAATGATGCTGCGCAAGAGTTGCAGGCCTTGAAAGTTCGCACTTATAACGTACACAGCACACATGCAAATGCAACCACGAGGCGCCCAAGAAGAGCCCCAAAGCCCAGATCACGGCCACAGGAGAATATCTGACCCATTGCAACCGTTGCCGGGAACACCCTACCTTGAGTAGAACTGCGCCACGTAACTCTCACACGTTCACGCGCCAGCTTTCCACTTTACCACCACGTCTGAAGCAAGCGCGCACGCTCAGCCTCATTCCCTTGATAATACATCACGCTTCTCCCGTCACGTCCCCCACACATGCGAATGCACAAAAGACACTTGTGAATGTACAAATCCAAAAGTTACAAAAAGCCCGGATACAAGCCCGCAGCACGCCAAATGCCCCTTCCATCACCGCAAGCACAAGTCGGGGTGCACAGCGAGCACCACGCCAGCGCACGCCTCGAGCCGCCTCGCCTGTTGGCAGCTGCGCACCTTCGTCATTCACGAACCCTCTCAAAGCCGTGAAAGCATTATTGCCTTGAGCTGCCCGCCTGTGAGCCTATGACACCCTTTGACCCTTTCCTACACCTACAAGCCCACAGCGCTGCTACTGCCAGCCTGTTCCATTATTGAGGCGACCTGCCCAGCTCCAGTGCTTCCGCAGTTGCCTTGGGCGCCAACACCGGCGAGTTCGGACCAACCTCACTCTCCCTTGGAGCTCCCGCAGCCACCGCTGCAGGCGTTGGGGACTGCGGGGACCCCGCCACGGCCGCCACGGCCACGGGTGCATCATCAACGCCATCAAACGTGGCGGTCCAAGAGGGGGTCGCCGGCGGCGGTGGCCCTGGCGGCGGCGGTGCAGCAGCAGTTGGCGCGACGACAGAGGTAGTGTTCAGGGCGCTGAGGACCGGTGTTGCAGCGCCGGCGCCCAGCACGGGAGCAGCTGGGAGGACAGGAGCTGCCGTGGAGGGCAGGACGACCGAGGGTGCGCGGGGAGCTGGCAGCTCCTGTCGCGCAGTCTGGCACAGCGGCAGCTGCGGTGGCGGCGGCGGCGGCAGCAGCGGCGGAATGGCGCCACCGCTGCTGCCAAGCGCCGCTGTCCGGGGCGCACCGGGCACGGCGCTTCCCACAAGCCCTGCTGCTGCATGCATCACGTCATGGGAGCCCATGCTAGACGTCAGCTGCGGTGCTGCGCCCCCAGTGCTGCTGCACAGGCTGCTGCCATGCATGCCCACCGAAAGCCGACCCAGACTACCCAGGCTACCCGTGCAACCAGCGGCTACCGCAGCCTCGCCTTCTCCCTCACCGCTGCCGGTGCAACGCAGCGATCCCCGGTTCGACGCCGGCGCGCGACCGTCCGTTGCGGAGTGCAGCAGCATGGCTGACGTGGTGGCGTCCGGCGACAGCACCAGAGGCGGAATCGTGGTGGGCAGCGCCATCATCACCTCCACGGACAGGCGACAGGTGGTTGGATCGTCCAGCGACACCGCAAACGGCGTCACTGCCTTTGCGTGTTGGCAGGCGGCCGCACCCACCGCAGGTGTGCCTGAGGCACCTGCTGCCAGCCCCAGCGCGGATGCGGGAGCCATCAACACTCGGCTCGGGGACCCGACCACGGGGGACAGCAACCCCGGGGAGGGCAGCGCAGATCCATGCCTAGTGGAGGCCGAGCCAGCACCACCCAGCTCCAGCGACCCCAGCGGAGGACCCAGGAAGGGCTGCTGTGCAGGTACCGCATGTGAGCCGCTCGCCGCCGCGCAGGTTGAAATCGCAGCAGCCGGCAATACGGCATGCGCTGCTGCTGTTGAGGCTGCTGCTGCCGCTGCCGCAGGTAGCGAAGACGGCGCAGCTGCCTCTGCCAGCACCACTACGGGGTCCGCAGTCGTCATTCCGCATTGGGCGGCGGGATGCAACTCCACCTGCTGCTGCTGCTGTTGCAGCTGCTGCAGTTGCTGCTGCATGCGCTGCTCCAGCTCCCGCTGCTCCTGCTCCTGCTGGTGCTGCGCGCTGCGGAGGTAGGCGTTCATGATGTGGTGCGCCAGGGAGGGACTCAGCGCCGCTCGGAACGGTGAGCCCTCAGCCTCCTCGCCCTCCAGGCCCTCCGCCGTCTCGTGGCGCTCCAGCTGCGCAGTCGGCGTCGACGTGCCATCCGTCGCCGACACGCCGCCCTCCGACCCCAACGCAGCCACTGCCTCGACTCTAACCGTCATGCCCGCCGGCACAGGCACCAAATCCACCTGACTCACCACCGCAACACCGCCCCCGTCGGCCTGCATGGGCCCCGCTGCCGCTGCCTCCGCAGCAGCAGCTCCTGTGTCGATCTCCTGGGAAGCCCCACGGCCCAACGCAGTGACAGACGGCTCCCGGCAATCCACCATGCCACAGATCCCCTCAGTGAAGTCCTCCGACGTCAGGGCTTCGGAGGCGGTGTCCGCAAGCGCCGGCTGGGGCAACGACACAGCCGGTCCCAGCTTGCTAGGCTGCCGGCGGGCTGCGCCGTACAGCCGCGCAGCTGCTGGGAACTGCAAGGGGTGCCCCATAGCACCGCCGCAACGTGGAGTGGTCTCGCCGTCCGTGTCACAAGCGGCACCGCCGGAACTATCCCAGCGAACCGCGTCGCTGTCTGTGGCCCTGCGGGCAGCGCTGGCGCCAGCTGCGGCACCTCCGTTGCTGGAACTGGTCGAGGGCTCGCCCCGCAGCTGACTGAAGAGGTAGCTGGGGAAGGCTCCACTGGCGGGGGCAGCAGCGATGGCGGCAACGTTGGAGTTGTAGGTGGAGAGGCACGAGGAGGAGGGCTGCTGCGGGGGCAGAGCCATGCTCGCGGCCGGCAGCAGGCCGTACGGCATCTGCTGCCCGATCGCGCTCGCGTCGGGCTCGTGAACACTCTCCACCGAGCTTACCGAAACCACCCGCTGATCGCGAACGAGTGGTTGTTGGTGCAATGTTGCGAACGCCGTGTCCGCGCCTGATGGCATGTTGGGCTGACCCGACATGGCGGCGGACGTGCCAAACACCTCACCCATCTGCGCGGCCCCACCACGTTGCACGGTCGCAGCGGGCGAGGTCATGTCGATCAAGTTCACATCTGCTGGGAGCAGGACGGGAGCCGCACGTGCCGCTTCGCCCGACAGCCTATCTTCGCCCGTCGCCTCCTGGAGATCTGACGGCGATGTGCAAGCAGCTGTGGAGCTTGCTAGCTCCGCATGCTGCCCAGCGTCTACAGGCCCCCCGGCTGATGCGCTTCCAAGAGCGGTTGCTGCTGCCGCCGCCACTGCGGTCGCAGCAACCGAGTCGGGAGTCGTGGTGGTGGTTGAAGCCATCACAGCTTGCGGCGTCTGGATGGGCGGCGCCTGAGACCAGTCCACCCATTCAGATGACGAAGGCGAATGCACCAATAGAGGGGCAGGCCGCACAGCGCCCCCCGCGTCGCTGCTGCTGCCGCCGGCACTGCTGTTGGCGCTTGACGCGACCAACTGGGAGGCCGAGGGCTCCGCTTCAATGGTTGCTTCTTCCGCGACGGGTTCGTAAGGCTGCGGCGGCGCCGCTGACGTCACCGTTTCAGCAGTCGCTTCAGTTCCGCAGGACGACCCCATCGCATCGGTGGCATCGCCGCCGGCAGGAGACAGCGTTGCGCCAGCACTCTGAGTGCTGTTCACGGCCGGTTCAGGCTCCGTGGCTGGAGTGGCTTCGTTGTTGGGAGTGGCTTCGTTGTTGGGGGTGGCCACCGTTGGCAGGGAATCCGCAAAGGCCGATGCCCCGGGTGACACGGTGGGTGTGAACATCACCTGAGGGCAAGAGGGGCGAGATGGCAGTCAGCGGCAGACATAGATGCATTGTAACATTTGTAAGCATCCATCGTCTGCGCGCGGTCGGGTAGGGAGCCCCTCCGGCGCACACTTGTCTCTCAATCGCGGGGAAGACAAACTGGAGCAAACTGGAGCCGACGATGACAGGTCTTAGCCTCGTCGGCACAGCTAGGTAGTCTATCCCTCGCGATTCCACATGGCAGGCGAAAGACAGCAGCAAGTGCAAGCGCAAGCGTCCTCACCTGGGCCTCATGCGCATCCGCCATGAGGCTCTTAGGGTCGAACATGGGGATGCCGTCGCTGCGCGGGAAGGGGGAGGAAGCGGAGCAGCACCGATGGGAGGTTGGTGAAGATCTGAACACCAGCCGGCACCACGGGTTCACAGCGATACTGACAGGTGTAGAAACATGAGGCACGTAACTACTTGTTGCAATACAAGGCGCCGGCCAGGGCCAAGACCCGACCTGAAGCTACGACCTACGCAGTACTTACACATACAGCATGGGTCGCTTCAGGACAAACTCCTCGCTGCTTCCTCCGCTGGCAGAAGCAGCAGCTGTCGGACCGCCAGCAGGAACCGTACCCTGAGCAGCAGCAGTGCTCGTATTCGCCCCGGTGCTGCTCGCAGCAGCAGAGGTTGGGGGCACTGGTCGGTCTTCAGGCGTTGTCACGGCCGCCGGCGCCACCTCCGCCGCCTCCGTCAACGGCGCCACGTCCATCGTAGCGGCGGTTGCCGTTACCTCAACCACCGTCACGTGCGTCGCCTCGGCCTCCTTCTCCTGCTCCTTCTCCGTCAAGCTCGAGGCGGCGACCTCGGCAGCGAGGCTCCCGGCGACGGCGACGGCTGCAGCTGCCGCGGCGTCAGCAGCAGCGGCGACCGCTGCCGCCATGGATGCGGCAGCTGCGCCTGTTGCCGCGGTTGCCTGGGCGGTCTGGGAGGCTATCCGTTGGAGATGGAGCTTCGCCTGCAACGGGGTAGGAAGGACAAACAGGGTTAGGAGCGGGTGCATGGCGTACAGCGAGTTAGGAGGTGGGCATGCGGAGTAGGAATGTGAGCGCCTTCTGCCTGAACACAACCCCACTTACGTCCAGTTCTATTCGCAGACGTTCCGCCTCCTCCTGCGCCTTCGCCAAGTCCTGCAAGCGGTACGAACATGTAGTCAATCACCGCCATTCGGCTTCAGCATGGCTTCACATCAAATAACGCCGCGCCCCTCTCAGCATGCGCCACCAACAGAGGCAGCATCGCCAAATGCCACAACAAGCAACGCAAGTACGTTACTCTACTACTCGCGGTTCGCGCCCGCATGAACGCCCTTCAAGCCCTCCCACCTGCGCCACTTGGAGATCCACTGACGCCGAGGGCGGGTTGCGCAGCGGGTCCGAGGCATGCTGCACAAGCTCCAGCTTCTCCTTGGGCGAGTCCGCGTACATTGACTCACCCAGCACCGTACGAGTGTCGTAGGCCGCATGCGCGGTACCCGTATCCACGGCCGTCAGCATCCGCAGGATGTCCCCTGCAATGTCCGTCGCCATGTCGGTGGAGGGCCGCGCCGTCTGCAGCGGCGGCAGATGCAGCGGCGCAGGCGGCGGCGGAGGCGGCAGCTGCGGCGGCCGCTGTTCATCAGCCGCTGCTGCTGCCGCCGCAGCTGCCGCCATCGCCAGGGGCGCTGCCGCCGCGATACTGAAGCTGCCGTTGCTGGTGCCGAGCAGGCCAGGTGCGGACTCCAGCAGGAGGGTCCCCGAGGTCGCCCGGTCCATGGCGCCCACACCCAGGCCGAGGAGCGGCGTGTAGCCAGCGGTCGGCGTGTCGCTGCCGGCGCCGCCACCGCTGCCGCAGCCGGCGGAGGCGCTCCAGCCCGACGTCAACCGCGGGGACAACACATGCGGCGAAACAGCGCCGCTGACGCCGGACGGCGACAACAACACGCCGCCAGTGGCCGCTGACGCCGTGCCCGACGCGCAGTCGACGCTGCCGGCGCCGCCGCCACTCACCCCGCCGCCGCCACCGCTGCCAAGCACCGCTGAGGCGCTGCCGTACAGCATGTTTCCAAAGTGCTCGCTGCACTGGTCCAGGTGCAGCTGCAGTTGGTGGCTGCCGCTGCGACCCAGCATGTGAAGGTCCATGGAGCCGCGGGGCGACGGCGCGGGGGCCGCCGGGCCCATGAGCACACAGGGGGGGTCCTCCGCCACGACTGACAGCCGCGAGCCGGAGCCCACCTGCTGGCAGGACTTGTCCAGGGAGGAGCAGCGGGGCGGGAGCGGCGGCCGGCCGCAACCGGAGGCAGCAGCAGCAAAGGCGCTGATGGCGGCACCGCCGCCGCTGCTTCCGCTCCTGCTGCCGTTTGAGCTGGAGCCCATTCCTGGCACGGGAATGGGCTGGCTTGCACCGAAACCGGGAGTAAGGCCTCGGCAAGGCTCGTGCGGCGTTGGAGGCGGTTGGATCAGCGCCTCTCCTAGCGGCGGCAGCGGGTGCGGCAGCTGCTGGCCCGCAGACGCATAGGAAGCCAGCAGCGCCTCCTGCCCCGACTCACCCTCACCACCCACCGCAGCACCCACATCAATGCGTGATAGGTCCCTCATGCTGCCCGGCAGGCTGCCTGCACCCGACCGAGCCAAGCTCCGCCAGTGCTGTCGAGCCACCGCAGCGCTGAACTCCCCCCACTCCTCCTCCGTGGAACACCCCTCGAAGCCCGACTGCTGCTCGGGACACGGACCCAGCTCCGGCCCCTCCGGCAGCTGCAACGGTGGGGGCGTCAGCGCCTGCATCGGGGTGGCCGTTGCAGCCGCTGCCGGCGCCGGGACGGCTGGCACGGGTGTCGCTACCGCCGCCCCAGGTGGTGGTGCCGGTGTTGTGACCGCCGCCGCGGTGGCTCCCTCGGCGGCTGCCTCCTGCTGTGGCTCCTCCAGGTGCGTCCCCAGGTGTGAGCCCAGGTCCGCCGGCATGCTGCTGCGGCTGAGGCGCGCCTGGGGGCCGTGGCTGCTGTGGTTGCTGTGGGTGGAGGAGAGGGCGCCCACGACAGCGGCCGCCTGGAGGCTCGGCAGGTGGGCGCGCCTGGGGTGGTGGTGGGGTTGAGCGGTGAAGCATTCATCAGACGTGAGCGGGTTACCAGAGGCTTATAGCGGCACAGCAGAATGGATCGCGAAGCCCCTCCTTAAACAATCGAGCATAGCGGCACAGTAGCGCCAGTCCTCCAAGCTGCAAGAGACCTGAATTCTTACCTGAACGCCTGGATGGCAGGACTGGCCATCACATTAGGATGAATGCTGGGAATGCCCCACACCGCCGGCGACCCCGCCGCCGCCCCAGTGCCATGCAGCAGCAGCGTCCCCGCAGCGCCTCCGCTGCTGCTGCTGCTGCCGCCAGCGACGCCAATGCCGCCGCCCGTGCTGCCACCAGCCCCCAGGCTGCCGCACTTCACAGGCACACCATGAGGCGGCGGCGAGCTCCCCGCGCCACCCACCGCCAGAGCCCCGCCGCCGCTGACGGCTGGCTCCCCGGTCCGCGACCCCAGCAGCGGCCCGCTGCCGCCGCTGATAGGTGTGCCGCAGGCGGGGCTGGCGGCGAAGCTGTTGGGGGGCTGCGGCGGGGGCAGCAGGCGGGGGACGGTGACGGCCACTCGGGCGTCCGCAACCTCGGCATCCTCCGCCGCGTCATCGTCGTCGGCAGCCTGCATGCGGGTGACAAGAGATGTGCGTGATGAGACACAGGTGTGCAGCGCGAAGGTGAGAGAAGGGAATGGCGGTAAACTGCAATCATGCAATGAGTTACCCAGATCGCAATCGATACGTAATACATGGTCTGTGATAGCCCTGATGGGCCCCCACCATGCAACATCACATCATGCCATACGTAACAACCCATCATGCCCACATGCAGCACGTAACACCCACACCCAACCCATCTCCCCCCTCCCGCCCTCCAACCCACATGTCCGCCCCCCAGCTGCTGCTCGTTCATTGTCATGACTCGGTCCATGGCCTGCGCCACCGTCTCCGCGCCCTCCGTAGAGCGCAGGACGGACAGCTGCCGCGCCGTCCAGGGCTTGGTGAAGGCGGCGGTGAGCACGTCGTACAGGTCGTCCTCCTCCCAGGCTGTGAGGAGCGGGCGGCGGGTTGCGGGGCGGGGAACCGTGTGAGAAGAAACATGATGACGGTGAGCAACGGGTCATGGGTTGCATGCTGGTTGCACTTTCTCCCCCAGTGTAGATAGGTACGCCTGGATCGCAGTGTCGTGCAAGCCTAGAGTGACCCAATCCGCACCCGCTCCATGCTCCTCCCACACCCGCCCCGCTTCCCAACCCTCCAGCCCCCGCTTCCTCCCCTCCCCCCTCCTTCCTCTCGCCTCACCCGGCACCTCTATCTTGAGGTACCCCAGCACGTCCTCCAGGTCCACCATGGCGTGCAGCCGGTGCTCCACCGCCCGCATGATGGCGGCCGCCACCTTGAGCAGCGCGCACTCGCACTGGTCCGCCAGCAGCACGTCCATGATCCTACACAGCAGGGCAGCAGGGGCGTCACAGGGGATCTAGCGCCGGGGGAAAGGACGCGCAACAAGCAACAGCGGACACAGACCAGGGCAAAGCCATGGGAGCCTCCGTCGGCCGTAGCGCGTCCAGCCAAGGCAGCCCAAGAACCTGTGCATTTGCTGCATCCTCGCCGCACCCCCCCCACCTCGCTGAGAAGGGAATGGGGAAGTCCGCCGAGAACGCCGTCATGAGCCAGGAGGCGCCGTACAGCATGGGCACCACCCCCAGCGCCTCCAGGTGCTGGTTCAGGGAGGGGCTGATCAGCCGGCTCAGCTGCCACAGCTGGACCTGCGGGGGCAGAGAGAGAGCGAGCAAAGGGGGCAGGAAGGGAGGGTCAAGGCTTGAGATCGGGATCAGGTGGAATGAGCCGCGAGGAAGCACGAGGCTGAGAGGGGCGGTGACGTGAATTGGGTCACCAGGGCCGCTACCAAGCTTGCAGGGCGTTAGGGTTGCCCTGAGCCCTGGTGTGAAGGATTCACAAGCCGGCATGCCAGAAAGGATGTCGCAGGTGCAATGCGCCGTGATTACGGGAGCGTGAAACCCCGCGGGACAGGGGCTGGGGCGACACCCAGTGCTTAAATATCATGTTACATCATGTAGCATCCCTCCGTAAGCTGTGTGGGTGCAGCCAACGCGGCAGCTTCCGCACCCGGACCTTGCCGCACCTGTAGGAGTGACATGCTGCGGTGGTAGAAGCTGCGGAGCTTGCGGTCCTCCATAAGTACGACAAGCGCAGCAAACGCGTGGGCTTCCGAGGGCAGGTACATAAGTAGAAGACCTGTTAGGAAGTTCATCCCCTGGCAGTATGCCACCTCGGGGTCGTAGGCAGCGTAGGCGCGCAGGACATTGCGCAGCTGCACCTGACCCTCCTCCGCGTGAAAGCGCCGTGTGTTAGGAAAAGTACGTTGTACATCCTTTTCAATATCCACGGCTGCTTCTCGGGCAATTTCCTACACAGCGTGCAAGCCAGCAAGTGAAAGGATTACTGGACCGACACAGTGTCACTGGAGACTGCAGAAACACGCTACCCGGATGACTAAGAGCAAACACGCCGCGAGAATGGCTGTCGTAAAAGGCAAAGCTGTAAATTCACCTGTGCGAGGTACGTTTGGTACTCGCTGACGAGGGAGTGCCGTCGTGCAAGCGACGAAAGCCAGAGCTCTGCGTAACAGTGTTGTAGCAGGCGGCAAACTTTTGGTAACAAAGGAAATGTAAAGACGAGCGCAATTTACTGTGGCTCAGGGAACATGCGCGCCAACCAACGCAACAGGCTGAGTCCGCGCTCACCAATTCGCAGCTGCCTTGGAGCGTGCCATACAGTGCGGCCCACTTGGAGGTAAACCTCCTGCTCGTCCTCTAGTAGAACTTTCGGCTGGCGAAGGCCCAATAGACCGAGGAACCGCTCCTTGACCGAGTCCTTTAGATCCTTTAGGCGGGCAGGTACACTACTATTTTCATTGGAAGCCATTGTCGTGCAACGCTGTTACCGGGGCGCCCAGTAGAGGCACCCCGGCAAGGAAAGCAGGATGGGGCCAGGAGCGGTAGACAAAGCCGGAGATGCATATAATTAAAGGGCAAGTACACTACCTATACGTTCTCACAAAGTATAGCCAGGCGTGCGCTGGTAGAAATACGTGATAGGGACGCAAGGGAGAACGGGGTTTGGTAATTCCGAAGTAACCTAGTTATGCTTTCTGTTGCTCTGCGATACTTTCCTTTGCATGCACCTTCGCATTTCTCCAGAGAATGTTTCTTTAGAGTTGCGCTCCAGGAAGGCGTTGTCGTACATCCTCTGATTACGGACTGAGCGCTCTCGCCCAGCACGGCCCTGCGTTATGGGACTGCTCAGGAGGCACATACACCAACTTCATGTATACTTTGGTGATCGGGACATAGGAGCGTATCCTTGGAGCAAACAACTGTGTCGCAACACCTCTAAAGACGGCAGCATACTTCAGTGGCTAAAGCTGTATCCAGCCGGCCGCTGTGGGGTAATCCTCCATCGTAGGATTTCGGCGAGGGTCGTCGTGACCGCCTAGGACTAACAACCGCAGAGCTGAAAGATTTCGAAGCGTTTCCTTGAGCACTACCCTGTGGAACCTGCATGAGGTGAAAGTGGTGGACTCATCATGCGGTAAGTTCTGAACTGGGCTGTCGAATGCTTCCCGCGCGTTCTTGCTATAGTGAACATCGCAGCGAGAAGTTTCGTTCAACTGCTTTTGCCAGGCGAGTAGTCCCATTCACCACTTTACGCTCACACGGCAGGTTCTATGGCGGCACCGTTCTTCACAGCTAGTAACCTTGCTAAGCAATGCGACACTACGATATTTTCGGCTCGCCGCATGGCCGAGATCCAAAACGTAAATACTAGGCTTCCATCGCTAGTTGGACAGCCCGCGATGATACCGGCGTTTGCTCATTCCGCGGGCATCGCCTGCGCCATGACGGGCTACCCATCGCTCCTCCCAAACATGGCCCCGCTTCCCGTCTTCCTCTACCACCACATGCCCGGCGGCCTAATCCCCCAAGCGTATCCAGATCCCTTCGGCCTTTGCCCCGCATGGCCTCCATGTGAGGGCTGCGACTCCACGGACAACCCACGACCCCGCCAAAACACCGCAAGGCTGCAGCCCAGCAAATCCGCCCGCTTCTACCGCGGCGACAGCAGCTCTAGGAGCTCCCTGCAGTCGTGCAGCCGGGGTCGCAAGGCGGACGTCTCGCCAGCTCCCACAGCTGCGGCTGCCGTACCAGCCTCCGGACGCAGCGACTGCACCGCCGTCTTGCAGGAACCCACCGCCGCACAGGACGCCATGCGACCAGCCAGCGATGCGGGCAGCCCTCCAGTGCCGCTTCCCACAGGCCACCGAGACCCCCGCCACCTAGCGGCCTGCGGAGCTGACAAACCGGCCGCCGCCAAGCAGCAACCTTCCCCTCATGATGCGGCCCTTCTTGGGCAGCATGCAGGCTCCTTGGGCATGTCGCTACCCCCACACGATACCGCAGCGGCCTCAGCCGGGGCGGCTGCAGGCACCCGACGACCCGTACCCTGTATGGACCCGACCGCACCTGCCTCCAGGCTCAGCGACGTTCCCGCGGGCGGTATCGCCGGGACTGGCCACAGCCCCGTCGCTTCCGCGGCTCCGCTGGCTGCCACGTCAAGCAACCCGCTATCCTCCCTCGCGCTGGGACCTGCACCCGTGTTTGCCTCCATAGCTGCCTCTCCAGTTGCCAGCAGCGCTGCGGGCATGCCGCCAGCTGCTGGTGCCGCCTGCGGCAACTGCTGCCCGCTGGCAGGCGGCCGGCCCCGCATGCCGCTGAGGGCCCCCACGGGGGAGCTGATGTGGGTGGATGCGAGGCGCTACCCGGCCATCCTGCGCCGCCGCCGGCAGCGGGACCGTCAGAACTGCCTGGCCGTCACCGCGGCCACACCCTGCAGCCACAAGGTGGGCCGCTGGCTGCGGATGCCACATTGACGTGGGTTCCGCTGGCGATGCATTGGGGTGATTCCATGGGCCACGGCTTACCCTTTTTTCCGCTGCCGTTGCATGGCGACCCACCGAAGGGTATGCAGGGCGTACTGGTACTTCATAGCGCTGTTTTTTTAGGTCCTTCCCTGCATCATGATCGTGCTCTTTACAAGGGTTATGACGGAATCCCGATGACTCCTTTACGATATGTCTTGCAGCCCGTTCGTCAGCTGCTGCACCGGGCGACCCATGGGTCCTTCCCGGCCCCTCCCGGCCGCGGCACCCGCCTCCAACCGCGCCCCAAAGGCGCTGACGTCACATCCGCTGCCGACGACGACACCACCACCTGCACCACAGCGGCCGGGACCATCACCCACGACGACTCGGATTTGTCCGACATGGCGCCATACGTGAATACCCCCCCAGCAGTGGCGGCACCCGCTGTGTTTGCGCGCCAGCTCTTCCCCACCTCGGTGGCCCTGGGGGTGCCCCTCGCCGCTGCGGCTAGGGTGCTGGTGGGCTTCGGATGGGCGACGGCACCTGCCGCAGCTGCAGCAGTGCCTGCAGGGGTAGCAGCAGCATTGCATGCAATGCCGGCCGCAATGCCTGCGAGGGCAGCAGCAGCGCCGGTGCCTGGGCTTGCGGAGGAGCCGCCCCGAGGCGGCGGTCCCGGTGCTGGCATGTTGGCGTGCGATCGTGCTGCTTTGGAGGCCGAGCTGGCAGCGGTGTTGGCGGAGGAGTCATGCGGCTGCAGCCTGGGCAGCGGGGGCGGGGGCAACTGCTTGTACGGAAGTGGCGAGATGACGAGCAGCGGCAAGTAGGAGGGAGAGGGAGAAGCTGTTTTGGGCGAGTTGAGTGGGGCGTCCTGTTGCTCCCGAGCTGCTTGCGTGCATGTGGCGCTTGGAAGGGGCTTGCGGTGCATGTGAGGTGTATGTTTGCTCAAGTGACGCCCACACCTGGTTGGATGGTTGAAGTTGGACCAGTTGGTGTAGGACCGCTGGCCGAAACTGCAGGATGTGCGAGGCAGCTCAGGTCTTGGGAGGATGTCGTTGCAATGGTAAAGTCGTGAGGGAACGGAGGGTTATGCTTCACCTATTTTGCTGGTTTCAGTCGTTGCGAACATTTTTTGGTAACTGGTAGCTGAACGTTGGTGCTTGTATCTAAGAACGTGCGACGCAGGTTTTCAACACAGTGCAGGTAGTGCAGGACAAGTCAGGTCAGGCAGCAGTAGTAGTATGCGCACACGCGTGCTTCATGCGCATTCTTGCAGAGATGCATGCCAAGATGGGTACAATGCACGAAAAGCGTCCAGATGGTATCATTGTATCCTGGACTGTCCGTATCCTTTCATCAAATGCCTATGAAAGGAGAAATAAAGGATGGAGAGGTTGGGGGCCCGCTATCGTTTTTATTCGGGTCAGTTCTCTGGTCGTTTGTTTAAGGCTTGTTGCGCGCCCAATGGCTGATGTAGCATCTGATTTGAAAACGAATCCTGCCGGTTGATTATTTCGTGGAGACTGGAGACGTGTCGTACAAGTGACGGTTGAGGTGAACGCCGTCGTACTTTAGCCATTGGTCGAACCCGCTATGCGGATTGCTAAAGACACTCCGAAACCTACCGAGGAGTGTTTGTCGTGAAGAAGGTGCCAAGAAAGAAGAAACATGATTTAAGCTGAACCCTGTTCGATTGAGGTTGAGGTTGAGGAAATAAGGTTGCATCCCGGGAATTCCGGGACTGGCACACGGGGGGTGTTTCCCGTTTCGTCACCACCTGGCCATCTCAATGTGTCGTGCGGCGGAGGTCCTACCACGCATTTCGCTTCCCAGGGTATGGTTGTTCAAAGCAACAGTTATTTGTTGGTCCGTTGTACTTCATCCGGAGTTGCTCCGCACAAGTTTGGGATCCTGCGAGTTGTTTGCGCACAGGTTTGCGTTGGAGTGGGCGGTGCATGGGCGGCTCTTTTGCCCCGGGCGTTGGATATGGTTTGATTCACGTTGTCTATGTTGTGCCTGCGTTGTCCCGCTTCCCTCGTTCAACCATGAGGTTAATGAGGTTTCCGCAGCACGTTGCCTGCATTGGGATATCTATTGATTTGGGTGGAGAACGCGAGGTGCAGCACTGTCTTTGAAGTTGTGTCAGCCTCCTTCGGGTGAAAGCTGGGTGATGCCGCGTCAGGGTATCGTCATGAGGGCAAAATGTGTCGTAGCGTTGTACGTTTCTTCCTTCCTATTTCTCCGTGGACGACTTTGATCTTCTTTTTGTGTGTCGGTAGGGTGTGTGTCCCCATTGCGGTTGGTACGGCAGTTGGCGCCGTATGAGTTCTTGCCTGGGTCTCTTGAACCTGTGTTGGTGCTGCTGCCGTTGTCCCTTTCCTGAAAGCCTAATTTCATTAGCAGCCCCATCTAGAGGTGTCTGGGGGTTGACGTTGGGTGGCTGAGAGGTGGACTGCGGTGGAGGGCGTGGTGTGGTGGCCGGGTTAGGGATGGATGACAGCGGTCAGTTGCGTAGGATGCTACTAGGATATACCGGTAGCGCTCGTTGTGGTGTTGCAGGTTGAGTAGCTGGTTGTTGTTGCGTTGCGGCTTATTCGACATCGCTGCAGGCACAGCATCCGCCAGGGAACCCTGCACGGCGGCTGTAGCTTGCTTGATGCTTGTAAAGATGTAAACCCAAGCCCTCCTGCACGACAGCTGGCGTGTACCCGGCATGTCTTGCCGGTACGTCTACAGTACGTCTACTGTACCGTACTGTACCGGTACGTCTACTGTACCGTCGCGTTACCACCTTGCAATGTTCACGGCATGACGCCAAGTCCGTGGCTTAAGGCAGGCCCTTACGGCCGCGGATGTACACTGCTGCTATCGCTTGGAGTGCTGACCACAGACCGCCTGACCCCCCTCGCCTTTAAGAGCTGCCCTGGCACGTCAAGGTTCGGGAGTTGCTTACCGGTACCAACCAACGAAGCCGTTGGCCGCATGCAGGTTATGAAGTCAATCGGATTTCCCCAAGCCTGCTGGCTTTCCCGCTTTCGACGTTGTCTAGATGAATCAAGTTAACCTACGAAGGCTGCAACGGCAGCCTGTCACTCGCACCCACGCGCCGCTGCGGCGCACTGTTCTAGCCTCACAGGCAAACCGCTCCCGCCGAACGCAAGCTATGAAGCTAGAGCCGTTAGAGAGCAATGTAAGGCGTCAATTTACGACTCCTTACGAACACTAGAACTCGGACTTCCTCACTCGGACTTGCTCTATCCTTGCTTTCCAGGAGCACAGCATTCGGTTCAAGGTCTTACAGGACGTCCAGCTACTGCCTGTGGTCGAACACATCTTGTCAAATGCTGGCGGTAAGCTTTATGCGATGCCTCCCTTGTAGCTCGCCATCTCCAAGGCGCAATTATGCACCCCTAACTCCAGGCAACTACATCTCTTTTCTCAATTAGCATGAAACTACATAGAAACATACTTCGCATCCTGGTTCCTTCCAAACCCTTACAACGTACGTCCATCCATCCACCACAGCAGATAAGCCCGAAGATGACCCAACCGCGAACCGAACTCGCGCTCTGGAGCTCCTCCAGCTCGGCGCCGTGTACGTGGGGTTCCCGCAGAAGGGGCTCGACCACATCAACTGGGTGCGGTCCACCGACCTGCCCGTGGCTGTGACCGCGGCTTCCGTACCGGTCGGCAACTACGTGCGGGTGCACCCCCGGCCCAAGCGCTACCCCGCCTGTTACTGCAAAGACTGGTGCGTGCGGCTGTTGCTGTTGCTGGTGATTCTGTTGATGACTCCTCTTGCTGCCGGACCGCTGCTGGGCTCCTATAGGACCTGCTAGGGGCTTGGCAGTGCGGCCATGTGCTTCCATGCCTCCCATATCCTGAGAAGGAATGAGAAGGAATCCCTGCTTGCCTCGCCTACCCGCCCCTACCTCAACCTCTCAGCCCCCTCCCTCCCGCACTTCCCTCCCGCACCCCCCTCCCCCTCCTGCCTCCCAGGCCCTCCCGGGTGCTCCACTGCGACGAGGACTACCTGCTTATCAACAAGCCCGCCGGGCTGCCCTGCATGCGGCACGAGAGCAACGCGGCGGAGGAGCTGGCGGCTTGCGTGGGGCGGGCGCTGGGGCTGGCGGGGCTGGAGGTGGGGGGAGGGGGAGCGGGGGGTGGGGGGGTTGGAAGATGGGCGGCTGGAGGTGGGGTGGGGGCGGAGAAGGTGGAGTGCAGGGGCTGGAAATGGGGAGCAGGGGGACGGATGCGGTGAGCAGGAGCTTAGCTCCTCCTCACAACCCCCTTAACTTGGGTTGTTCTTGAAGGGCTTTAAACCCACCCTCCCTCCCTTCCCCCTCCGCAGGTGTGCCACCGCCTGGACCAGTGGACCACGGGCCTGGTGGTCCTCTCGCGCCACAAGGCCGCCAACACCGCCTTCAAGCGCGCCCTGCAGGACCGCGAACCCGGCCTCACCAAGACCTACAAGGCCCTGTCGTATTGCGCCCCCCCGCCCGGCCCCCTGCAGCATCACATGTACGACGGCCCCTTCAACGAGGCGGCAACCGTGCTGGGTCCGGGGGGCAACCTGCCGCCGCGGGGGCCCCGGCTGCTGAGCGCCTGCGCGCACGAGCGGTGGCGGCTGTGTCGGCTGGTGGTGCGGGAGTGCAGGGTGAGGGGGCGGGAGGGGGAAATTATAAATAAGTGCAACAACACAATCCCAATTCCGAATCCCGACTCATGCAGTGAGCGCATTCGGAGGGGGGGTGAGGGGAGCGGGAAGGGGGGGGGGCGAGGGGGCGGGAGGGTCGGGTGAGCTGATTCCTCATTAATTCCGCATTAAGCGGGAGGGGGTCCAAAATAACACATAGGAGACCACAAGTTAGGGCAAAGCAATGGGGGTAGGAAAGGGGGGGGGGAGGAAAGGGGGTTTGCAAGAGGGGAGTGGGCAGGAAAGGGGGTGGCAGAGGGGAACCAAGCCGTGCAACGGAGGCGCTTCCCCACCCTCTTCTCTCCCGCTCCCTCCCTCCCTCCCTCCCCGCCTCAGGAGCACCCGGGAGCCCTGTCCTGGTACCACCGGACATTCAACACGCAGCGGCGGCAGGGCGAGGAGCAGGAGGGGCAGCAGGCAGCAGGGCAGCGGCAGGAGGTGGGGCAGCAGGAGCAGGAGCAGCAGGCGCGGGGGCTGCTACAACAGGAGCCGCAACAGGGACAACAACAACAAGACGACGCGCAGCAGCAACAACACCAACAGCTGCACCAACACCTACGTGCACTGTCACTCTCATCACCTCCTCCTCCTCCTCTTCACCCGGAACTGCCGCCGCAGCTGCCACACCACTCCAGCACACCCCAGCACCACCCGCAACACCCGTCAGCTCCCCTCCCCTCCCCTCCAACCCCCGCTGCCGCCCGCACGCCCCTCCCTCCCTCTTCCCCCACCTCCACCTCCACCCCACCCGCTCCTCCTCCCTCCTCCCCGCCCACCACCCTCTTCGAGAGCACCATCGAGCTCATGACGGGTCGGACCCACCAGATCCGAGCCCAACTGTCGGCAGTGGGGAGTCCGCTGGTGGGGGACTACATGTACGGACCCCTGTCGGGGGTGCTGGTGGGGGAGTCGGGGGTGCTCGCGGACCCCTCCCTGGTGTCACTGGTGGAGGGGCTGCCGGGGCTGGAGCACCCCATCGGGCTGCATGCGTGGCGGCTGACGTGGCGGGGGCGGAGCTGGGAGGCGCCGCCGGACTGGGAGCTGGTGGGGGAGGAGGGAGAGGAAAAGTGAGGAGTGAGGGGAGTGGGATGAGGGGGAGGAGGGAGGAGGAGGGGCGACAAAGGCAGGAAACGTGAGGGGAGAGAAGGAGACCAGGGGGGGAGCTTGCTGTGGAGGAATGGGAGGAGATGGTGACATGGTGTGCCTTGAGGCGGGGAGGAATGAGCTGTTGGGGGGGAAGGCGTGGTGCGGGCGGCTGGCGGACTTAGTACGCTGGGGCGTAGCGTACTATGTGTACATGCCGCGAGGAGAAACGTGTATGCGTTCCTGTACGACGTGAACCCTTTCACCACCAGTGCTGGGAACTGGTGAACGGACTCTGTGGCCCACTGACACTGACACGTGTCATGTGTATCGGTGTGTGTGTAATGTCTTCGCGGTGGGGTCATGTTCACGTGTGTATGGTTAGGGTGGGTAGCGGGGGAGGGTCACAGACGAAACGGGGGAGGGCGGAGGGCTGGGAGGAGGGCTGTGTCTGGCTGCCATCAATGTAGGTAGGGGGGGTCTGGTCTTTTGTACAATCACGGCTTAACCAGGGGGGCTGGCTTAATACCTTGTAACATCGCTTCTACACATCTAATGCTGTGAAGCCGTGTGCAGTGCAATACCGGTAACCGCATGTCACGTGCTGACACATGCTCCGGCCGGGCACCATCGCAGCCGCCACCCCATAGCCCCCAGAGTCGAGGACAGCCCGCCTCCACCGCCCAGCACCCTCGCTACAGGCTGGGTGGTGGGGGTGTTGCATGAGCCTCTTGCCTACCGTGCAGCAGCCAACCGCCAACCGCCAAGCAGGCACCGAGACCACCGGCATCCCACCTCACGATCCACTTGCATGCACGCCACCGCATTGCACGGCGACCCAAGGGTCAGCCCAAGCGCCCACGCATGCGCCTGAACAGCCCACACGCCCATGCACGGTTTGTGCCCACAGCACTCACGCACTCTTAATTGCCCCCTCCTCTACAGCCGCGCTCGCACCCCCGCCCCCGCCGCCATCACCGCCCCCAGGTCGGCGCTCAGCAGCTGCCCGCTGTTCCACGTAGCCACGTAGTCCAGACCGGCGGACACGGGCGGGTGGTCGCTGGGGCGGGTGCGGGAGGGGGGCCGGGAACGAAGGGGGGAACGAACTGAGCATTGGAAGGTGCGATGTGGGTCACTTGGGCTTCTCAGCTTGCTCCTCACTCCGCCCCGAGCGCATCACGTCTCATTTCTTTGTTTACCCCCCCCCCCCACCCCACATGCTCACCACATTGCGCGGCTCAATGGTAGTACCCGCCCCGCCCCCCCGCCCCCCTCACCGGCTGTGCAGCAGCACCCGCTTGGTCCCCTGCACCGCCAGCGCTGGCTTGGCGGCGATGGACGCGGCCAGCGCCACCGCCGCGGCCACCACCGCCCCGCGACCATTACTGCTGCTGCTGCCGCTACCACCACCGCCCCCGCTGCCACCGTTGTTGTTGTCCGGCACGACCGTGCTGACCAGTCCTATCCTGCGCGCCTCCTCCGCTCCCACCGTGCGGGCGGTGAGGGCCAGGTCCATGGCAACACCTGGGCGGCGGGGGGAGGGGGGGGGGGGGTCATGGGGGCAGGGAGGGGCAGGGGGGGTGATCTTTGGAGGAGGACAGGCGATACCCCCACCACACACCCCCACCATGCACCCTCCCCCCCCCACCATGCCCCACGAGGTGCGGCAGGCGCTGCAGGGTGCCCAGGTCCGCCGTGATGGCTAGGTCCACCTCCTGGAGGGTGGGAGGGGGAGATCGGAAGAATACCCACTGTGTTTATTGACTAGGGGGGAAGAGGATGGGGGAAACCATGCCATGCCGCGAAACCACCCTCCACCCTACTCGTACCCTTACCCTGCCCCCTCTACCCCCTCCCCCCCTACCTTGCTGCACTCATCATTTACTTCCCCCCTCCCCTCCCCCCCCTCCCCCTCCCCCCCTACCTTGACACAGAAGCTCGCCCCCGAGCTGCACAGCCGCAAGTCGCACGCGGTGATGAGGTCCACCCCGCCGCCGATGCAGCGACCTTGGGGGGGGCAGGGGGGGCCAGGCAGGCAGCCAGCATACCGGTAGGCAGGCAGCGCAGGCGGGCAGCCGGGAGCTATAGAGCTTGTACATTCACCCCAAACGGGCTAACCCCCTAACTATTACCCCGTGTGAGGATGCCTTATCACACGGTCAGTTAGTTGTTTCCTCTTTACCCACCACTGTTACCTTCCCCCCCTCCATCTCCCCCCCATCCCCCCCTCACCCTGCACCGCCGCCAGCACCGGCACCCGGCACCCCTCCAGCTGCGAGTAGGCGGCCTGCAGCGCCAGGATGCCCCGGCGCATGGCGGCGCGCTGGGAGCCGGGGCAGGCGGGGGCGGGGGCGGGGCCGGGGGCTGCTGCCGTACTGCCCCCTCCTGCTGCTGCTGCGGGTGGCGGTGGTGGTGTGAGGAGGGTCAGGAAGTTGCGTTGCAGGTAGGCCACATCGATGCCGGCGCAGAAGTTCTTGCCCTGGGCCGCCAGCACGATCTTTTTTAAGGAAGGAGAAGGAGGGAGGGAGGGAGGAAGGGAGGGAGGGAGCATGTTGCACGTGAGGAGAGGCGACGTGAGAGAGAGGCGACGTGAGGAGCAGCATGCGATTGCCTCGGTTAACGGGGGCCGAGAGATGTGATGAGGTGTGCGAGTAAGGTAGGCCATCTGCCCGTTGTCTGCTGTTGGGCCCCAGCAACGTACCACACGGGTGGACTCGTCCGCATCTAGCTCTCGAAGCGCCTGCGATTGGGTGGATGTAGCTTAGTGGGGGACATTAGCCAGGGTGCGGCGAGCTCATTAACATGGTTCGCGCAACACCCCAGGCACAGAGACTGACAGAAATACGGGGCGCAAGCAACATTTGTGTAAGGCTATCAACGCCTCCATGCTAGACCAGTAGAACTAAAAAGCTGTATTCCATGCGGCAGCAAGGGAGCGAGCCCATGCTGTAAGGTCAATGGCCAGCCCCGAGCCCCACCCTTGGGAATTCCTCCCAGAGCTCCTGGTGAAAGCTGTTATGGCGATGCGGTCGCGCCAGCTCCAAGTACGCTACTCCAGGTGCTTTGGCAAGATGTCCTGCCACAATGGAGGTATATCCCGGCAGTTGGTTCCGAAGGAGCGGCGTCTCAGCGTCTGGCTTCGCCATTGTAGCAAATTTGTTCGGTCTTCGAAGGGAAGGGTTGGAGCTGCTGCTTCGTAGGAAAGACGGGGCTCGGCTATTACAGAGTGAAGGTGAACAAATTGTAAAAGCCTATGCAGCTTGACTTCACTGAATAGAAAGCGTAGGTGTTGTCGTGTTTCCACAAGCTATCTGCGACTCAAATGAGCCGATGTTTGATCCTGCAGCCATTCCGTTGGGAGTTGCTGACGAGGCTATGTTCTGCCGATTTGCCGAATTCAAAGCGCAAGCCCTTTACAGTAATAATAGTGATATAGAAAGCATCCGAGTAAGTTAAACACTCCGAGAAGAGTACAACCCGAGAGAAATGAGTAGCAGCTTGTTCCTGAATGGCGACATGCCATGCGCACCCGACCACGCATGCTGCCCATCACCAAAACGCAAATCCTGCACTTGCCCGAGAGACTCATCACTGCCCGCTTCCACAGCGGGTTGCGCCCGCTCCTCCCCTCCGCTCCGCCTCAATCCTCCCCTCCTCCATACACGAATATGCACACCGCATCACAGGTACATGACATCACTGCCCGCAGCCTTCTCAGGCACGAACCACTTGTACGACGCACGCAGTGTACGGCACTTGCCGCTGTCGTACTGCAACCCCAGCGTCGCCGCCAGCGCCGACCCCAGTGCGTCGCAAGCAGCTGCCGAGTCGGGCAGGTCGAGTGGGGTGGCGGCGGGCGGCTTGTGGGCTGTGCAGGGAGGGGAGGAGGGGAGGAGGAGATGGGGAAAAAAGGGTGAGGCAGGCACAGCTCAGGACGTCAGCAGTGTAACAGTGTAACAGTGACACACCCTAGCCAGCCCCGTGTGCGGAGGCTATAGGGCCGCCGCGTTGCAGCACCCCTCCAGGCGGGCAGTACCCCTCACCCCCGTAACCCCAACCCCAAGCTGCCCCCTTCCCCCTGTCTCCTTCCTCTCCTAATCACCGCATTGGGAATCCTTCTTTCCCCCTCTCCCCGCCCCGCCCCGCCCACCTGGCGCTAGCAGGCAGGTCACTGCGCCGCCAGCCACCGCCGCCACGTGCAGCAGCGCCGCCAGCTGACCGTCGCGGAGCACCACACGGGAGGAGGCGGGGGAGGCGGCGGAGGAGGGGGGTGCGGAGAGCGGCGGGATGGAGGCGAGGGGCGGCGGCAGGGAGGCGCCGTTGAGCAGATGGTGGTAGAGGGCTGCGGGGGGGGGGGGGCGGGGAGGGAGGGAGGGAGGGAGGGAGGGAGGGAAGTGGAGAGGGGTGAAAAGCAAAAGCGAAGCATTGGGGCACTGGGATCCTCAGCCCATGGGGACAGGGATGCAGGGTGATGGGTTGTAGTGAGGGAGGTGTTCCTGGTAGGGGCAGGGCAGCACTGGCAGCAGTGGTGGGTAAGGCCGCAAAGGGCGCTAAGCCACCTCGTCAGCCCTCCTGCCACCCGCCACCCTCGCCGACCCACCCGCCGGCTTGCTCAGGTGCTGCAGCAGCAGACCAGCAACCAGCATCACCGGTGGCCCCCCTGCTGCCCCCCCTACTGCTCCCGCCAGCTGCATCAGCGCCGCCGCCACCGGCCCCTGGTCGGCCTCGGGCAGCGCCGCGTTGAGGACCAGCAGGGAGAGCTGGGGGGGAGGAGGAGGGGAGAGGGAACAAGAGGGGGAGAGGATGTGGAGGGTAGAGGGTGTTGGTGGCGGTGTTGTGGGTGTTGCAGTGCCAACGCGGCAGGTAGCGTGCGGGGAGTTTCTGGTGTCCAACCGCACCCCTGAAGCCCGAGTTATGACCCCGCGAAAGTAAACGGAAACAGCAGCAGCAGCAGCAGTAGCAGCAGCAGCAGCAGCTCCCCACCTGCGGAGTAGCCGCTGCAGCTCCCTCCGTCCCGGGGCCGTACATGTTCCGTACGAACAGCGCCGGCAGCTGCGACCCTGACGACCCTGCCCCGCCCTCCGCAGCAGCCTCCGCTTGCAGCACTGGCCTCAGGCCGCTGTTTGTACCGGCAGCAGCAGCAGCAGCAGCATGTCCTTGTTGCTGTTGCTGGTCTGAACTGCTTTCGGCTTGCGGCTGCTGTTGTGGCTGCTGCGGGAGCTGCAGGCCGCGGATGTCAACGGCAACATCTCGCACGGTCCATCCCTCAGGAGGCTGCAAGGACAGCAGCGCTCGGGCCCTGAATACACAGGGAGGAGGTCTGAGTGCCCGATGGAGGTAAGGCAGGAAAGAGTAGGTCGGGAGCCATGTACAACGTGGGGTCCACAGGCAAGGTGGGGATTGCGAGATGTTGCAGAGCCTTTTGGTGCTTACCCGACGGCAGCAACGTCCACGCCCCCAATAACCACCTACAGAACCCGTGGTAGGGGCAAGGCATGAGATTGACGCCATTGCATTTCTTGGTAGTGCAGACCAAGTTAGCAAGGGGGCGCATGCTAAACGGCTTGCACTTTTACCTGCGGCGCCAGCTGCAACGCTGCTTGGGGCACAAGTTCAAGGCCTCCCGAATAATCCATTTCGACGTAGAACGGTGTGCTCGTCGGTGCTTCGCAGAGATCTACTGGACGCTGGCGATCGAAGGCCGCGATCAGCAGACAGTAGGAATTAAAAAAGTTATTATCTTCCAAATTCTATACCTCCAATTAGCATGTATATGACAAGTCGCTGTTTCCTGTCTCCACTGTAGACAAGCAATTCCTGTGTCAGTTAGTGAGTTCTACACGCGAAGAGCAGACCTCTGTTTCACGCACTACATTAAGCGTATGACTTTACGATCTGCCGAGACTTCAACATGCCGTCTGAACCTGGCCCATGGCAACTCCAGCCGTACCCTGCTGGATGCCGAGAGCGTACAAGCAAAGGAGCTTCAGCACGGTCTAGCCCACACATTTTTTCTGTCGCATGGGGATTAACAAGGGGCTGCTGGAGAAGAGCCCCCGATCCGATTACATACACATCTCCATGGGCCTAAAGCCGAGGTCATACTGGCGTCGGTACTGGCAGGACCAGTACGTTGCGTCAATGCATGTGTGCATCCATTAGATGCTGGCACATTAGCAGCTGCATGACTCTATGGATAGACTCGGTGACGGAAGTGTCCCATGTGGCATCTGCCACATGGGTGACGCTTGGGGTGGACCCAACCTCCTCGGCACCGGGAACTGGCTAATCCGCGGTTCTTTTGTATCGTCATGTAGGACACGGGAGTTCGGCGAGACTGTGAGAGCAATCACCGGCTGTCTGCAGTTGACCCAAGGGACGAAGCCCTGCGAAGTTGGCGTGAAAGGTGATAGATGGACATTGAGAAGGCGTCCTGGCCCTAGGATTACGTTAACTGGTGTTTAGGGTATCCGAGTCAGGGCTTCGCTGACCACCGGAGCTTGTTGTGCAGCAGTTGTCAAGTGACTTGCATCGCGCTTGTTCCTCAACAGCTTTAACACATAACTTTTAACGCTGGGTCATAGGACATGTCATAGTTCGTATAAATAGCTTACTGCCGTTACTGGCATAGCGCTGTCGTTACCTGTCGATCCCTGAGATACAAGATACAAGGTAAGAACGAAGCCCTGCTCGTACATGCATGGCTCGCGCAGGCGAGGTGACCTGGCAACTTTGGCAATCCAAGGAGACATGTAATGGCTGTCCTTTGTCGGTTTTGAAGCTGACACCAAAGGAATCTAGGCTAACTTGCTAAACGTAACAGCCTCACAGCAACTTCGCGACGCTTGGAGCAGCTTTGGAATGCGCTAGGAAGGCTTGCACCAATGAGCTTCATTACAACCTCTTTTTGCTACTAGCGGCTTTATGTCAAGACCTCGTTCGTGGTAGTCCGTCGTGGCGCGGGAAGCTGGTTTACTCATGACGGGCAGGCAGGACTAGGGTCGCAGACCGCGAAGATGTATTGTGACGATGGAATTGTGGAGTTTTGGGAGAACCAGCGCTACTGGGGCTTGACCTGGTAAGTCAAATGCGTTCGTTCAGTACTATGCAAGAGCAGGGCCCAAAGCCCTGGGGAACTCGATAAAACGCAACCTTCGGCGGCTGTATAGTGTTGTGTCTAGAACGATCGGAAATCGCACTTCCGGCTGCATCGCAACCATGCAACTATAACAGCGAGGGCTACTTGCCTAGATCTCAGCCTTGGAGCGCCCCTTACTTTCGTTTCTTAGGCATGTCCGTTGTCATCTCACACCTTCATGTTGGGCTGAGCGGTGCCATTTCCGTGCCTCCTCAAGTGCCATTCTGCAATCCTCGCCCATCTCTTTTCCTTACTTTCCCAAACCACGCGCGTATTCCATACCAGGGGCGTGCCGCTGCTGCCATTCGACTGGCCTGCCTTCAGCGATGCCCAGGGCAACGCCGTACAGCTCACGCGGCCTCCCGAGCGCGAGGGCGAGCGCGGCTGGTTCATCGTGCGCACGCTGGGAACCGACGAGGAGGGCTGGCGCTACAGCACGGTGTTCTCCAAGCTCACCACTCCGCGCCCGGGCGGCCGCTCCTCCAAGCGCTCCTCCGACTATGTGCGCAGCCGGGTGTGGAGGAAGTTAGCGGCGGAACCCGCGGTGGTGGAGGTAAGGCCTGGGCCTTGAGGGAGCCGGGAGGGGTGGGCACGGGGAAATGCAGGCCAGCAGCTCTAGGTACCGGTGCTGCTGCCCACTTCCCCGCTTCCTCAATGTCAGAATGATGTTATCTTACATGTGTTTCTCGGGACCCTCCCAATCCATACTGTTGCCCCATGTTGCATGTGACCCTGTTTGTTGTACAGGAGTCAGATCTGGAGCTGCAGGCGCTCTTCCACCCCTCGGAGCAGTCAGCCACCACCACCACCACCAGAGCAGCAGCAGCGGGTGGGCTAGATGCCGGCGGGCTGTCCGCCACCCTGTCAGGCGGCTCTGCAGCACCCGGCGGCAGCAACAAGGACCCCCCCGGGGCGGGGGACCTGCCGGCGGTGGCAACAGGGGGCGCCGCAGGCGCCTCCGCCGCGGTGGCAGCGGCGGCAGCCTCCGCCTCCGCCAGGGGATCTGGAACCCGCCCCCGGGCTCGTTTGCAGCCCGAGGCGGAGCGGATCCTCATGAGTGCTGTCGCCGCCGCCGGCATCAGCGCCGCGCGTAGCGGCGGTGGCGGAGGCCGCGGCGGCGGCGGCGGGACCGGCGGAGGCGGCGCGCTGCCCAAGCCCAGCCTGTTCAAGCTCTGGCAGATCTTCATGGAGCTCTGGAATGACGCATGCGCGCGTCACGGCATGCGGCGGTTGGTTCCGCTGGACCCCTTGGGGCTGTACGTCGCGGCGCGACGTCACTGGGAGCTGCTGACGCGGCTGCGGCGGGAGCAGTTGGCTGTGCGGCGGCTGGTGGCGGCGGTGCCGCTGGCGACGGAGGTGGAGCCGGATATCCTTGACGGACAGCAAGACGCGCAACAGCAGCAGGAAGCGGCGGCGGCGGCGACAGGGGCGACGGGAGCGGCGGCGGGGTCGCAGCAAGCGGCGCAGGCGGCAATGGCGGCTGCCGCCGCCACGGCGGCGGCGCAGGCGGCGCAACACCGCTCGCCAACGGTCGGCGAGACGCCGACTGGAGCGGCGATCACTCAGCCGGCGGCGCCGCAACCGGCGACCATACACCATCATGGAGCCAGCGGCGCCGCCACCATTATCACCGGCGGCGGCGGTGGTGCCACGGCTGGCGGTCGCGTGAGCAGCTGCGGCAGTGGCGATGTGGAGTTGTCTGCGGACCAGGGTCTTCTGCCCGACCTGTCGGACCCCGCCACGCTGCTGGGGGAGCTGTTGACCGCCACCAACTACGCGCGGGCGGCGTACGGATATGCCATGGCGGCAGGTAGGGGAGCGGTGGGGAGGGCTGCAAACGGCTGAGCCCTGCGTGACCTGCCCTGCCCTGCAACAGCAGTACAGCAGTACAGCATGTGCTTCCCCCGTGCATCCATCTGCGCACCCATCCCTCTCCTGCTGTCCCTCTCCACCGCTTCTTCCCCCCCCCAGGCCACCTTACCTCCCTGACCAAGTTGCTCACGATGTTCGGCTCCTCGGCGCACTTCAACCCCATCACGGGAGCCTCCGCGGAGGCCAACCTGGAGGCCATACACCTGTTCACGGGTGAGAGGGAGGGAGGGAGGGCGGAGGGTGTGGCGGGTGGCGAAGTGGAGTGGCAGCGGGTGGGGGGGGGCGGAGCAGGGGCCGCCACGTCACTCTTCCAGCGCCGCCCACCACGTCAGGTCCCACATCGGTTTTCCTTTGTCAGATCCGCACCCCACCTTCTCCTCCCTCCCCCCACCTCACCCCGCTCCTCCCCCTCCCCCCCACCCAGGCATCCCCGTTGAGGACGTTGTGATGGCCGAGTGGCGCTCCTCCGTGTTCCGCCCCTGCCACTACCTGGCGGTGGACCGGAGGAGGAGGCGGCTGGTGCTGGCGGTGCGGGGCAGCCTGGAGCTGGCGGACATTGCAACAGACCTGACGGCGAGGTGGGGGGGAGGGGGCGGGGGGGGGCGTGGAAGGTAGACCCTGGGAAACCCGCAATGCGGGCAATGAGGACAACGGCAGTGGTCGGGAGTTTGATGTTCAGGAGTTTGGTAAGTTACGGCTCCGTGAACGGAATTCAATACCCTGCCGCCACCTCCCCACCCCCTCCGCCCCACCCTCTCCTCCCCACCCTCACCCCCTCCGCCCCACCAGGCCTGTGGAGTTTGATTTTGGTTGCGGGCTGACGGGGTGGGTGCACCAGGGGCTCATGTCCGCCGCCTCCTACGTGCAACTCAACACGGCGGCGGCGCTGCGGGCGGCGGCGGAGCGCTTCCCGGGCTGGCCGCTGCTGGTGACGGGTGAGGGAGGGGGGTGGGCAGAGAAAATTTGGGATTGGGGAGTTTTTGGGCTGTGGAGTTATTGGCATAAGCCTAGGTGCTCGTGTGGCGATGTGTGAGGTGGGAAGGAGGGCTGTCCGCCTGCAAACCGCAAATGCAAACCATCCTTCCCAAACCCTCGCACCCCTCCCCCTCCGCACACCCCTCCGCCCGCAGGCCACTCCCTGGGCGCGGGTGTGGCGGCGCTGCTCACGCTGCTGCTCCGCCAGCCAGGCCGACCCATGTCCGCGCCGCCCGCCATCCCGGTGGTGCACTGCCTGGCCATCGCGCCTCCCGCGGTGCTCAGTGCGCGGCTGGCGGAGGCGGCGCGGGGCTACTGCGTGAGTGTGGTGAACGCGGGCGACTTCGTGGCGCGGCTGAGCTGCTACTCGGTGGACCGGGCGCTGCTGGAGCTGGTGCAGGTGGGGGGGGCGGGGGGGGGAGGGCGAGGGGTAATGTGATACGGCATGCGTAGGGTTTGTGCGTGCGGGCCGCTAGGTGCTTCATGTCCTCGTGTCGCCCTGCCGCAGCCCCTCCAGCATCCAGCTGTACCCATCCCATATCCCAAACAAGTCTTAACCTGTGGTTCTGGTATGCCCCCCCCCTCCCCAGGCCAGCCCCGCCGCCCAGATGGCTGACACGCTGCTGCAGTCCACCGGGGCCACCTGGGCCGCCATACAGCAGCGGCTGGCGGCACTGGGGGGGGCGGCGGCGGCAGCGGGCAGCGGGCTGGGGGGCAGCATCGGGGGCATTGGGGCGGGGCTGGGGGGCATTGGGGGGTTGGGAGGGCTGGGGGGGTTGGGAGGGCTGGGAGTGGGGATCGGCGGCATTGGGGGGTTTGGTGGAGCTGCGGCGGGGTTGCTGGGGCGAGCGGGAGGGGGAGGAGGGGCGGCGGAGGGCGAGCGGTCGGCGCCGGTGGGTGCGGGTGTGGGGTGAGGGAAGGGGAAGGGAAAAAAATAGACGATAAGTGCCAATCCCAAATCCCGACTCATGCAGTGAGCGCATGAAGCGGGGGCTGGGGTGCATGGGTGTAGTTGTCGGGACTCTGTGAAGCTTCTCGAAGGAGGAGAGGGCAGGTGGGGGTGCTAGTAGGGGTACATGAGCGGAGTGTGAAAGCAGGAAGGAGGAATGGGGGTCAGGGGGTGCGATGTCAGCTTGCCCCGGACAAACAAACCTGCGAACCCCACTCCCCAACCCCCTCACCACTCACCACCACCCTAATCACTCTCGTTACGCCCCCCCTTCTCAGAACCTTCGCGGCCTGGAGGTGGAGATGGTGGCGGCTATCAACGGTGGCAGCGGCAGCCGGGCGGCAGCGCACCACCCCCACCCGCACCACCACCACCCGCAGCAGCTGGCTCACGCGGCCAGCGGGCCCCCATGCGCCGGTCTCAAGGACATACCCCTCCTCACCGCGCCCCCATGCGTGGCAACGACAGCACCTGCTGCACCCGCACCCACAGCAGCAGCTAGTCCCCGCTTCCGCCACCCCCACCCGCACCCGCATGCAGCCTACAGCCTACACAGACCGGACGGCGGCGAGCACCACCAGCACCACCACCACACGCATTCGCATCACCAGCAGCATCAACGAGCGGGGCAGGTTGCCTCCCGGCTAGGACAGCCGCTGTCTGATGCGGCTGCAGCTGCCGCTAATGCTGCAGCGGCGGCGGTGGCGGCGGTGGCAGGAGACGCCGCGACGGCGGCGACAACGGCGGCAGCGGCGGCGGCGGCGCACCGGCCCCTGGGGCACCATTCGCTCCATCAGCGACACAGCTACCACCATCCGCTTCACGCGGGTCGCAGCCACCTCCACCACAACAGCCATCATCACCAGCACATCCCGCATTCGCACACATACCACTTTGGGCAGCAGCAGCAGCGGTGTGTCGCAAGCTACGATGCGGCAGCAGCAGCAGGCAGACGGAGACCGAGCGGCTGCATTGTGCTGGATAACCCTGGAGGAGGTGGCGGCGGTTTGGTTCCGGATCCGGGTTTCCTACCGCGGTTGCCGTCAGCCTCCGCCGTCGGCGGCGCCGACGGGGGAGCAGGTGATGACGACAATTACAGTATCGTCAGCGCCCGGAGCAGTAGCCTGACGGAGGAGGAATCGCTGTCGTACCATTCCGTGTCGTACTATTCCGCGACGGAGTCGTACCTGAGCGCCGCCAGCAGCCCCCACAGCCGCGCCGGCGCCGCCGCCACCGCGTTTGACGACGCGCTGGCGGAGGCGGCCTTCCTTTACCGTGCAGTACACCCGCCGTCGGAGCATGCAACGGTGGCGGCGGCGCCGTCACCGGGGCCACATGGGCGGCGGCTGCCGTCAGTGTCTTACTCCGAGGCGGAGGCGGACGACGAAGGTTCAGGGCAGCGACGGCAGGGTCTGACGGCGGCGGCGCCGTCGGGTGCCGTACGGCATCCGCTGGAGGGCGCCAACCATGCAGGGTTACAAGGGAGCGGAGAGGGGCGATACCAAAGTGTCGCCGCCGGCATGGCGGTGGCGGCAGCTGCCGCCGCCGGCGGTTTGCCGTACGCCCCGCAGCAGCAACAGCAACAGCAGCAACAGCAGCAGCATTCCAATGGTCAGGTTTCGGAATCGGGGTCGGGTGAGAACCATCGTACGCTTTCCTCCGCCAGGGCCATTCCCCAGCCGGTCCGCGGCCGCTCTAGCGGCGCCGCCGCTGCTGACGGCGCCGCTGCCGCCGCCGCTGACAGTCGCTACGCCGCGATGACGCCGCCGCTGACGTCACCCGCTGGCGACGGCGACGGCGGTCTGCTCGCAGCGGCATCCGCGCTGCAAGGCTGGGGACTGAGCTTCTTGACCGGCGGCGGCACACCCCCGGCGGGATCCGTGGCGGCACCGCCGTCGGCGCCGCCGCTAGAGGTACGGCGCAGCAGCGATCCCCTATCAGGCCGCGGACCCTTGTACCGAGAAGTCGAGGCGGCGGAGGAACTAACACGCATGGCAGGGCGAGTCGCAGCCGCCGCCGGCGGGGGGTCAGGACCGGCGGTGCAGCGGAGGGCTCGGTCCCGGTCGCGGGGGCGTTCCGCGGGCGGGCGGGGGCCCGCTGACGGCGGGGATGGGCTGCTTAGCTGGGAGGCTCTGAGTCAGAAGCTGATGACTTCTTGGTTCGGACAGGGGTTCTTTGAGGATGAAGACGAGGAGGGAGATGCGGAGGCGGAGGCGACGGAGGCGGCAGAGGATGAAGGAGGCAGCGGTGGCGGCGGTGGTGGTGGTTTTGGAGCTTGGTTGTCGGCTATGACGGGTGGCGGTGGGACGGCGACGACGACGACGACGACGGCTGCGGCGACGTCAACACGGATGCGAGAGGACGGCGGCGGTAACGACGGCGGTGCCAGCGGCATGACGTCTTGCTGGCCCGGACTGGAGGTAAGGACCCAGCTTCTTTCTTGGGCTGCTGGCGCTAATGGGTATATGGTTCGTGGTATGCCGCCTTTTCGAGCGTGGTTGACGGCAGCAATCATGATTACAGCACAGCTTAGGGCGTTCACTTCCGACGCCTCATGAGCACCCCTGCAAGCCCCAATCCGCAGTACCAGGCCCATCGCAACATGTCCCTACCTCGCACACTGCCGCCCAAACACCTCCCAACACCGCTCCGCCCTCCCACGCCGCCCGCTCCTCCTCAGGCGCCCCCCGGGCCGCATGCGGCTGGTGCAGCCCTCCGCGGTAAGTACGGCGCGACCCCCCTGGAGGCCCAGCAGCCCCCATGGCCGCACCCCAGGCCGGCGGCTACGTCCTCGAGCACCCCCCGGGATGGCACCGCGCAGACCCGCGGGTCGGCGGAAGCGGAGGCGGCGTCGGTACGACACCCTGCAAGCCACCATGCAACTGAACCCGCGGCGGCGGCGGCGGTTGCTGCTACGCTCGGAGGAGCTGGGGCGGGGGGTCCGAGGCTGCGACACCGACCCAGTCGCAGCGCGCCCGCGCAGGACATTCCGGATGTATCGGAAGAGGTACCGGCAATCGGAGCAGCGGCAGGCGACAGCGGTGTTGGGGAAGGTGCCAACAACATTAGCTGCGGCGGCGGCGGCGGTACGGCAGTAGGCGGCAGCGCCAGCGGTGCCGAACCGCACTACCTCCACTCCGTTCACAAGGAGCTCTACCCGCCGGGGCGGCTGCTGTGGATTGTTGCGGAGGAGGCGGATGCGCTGCCGTCGCGCTGTCGTCGTACGGCGCTGGCTGCGGGGTACTACACATGCGGCCGGGATGAGGCGGCAGCAGCAGCCGGCGGTGACTGTGGAGGCAGTGCCGGCAGCGCTGCTGTGCAGGTGATAGACGGTGTGGGAGGTGATGACGCCGGGAAGGCGGGTGCTGAGGGTGATGCAGGTAGTGGGGGTGCTAGGGGGCAGCGGCGGCGGCAGCCTTCTGGGCTCGTGGACTCTCAAACTGGGACGGAGAGCCTGGAGCGGGAGGATAGCTCCGAGCAGGAGCAGCAGCAGGCAGATTGCTGGGCATCCCCTGCACCATCATCATCATCATCAGGAGCCGAGGAGACGTATGGGCTGCTGAACCCGTCCCTTGTAACGGACCTAGTGAAGGGTCTGGTCCTGCAGGACGGAGGGAACTCCTCCACACCCAACAAACCCATCACCACCGCAGCCACCACCGCTGGTGCCGCTGCCGCCGCTACCCAAGCACAGACCAGCTGCCAGAGGAGTGCTGACGGCAACAACGACTGCGGCTGCATCTCTTCTCCTGCCCCATCCACTGCTCCGCTCCGGACACACCGCGGTGTTGTTGAGGCTCCCACACCGCTGCAAGCCTCTCGAGCCTCCGACGAGGGCGCAGGGGACGGCGCAGCGGAGGGCGCTGCGGGGGATGCGGAGGCGCAGATACGAATGGCGGGTAACAGCGCCGGGGCTGCAGCAGCGGCTGCAGCCACAGCAACAGAGAGCTCCCCGTGCCGTACCGAGGTCAATTCCTCACCCGGCGGGTGCGGAGGGGGATCTGCTGGGAAGCGGCAGCGTGTCAGCTGGGCTGGCCAGGAGGTTGGGCAGCACGGGCGGGCGGAGGCGATTCCGGCCCCCCGTGCCGCTTCCGGTATTTCGCCTTTCCTGGTACATAACTGGGACATCGGCGGCAACAGCAGCGGCGGCGGCGCCGGCGGCGGCAGTGCCGGGAAGACCATAGACAGCAGCAGCAGCGGAGGCGGAGGCTTACCGATGGCGACAGATGCCTTGGACGCATGCATGGCCGCCGCCTCCGTCACCGCCGCCGCGGCGCCTGGCGCAACGCCCTTCTCCGTGCGAGTGCGTGAAGGGCTGAAGCGGTTCAAGTCGGGTGTGGAGACCATGTTGCGTCAGGCGCCGCTGCCGTCAGTGCCTTCGGTGCCCTTCCTACCTGGCATGGCGGCCGCCGCTGCTGCAGCGGCAGCTGGCGCCGCGGCGACGGCGGAAGACGTATCGTCGGGCGGCTCAGCTGGCGGCGGGGGATGCAGCAGCAGCGGCGGAGACGCGGCGGAGCGGTGTGAGAGCGGCGGCGGCGGCGGCGGTGGGGAGTCATGTCAGGGTCAGTGGCTGTACCTTGTGGAGGCTGATCGGGAGGTATTTGAGCGGTTGGTGCTTATTCCCTCGTGTGTCACCGACCACTTGCCGGATGCGTATTTCCAGCGGCTGAGGCAGCTGGCTAAGGGATTGTCGGTGGCGCCGGAGGGGTCAAACGGGGGCGCGGGCGGGCGTAGCAGCGGCGGCGGTGGCGGTGTCAGGAGGGAAGTCGCTGGTAGCGCTGTGTGAGGGACGTAGAGTGTGTGTGCATGAGGGGCGTGTGACCTTGCACTTGTGCGTGCACGGTTAGGCGTGCTGTTTGGAAGGGCCTGCAGCAAAGGCCATGACGAGCTTTGGCGAGAGGTGATATCTGTATGGGCGGAGGCAGAGAAGCAGGAGCAGGCTATGGTAGTGGTCGTATCGCTCTTATATCTTAAACTCCCTCAGTAACATAACGTACCGGTAGTCTTGCGGTGTACTCAGTAACGTCGTCTTGCGGTGTACTTCGTAACGTAGTAATGTGGTGTAGGAATGTTGCGGTGTAGGGCGTTTAAGGCGTTAAGGAAAGATGCCTCTTCAGTGTCCTGGAGGAACCTTTCAGCAGCGACTCCGGTTGCGTAACGGTACGTAGCCAATAGCATGCAGAACGAAGCACGTGCGGTGAGCAGCACGCGCGGGGGTGCGCTGTTTGGGGAGATATGCCTAGCAGCTCTTTCGCTTTCTAGAGGGGCCGCTGCGGTTGCCTGGGAAACACAGTGTTTCGAGGACGAACGCGAATGGAAGTTGAGTAACGGTAAGCAACGATAAGGCAAAAAGAGTGTGTCCGGCAGACTGTGACGTTTTTAAACGTTCGTATTTTGCATGCGTACGTGTGTGCAGTTGCAGTTGCATGCTAGGTGAGGCGCTGAGGCGTGTGGCTTAGGCAGTATGCAGCAGGCTGGGCACTAGGCTAGCGGCTGCGGGCAGTGGGCAGTTTGGCTAGCGGCAGTTTGTAGTACGGCACGTGTCGTAGCTGAAGCCTCTCACGGTGTGTCAAATCCGTTAAGTGATGCACTTCGGTAGCCTCCTCCCCCTTCTTTTCCTATACTTCAGGATACTTTCCTGTTTTGTTTCTACCTTTTTGCGACCCTGTATGTGATGTAGCGTTAGTTAGCGCAGGTTAGCGCAGTTCCGTGGGATTGGGGCGCTTAGTCGCGGTGTCTCTTGTTGGGAAGGTCGAAAGAAATGTACGGTGCTTTTGGGCTCTTTGGGACAAAGCCAATGACGTTACTTTTGCCTGTTTGAAGGTGTCTCGGAACGCGCCTAAGCCTGTAATTAGTTAGGAAGCGGGTATGTACAAAGGGACGACGACAGTGCGTTAGCGATCCGCGGGTGTGATTGGGGCCGTGTAACAAAACTTCAGAGCCCTGGGTAGACGGGCCTCACGTGCATTGCGACGCGGCAGACGCCGATACAGCTTATGTTGGGCTTATGTAGGTCTCAGGAACAGGCGGTTGCCCCCCTTCGCGTAGGATACATATTAATGGGCTCCCCCTCTGTATGGAAGGAGTGCTCCTTTGAGCCGCCTCCGCCTTAAGTTTTCGGCGCCTCAAGTTTTCCAAGGGCCCCCAGTGTTAGCTTGCAGACCTAGGTACTTCACTGCTTGGCGTAACGTGACGCTCGCGACCTCCGAGTCCAGGGGCCATCCCTCTTGATCCCAGCTCGGGCGTCCCTTTCCCGTTCACCGATATAGCGTGCACAGTACTGATAGGCTAAATGCCTGATGTAACGTGACGCTTTCCCGCTACTTTATGTTATCAGCTAGGGCGAAAGACTACCCCGCTGGAAATTGTTCATGGCGTACAGTCCGCTACTGGACGCTCTGGTCGGTTCTGTGCGTGTGTCCCGTACTGCAAGTATATATCTGCGCACTAAAAGGCAACGCCTTACACGCGTGCATGAGCTAGCGGGCGCCATACATGTCATGCGCCATGCGACGCATTACCTTTTCCAAGCCATGCCTTACTAAACTTGGAAAGATAAAAACAAAAAAGCATTGTAATAAAGTCTTCTGCTATTGCTGGTTTAGGTAATTATCGCCTTGTCGTCGTCCGTCGCGACGCCATCCAGCCGATGCGGCAGGGCGGTGCTATAGCATGTACTATATAAGTAACTTATGTAATTGTATGTCGCTTGTTAGCGTTGTCTTCGTATATCTTCGCGCAGTTGCGCCCTCGTCGGTGACCGTCTGCCTAACGGACCCACGTGCGTGCTGAAGAAACTTTCATAACTCACGTGGCTTCCCAGGACGTGAGGACAGACTTACTTGGAAACACCGACATACACTTTTGAACGTGTATTCAGAACGCAGGATAGTACTCAGCCCTCATTCCTGGCTCCGCGACTTCATTCCCGGCAGCGAGCAATTCGGCTCGCCAGATACGAAAGATTCCCTGGAAGGTCCTGTGCAGCGGACGATACCTTATTCAAGCAATTTACGAAAAGCTTTAACCTTCGCCATAGCTGATCTACCTGCGCTACACAGCAAGTAACTGTCAACGTCGCGAGCGTGAAGAACGATAGGTCGGCATAACATCAGAATGCATGCGGACTCGTCTTTCGTACTAGCATAAATAAGTAGCTTTGCTAGCTTAACCCCTTACAGGCCCTTGAGAAACCAGCGCCGGGCCTCTGGGCCTGCTGTTTCAACCGCCAGGCCACCTGCCGTTCCATTCAAGGGCTCAAACGTGCTCAAGCCTTCAAACTCCTAAAATAACAAAATTTTTGCAACGACAGGCACTATGTCAAAGGACCTTCATCGGCGCGACGACTCGTCCGCTGGCTCTACTGCCACCGGCAGCAGCAGCCAGGCCGCCGCGCACGAGCCTCCCGCGTTCAAGCTTGGCCCCTTCATGGCCCATAAGCTCGGAACCTTCCTTTCAACCTTCAAAAAGCGCCACGGCCGAGGCCAGGAGCACGGCAGCCGCTCAAAACGGTTTCCAGCAAGCGTCAGCCTCCAGGACTTTAACACAGTAGCAGTTGGCCCGCGAACTTATACCTCCAGAACTACAAGTCAAGATTCCACGGGCAGAATCCGAGGCGCCTCAGACAGCGTGCTGCCCGCCATGCTTCGCATTTCGAGCTCCGGCGCCTCTGCCGCAGGCGAAAGCCCACGCCCTCGCGATAGCAACTCGCGGCTGTTGCTGAGTTCTTACCAACCGGCGACCACCGGGCTATCCTCCGCTTCAAGCAAAACGCTACAACAACAAGAATCGGGGCTGGGCGACGTTTACACGACCGCCTCGCAGCACTTCTGCATTGCGCAGATTGAGGAGGACCACCCCTTCTGCAGGCCCTGCACCAAGGATGTTCCTGCTTTAGGGTCAGCCGGAACCCGTAGCAGTAGCGACGGCGCCTCCTCGCCAGAAGCTCCTCGCCGCCTCTGGTGGCTGGCGCGCAGCCACAACCCCGCCAGCCACAGCGCGCACAAGGGCAGCGCTACGGTCGTTAAATCTACAGCGTCGGAGTTATCGGCATCAGCAGCAGCTCGCCGTGACAGCGGCGGCGGCGGTGGCGGTGGCGGCGGCAATCACCACAACCACCACCACCAACACCACCAAGTTCATCGCAACCGGTACGGCAGCGGTTTGCTGACTGCGGCGGCCGCACCCGTACAGCGCATCTTCTCTGCCGTGCTTCACCTGGGTCTGCACCTGCACCAGCCTGACAACCAGCAGCGACATCATCATCAACAACATCGTCAACATCATCACTATCGCCGGCAGACTCAACGCCACCAACATCTGCATGAGGGCGCCGGGGCCAGCTACCCGCCGAGTCCAAGGGACGTTACCTTTGTGGCCCAGTCGGAGCAGGAGTCACCGCCGCCCCCGCCGGCGGCAAGGGTGGAGGTACGACCGGCGGCGCCGGCGTACGTTAATAAGCAGCCTGCTGCAGGTAGGCAGGTCCTTTTTTTTCAGCCCGTCGTCAACCACTCCCTCGCCGCCGCCCCAGCACCAGGCGACACCAAGGCTCCTTCCGACACACGCAAGACCTCCGGAGTGGTCGCAAAAGGAAGCCGTACAAGTGACGACGTCGCCGTTTCCAGCAGTAGTCGTCCCATGTCACCGCTGGTCCCTCCGCCGCCGTCGCCACTGTTGCCGCCGTACAGTGCAGCCTCGCCCTTCTCCACTGCCGCTGCTGAGGATGCAGCGGCTGCCGCTGCCGCCGCCGCTGCCGCTGCCGCTGCCAAGCCCCCGTCCAGCCGAATGCTCACTGTTAACCCACGGCTGCCTCCCGCGATGAGGCGGCCCATTTGGAAGCTCGAGGACTACGCAGTTGTGAAGTAAGTACTGCGCAGAACGGAGTATCAGGATCTTGATTTGTTCTGGGGCGGAGGTACCGCTGATACAGCTGCGTGGGCCTGCAACGGCCCATGCAACTGCATCCCCTTATGAACCATGGGTCATCAGGGCGGTGGTTGGGCTGTGGGGTGTGATATGGTAGTAGTTGTCGCTTCATGCTACCTTTAGCGTCATGCAGAGGCTCAATCAAACGTTATGCGCTGCAGGGCAGCTAAGAAAAGACTCGTTACACAGCACGCTTTCCGGCATTCTCGACACGCTTTCCGGCATTTTCGACTGCGTCCTCTACCTCCATGACTTCATGTCCTGCTTACTCTTCGTGTCCTTCTCCCCAGGCGACTCTACAAGGGCAGCACATCAGCGGTCTACAAGGTGCGTCGTTTCTGTTGTTCCGCTTTCGTCTCTCTTACCACTCTTGTAACTTGTAGGACCAGTGATCTGCCGGACGACACATACCTTGGGAAAACGAAATGCCGCTGCATACGTATGCTTGGCACTGCTGCCTGCATTGACGTAAAGGCTCCTTCCGTTGACGGCGGTCCCTGCTCAAAAGCAGGACACAGTGCCGGCGGCACACCTCCTCAGTCTTCCCTCCCATCCTGCTCCCTCTCTCCCTTGCTCCCTTCCTCCCGCAGGCCACCTGCCTGCGCAGCGGCGTGCCAGTCGCCCTCAAGGTCTACTTCCTCAGCCGCGTGCCGAATGCCGTACTGCACATGATCGAGCGGGAGATCGAGATCCAATCCGCTGTCGTACATCCCAACATCCTTGCCCTGTACGGAGCCTTCCTGGTAGGGTTCCGCGGGGGCGAAGAATGTATGGATAGATAAGAGTCGCACCCCGCACTTCTTACCCTCCTAGTTCGTTCCGCTCCGCTCCACTTGGTACCCCTAAACTTCCTGGCCATCGCGCTGCTGTTGCTACTGCTGCCACATCGGCTCCGTGCGGCACCACAACGACACTCTATAACCTTCGTTCCCTCCTGCTTCTACTGCTACTGCTGCTGCTCCTCCCCACATACACCCCACCTTACAGACGGAACGACACCTTGTGATGGTGTTGGAGTATGCGGAGCGAGGGGATCTGTACGGCATCCACCGGAGCCGGGGCAGCCGCCGCATGGATGAGCACTTTGTAACCGGTGAGTGGCAGTTGGCAGTTGGCAGTTGGCAGTTGGTTGGTTGGATGGGGCCAGCGGTTGTGTTGCATGTTGCTGCACTCTGGGATCTTAGTACTCTTCTTACTTACTGCTGTAAGAGCTGTAAACCAACCAACCTACCTACGCAACCCTTCCTCCTTTCCTTCCGTTCCACACCGAGGCGGCTGTTGGCCCGGTCTGCCCATCCTTTCTAACCAACCACTACCTCCCATGCACCCGTCATTGCAACTGAAAGCGCAACCGCAACCCAACCGCCCGCGCCGCAGAGGTGGTGCTGGCTCCGCTGCTGGATGCTCTGGTCTACCTGCACAGCCGGGGCGTGTGCCACCGAGACATTAAGGTTTGGTGGGGGCGGGCGGGCGGGGCTGCTATAGCTGGGATGGCGGTACGTGGGTTGCAAAAAAGACCCGGTGACTGAATGATTGCCTGTGAACAGTGGACTTATACCGGTATGTATGTACGGACAACAGGGCCGCCCGCATGCATTAGCTGCAATAAGGGCTGCGATAGACCCTCCCTTCCTTGCTGTAAAGCCCAGTCGTGCCTATTCCCCCAACTGCCCGTACCACACCCCTCGTGTGGCCTGCTGCCCGCTTGCCCACCCCGCCTGCCCGCCCCGCCTGCCCGCCCCGCCTGCCCACCCCGCCTGCCCACCCCGCCTGCCCACCCCGCCTGCCCACCCCGCCTGCCCACCCCGCCTGCCCGCCCCGCCTGCCCACCCCGCCTGCCCGCCCCGCCTGCCCACCCCGCCTGCCCGCCTGCAGCCCGAGAACGTGCTGTTCACGGCCGACTGGCAGCTCAAATTGGCCGACTTCGGAGTGGCAATCGACCTGGCCAAGGAGCGAGCCGTCACGCGGGCCGGCACAGGTGCGCCTTACCTCTTTCCTCCATTCGGATGCGCCTGGGGTTGGAGGGAGCGAGGGACGGTGGGGGAGCAGTGCCGAAGCGGTGCCGGCAGGTGGCCGGTTGCTGTGCTTGTATTGCTGGTTACCGGTAGCAGCAGGTGCATGTCGCCAGCTCTCAACACTCACATCTCTTACTGCTGCTGCCCACCCGCCCACCGAACCCTGCCCCCCCCCCACACGTCGTCCCCGTACCTGGCGCACCTGCTGCTGGCTGCTGCGGCTGCTTCGGGGACTGTTCTTCCCGGCTCCGTTCGGTCCGCGTAGAGCACTACATGGTAGGTCCTTGGATGAAACTACGGCTGGTAGGGGTTGAACTCCTTGAGCCTCATTCCTGTATACACTTGGTCGCCACCTCCCTCGTGCCGCCGCTTCAGCAGCAGTAATATGAACCCCAACGGTATCGCAATCAGCAAGCCAAGCTTGAGTGCACATTTGTACCGCCAACCCACCACCAGCAGCTTCCCGGCAGCTTCCAAATCCAACGCGCCTCACGTCATCACCACTGGGTCCACCTCACAGCTCACACAACCCCGCTTCGCCGCATCGGTGCTGATCGCGCCCCCAGGCTCCCGAGGTCTGCCGCTGCCCCCTCAAGTTCCGGCCGCAAGACAACAAGCACGACCTCTCCCTTTCCTACGGCACCGCTTGCGACGTGTGGGGCCTGGGCGCCCTAACCTACGAGCTGCTGGTGGGCTTCACGCCGTCAATGATGTCACTTCGGCATCAGCCGCTGCAGCCGCAGCCGGCGCCGCGGCCGGCCCTCTCCGGCGCCGCCAAGGCTAGTGGGAATGACGGTAAAGCAGCAGCAGCAGATGGAGGCGATGAAGATGACCTGGCTGCCGCAGTTGCAGCCGCCGCTGCGGCGGCAGCGGCGGCCGGCCCCGGCCTGGTTTTCCCAGCGGGGTTGTCGGCTGAGGCTCGCGGCTTCGTGGCCTGGGCGCTGGAGGAGGCGCCCGAGGACCGGGCTACCTCGCTGCAGCTCAGCAGGCACGCCTGGATGTTTGGGAACATGCATGCGACGGTGGAGGTGACGAGGAGGGCGAAGGGGTCGTCGCCAGTGGTGGCGGTTGCAGGGCGGCGTGCAGGGGACGTGGCGGCGGGTGGCGCCGCTTCCAACGCGGCAGGTAGGGTGGTGATGCATGGCACGGCAGCGTACATGGGGTCTACCTCGCTTTCAGTTTGATCTAGTCGTGTGTGGAGGCTGGCGGGTGTGCGGCTGTTAGCTACAAAGCACAGGGAGGTCCGTAGGCTGAAGCGGCTGGCATGCTCCTGTGGTATGTCAACCTGATAATAACTGCATGGGCCGGCATGTAAGTACGTATGTACCACATGTCGTGTTCCTCGTACATGCATGCTAACATGCATTGAACTGTCCTGAGCAGGTCTGTCTCCAGCACCGATTCCTAGAATCCCGGCGCTTGTCCCTATCTATCCATTTACAACGTGCAGATACGCAGCAGGCGTTCCCCGTCTCTTGGATCTAGCCCGTCATCGGCCGTAGGCCGTACAACATGCAGCAGGGTCGCAGGCAAGGAGGCAGTGTCGCGAGGAATCGTTTGGGGAGCTGCTGGATATGCGCCATTGCCGCATCGTAGGAAGCGTCACGGCCGGGAAGCACATGCGCTTTTGAGGCCTTGCGTCGGTTAGACCCATGGGTCAAGCGCGCGCATGGGACGACTGCTGCACGGGAGCGAGGATTCCGAGGTTGGCATTTTCACCAGTGCCCCCCGTCTTCCAGAAACACGTCCGAAGTGAAGCATTGCATGTATGCTAGTTCACTACCAGGTTTCCTGCTCTGCATGCTATGCTAGGGGCCAACCACCCCGTACCTTTCTCGCATGTTGAAGCCTGGCTGTTTGCGGCTCAGCTGCTGCTGCTGCTGCCAAGGTGCGGCATTTCCTGCCTTGCTAGTGCTGCAGTGCGTTATGGTGCTTGTACGAGGGTCGCTGCTGCTCCTGCTGCAGGCAATTAATTGTGGTTAAGCGTTCCATGTGGCTGCTGGCAGCCGTTGCGTTTCTCCTCCGCATCTCGTCGAGGCCAAATGCGGTCAGTGCGGCAAGCAGTAGCATTTATGCTGATTTCAACTACAGCTGCTTATACCAAGATAATTAGGCGCATGTGTGTATGGCATGCGGTAACTCGCCAGCATGAAATGAAGCCCTTTGATATCCCGCCGTCTATTGAACCATAGCGCGTCCTAGAAGTATCGTGTGAAGAATATTCCTACTTGTTTACATAGCTGTCTATACGACACGCGTCCATGCACTACTTGTTATAGTTGTTATGGTGACCCATGGGTCGTGATGTTTGCGCATTCCCACTGCTTTCTGTTGCTTTCTGTTGCCATTGTTGTTTGTGATTGGAATGATGTTAAGGGTTGGGTTGCACGTCGCAAGTCGCATGTTTTCTCCTGCTGCTAAATCCTAGGAGCTCTATGCAACTAGCAGGATGAACAGGTGCGGCTGAAGAGGGATGACGAGTGAAAGTGAGGTTGGTTACAGTTTACAAGCATGTGCCAAGTGGTGCGTGCGTGTTGTGCAATTATGCGTGCAAGTAACTGGTGTGCATTAATGGCTGGTGGCTATTCTTTCTCTATCAGAACCGTGAGTGCGGAATTGGATGTGCATATCGAGGTGTCCGGTGATATTATTTGCGAAGAACTAAAATTAAGTTGTGTCCAGGACTTCCTTATAGACCAAGAGAAGCTCTTGTGGGCCTTTAAGTGCAACGCAATGCTTATGGCAAGTGCATAATGCAGGAGCAGGAGCGAAATCGCTACGGGCTTGGTACGGCACTTTGTGCTGATTGCGGGCGGTTGCGCATGCCCCGTGTGCTAATGGGAATGAGCCCGGCTCCAGGAGCCCAGGTTGTTGTATGGGGGCTTTAGGCTGCTGTTTTGTTGCAGCCGGTGCTGAAGGGTTGCCAGTTGGCGTGATAGATGCGGCATGCGCGTCCATCCAGCGCATGGGGGCAACAGCCGCTTATGACGTTGTGAGGTGGAAGCCTGACGCGTACTGTATCCGCGTGGCACAATACTACGGCACCTGGAGTAATGGGCCTTACAGTGGCGAGCAGGAGCGGAGAGGAGTTGACGGAGCAGTGGATGGTTTGTGGTTGTTGTCTTGTCGCTCCGGTTTGTGTATTTAGATAAGTGCGCTAGCCTTGTTACGGAACGCACAAGTACAAGAAGAATCTATGCGTCCCTTTACGTGGCTTTTGCGTCCTTGCCATAGTAAAGACGTGTGTACTTTCCTGCGTGTGGCAACGGCAGCGGAGCACATGTACAAGTATGCCTTCTGTAACACTGACAGCGCGTGTGCAATTAAATAGGCGTAAGAGCTGGCTGTTGCTTCGGGTGAATGTGTCCTGCTGTCGCCTGGTCTTCGCGTCTTCCGTAAAAATGGACATGCACGGCAGCGGTAATGTCGCTAGTCGCCTTTTAAGGAGCTAGCAAGCTACGAGCGCTCAGTAATGCCTGCTAAGCAAAAGGGGCGGCCTGAATGTATTCAGACTGAATAGATTCGCCCCATCTACCTCGCGAAGAAGTCTGCCTCATACATCTACTTCGCGGATAATCGGTCGTTACTTGTAGGGATTGCGCCCAATACATGCGTGGGCGCAAGCAAAAGAAAAACGTATGAAACTTCTCACTAATTATCTACAAGAAAGAAACACGAAGTGCGTGACGTGCTGCATGTCTTCCATCGGTTACGACCAGGAGTCGCACCATTACGAGCTTTACCTAATTCCTTAAGCAATGCTAATCCGGTACCTTCGCACAACAAGGAGGTAATTGTTACTTTGCTATCCACTTCTGTAGCAACTGTGAGGCTGTCAGGCTACAGGCGGCCGATTTGCGAACTCGTACGACGAAAGGCGGGCGGAAATTGCACCTACATAGAAGGCGCATTTTTTCTGAAATTAAATTAATTGGTACAGGTAGTCATATTGTTACAGACTACGACTGACAGTTGTTAGCGTGAGTGTGACACACCGGCTGCGACAGCCGATGGCTGCCTGACCTATAACTCCGAGGGTCCTTCATAGCAATCAGCGCTGGTGTAGGAAAGCTTTAAAAATGGGGTTACGGCGCATTAGTCCCCCAAGCTTGTGCGGGCTTGTGATCGCCACTGCACTTCTACTCGCGGTACACGCATCCGCTGCTTTGCGTAAGTGAATTAGTATACTGCTAAGATTATCTAACTGGGTCGGATCCGGCAACAAGCACACTGGTGTGCTGGGTGCTTTATGAATGTCGATAATTGTATGTCGACACCGGAAAGCGCCTGGCGTCAGATGCCTGCGCACTCCCGAAACAATCGTCTGTCTAATGGGAGCTACTTATCTTCTGGCTATACCCTTGCATACAAAACTAAGTACAGGCCAAACCCATTTGACCCAAATGCTTGCAGCTCGCGTCCTCCTGTACAGCAAGCCATCTATCGTTTCTCCTGTAACATTGAAGGCCATCACCAAGTATCTGACTGGCAAAGCCAGCAGCATAATCGCAATTGCCGAGCAGCCGACTGCTGAACAGTTGCGGGTAGCCAATGCGTTCGTCATCTATGCCACGGACGCGGCATCTTACTACGAACAAGAGTTGCTCAACAATACTTCGAAGCTTGCAAACCTTACAAGCTGGGTTCGCGCCGGCGGCTCCCTGGTGCTCGTCAACGGCGCCAGCAACAATGCCTCCAACCTCTACAACACCTTCCTTCCCCTGATCAGCTCTGTCCTCGAGTCAAGCACGCCTTGCCAACCAGCTGCATTGCTAGCGGGCGACGGCCTCTTCCGTCGCTTGAGCCCACCCAGCCCATTCGGCAGCTTGGCCGCGGTAAGGATGGAGATGTCTTGGGATATATTTCTAAGGCAGCACTATCCGCCTGTCATTTCACATGTCCACAGACCTTCACCTCTTTCCCCCGAACGTTATTCGTCCCATCTCGTTGTCCCTTTTGCCCATCTCCTTATGTCCTCCTGCCTCACCACCCTTGCGCTCATGAATTTGCAGAGCGTCAAAATCACTGCTTCCGGCGGCTTCAGCGGCTTGGTCTGCATCTCTGGCTCCGCCATCTATTCCACCAACTCACAGAGGACTCGGCCCAGCATTTCCGCTGCCCAGCTCTGGAGCGTGGGCGCTGGCGCCATGACTTGGGTCGGTGCTGATTTCACCGTTCCCACCAACACGCTGAGCGGGATTGCGGTGAGTCGTACAGATTGGGGCCGAAGAACCAATATGCTACCGGTGTTGCTGCATTTGCTGGTCTCGGCTTGTCTGCTGTCGATAGTTTTCATGGCTGTATTTTGCATGCATGAGCCCTGGATCGCAGTGCTTACAGTGCTGGCCTCGCAGCAAGCCTCTTCGCTTGAAGTGACGGCTATCTTACCTAACTTCATTGCAATTTTCCATCTCTGTCGCAGGCTTCAGTCATTGCTGCGCTGGCGCCGCTTCCCCCTTCACCTCCGTCTCCCCCGTCTCCTCCGTCTCCCCCGCCGCCTCCGTCACTTCCTCGTCCGCCTCCGCCCTCGTCACCACCCCCTCCGCCGCCCCTGAAGCCATCACCCGTTATTATCATCAAGGATGCCCCGAAGCCGCCGCCGCTAGTCAAGAAGTCGCCGCCTCCCCCAATTAAGAAGTTGTCGCCGCCTCCGCCGGTTAAGAAGTCGCCGCCTCCCCCAGTTAAGAAGCCTCCTCCTCCTACCAAGCAATCCCCGCCGCCACCTGTGAAGCTCTCATCGCCGCCACCCAAGATTGCCACCCAGCTGCCTCCTCCCCCGCCGACGCAGCCTCCGCCGCAGGTGCCAGTTCAGTCGCCTCCGCCTCCTCCGCATCCGTCAGTACCTTTGCCACCGCCCCCAACCTTGCCTTCGCCTCCGCCGCCCGTTCGCTCGCCGCCTCCGCCTGTGCAGTCACCGCCGCCGCCTGTGCAGTCACCGCCGCCGCCGGTCCGCTCGCCGCCACCGCCCGTTCAGTCGCCGCCACCGCCCGTTCAGTCGCCGCCACCGCCCGTTCAGTCGCCGCCGCCTCCCGTTCAGTCGCCGCCGCCTCCCGTTCAGTCGCCGCCGCCGCCTGTAAAGGTGTCGCCGCCGCCCCCCGTTCAGTCGCCGCCGCCGCCAGTGAAGGTGTCGCCGCCGCCGCCGGCTGGCAAGAAGAGGCCTCCGCCTCCCGATGCCTCCCCTCCTGTTGATGCTCCTCCGCCGGCCGACTACTACTTCCCTCCTCCCGAGGACCTGGCGCCCCCTCCACCCAAGAAGAAGACCGGGTAGAGCCCCGCTAGACGACATGTTAGGTGCTTCCTAGCTACCTGCGTGACCCTCAGTCTTATTTCGGAGGGGGCTTGGGAAGCACATGGAGAGGCACAGGAGGTCCGCATGGACCCCGTACATGTATGGCACCCTATGCTGCGTGCAGTTGAAGAAGCCTGAGCGCTGTAGTGCCATGCCCAAATGTGACTGCGGATTTCGCTAGTTTACTTATTGTGCTTCCTAGCTGTGAACGAGGATTGTATAGCCTAGGATGGTGACCGCGGTGTACGCACGGGGGAACCTGTAGACCCGCCACAGAAGGATTCCTTCAACTTAATGGTATAGCATGGTGTAGCATGATTAAATGGTGGAGGGGCTGAAGCAGCCCTGATGAAGAGAACCTGGTATGTTGCCCGCTGGGTTGCCGTGGTAGCTAATCTTTCTTAGGCGGTCGCAATGCAAGGGTTAAGGTTGGCGGTTGCTGTTGTTTGTAGTTGGCTGTTTGTCGCAGTCCCGAAACAACATGGGTGTGAACGGAAGACTCAGGCAATGCCGTCTTAGCGGTTCGGGAGCTCCCGACTCTAATCCGAAGGTAATGAGGTATAGCTTACAACTTGCCGCTCGTAAGCTCACTGTTTTGTAGTAATTTGTACAATTTGACTGTACGGCGTGCGCTGAAGCGTCCACGCCTGTTCGTGCGTTTAAGCCGTAACTTAGCTCGGCGCTGTTGTTTGGGCTGGACATCATACGGGAAGCTTGTGTCCCGTTGTTTGGATGCGAACCTGGAGGAGGTTTCAGTTGCTCTGTAATCGTACTTGTTGCCTTCATACTTCAGCCCAATCCCAATAACAAGTCAGGAGGGCGTGTGGACTATGTCGCAGCGGCATGCACGAATTGGGGAGGCCTCCAGATTAGCAGCACACAGCTGTTAAAGGCACGGACCTGAACCTACCAGCACATGTACATGGGCACATGTGAGAGGGTTACCAAGTCTAGACAGTGATCGCAGGGAAACGCTGCGCTCCTGGTCAGTAAACGAAACCCTAGCCGCTTTCCTCAACGACAGCTGCCATGAATGAACCCACAAACCACCCAACGGGTCCACTTCACATTCAGACTGAGGCCTCAGCCCCCCCTGCACAAATACCGGTCGCAAGGCAACCTGCGTGAATCCCACCATGGTGGAGCCTTGTCACACAGCTAGTTAGGACTTAGGGGTACCTTCCCTCTCATTACCCCAGCCAGCAGCCCCCCAGCCAGCCAGTGCAACCCCCGACATGCAGCATCCGCATCATTCAGTTTGGTACTTTGGTTCCTCTCCCACCCGCCGCCCCCGGTCCCTCTTCATTCATTCCCGCGGCAGGAACTCCAACCGCACCCGCAGCTGCGACAGCGCATCCGTGGGCAGCTGCAGCATGCAGTTCTGCAGGGGGTCGGAGGTGCGCGGAACCTGCGACAGAGCTACCAAGCTGCGGGGGCGGACCGGCGGGAAAGGAAAGGATACGACCAGTGATGCGAGCCTCAGGGGACGGGGGCGGGGGCCGGGCGGCGGAAGGAGGGAAGTAGGATAGGCTGGAGCAGCAGTGTGAAACTGGCATTTCCCCAAGCCTCACATTGACTAACAAAAGCGGAGGGAGGATGGACGACCCATGGGTCGTCCCTCCCAGCAAAGGACGTCCTCAGTGCCCAGCTGCCTACGGACGTGTGCACGACACACACACAACACTCACGTGGCGTGTGCGCCTCGCAGCCGCTCCCCCACTGCGTGAAACACGGTCCCCTCCTGCTCCCCCGTAGCCATGCGAGCCACCACCTGCCGCGGTACGGCAGCAGCACAATGTACGGCAGTAACAGTAGCAACCCCGCAATACGGCAGTACAGCAGTACGGCTCCTCAGTGGTTACACCGAAAAATGTCGTCCGTACACTCCGAAGCCCTCCACCCGGGGTCTCTTCTGGGTAACTCCCGTAGCGCCATCAGTCACTCATTACTCGTTCGCTCATTCACGCACCTGCAGGGGCTGTGTGGCCCACAACCCGCCCGCCACGGCGCTCTCAAAGCTCGACACGAACACGAAATCCACCTCCCCGCTGCTCACATCCAGCCAGCCCTCCAGTCGCAGCGTGCGGATGCGGATGCAGAACCCGGGCGGCAGCGCGGGCAGCGGCAGCAGCGGCCAGCTGGCGGCCAGCCAGCAGGTGGTGCAGGACATGGGCGGCGAGGGGCCGGGGTGCGGGTCGCGCAGGTGCAGTCGGCTGCCCTCCACCCGCACCACCTGCGGGTGATAAGGAAGGGAAGGAAGTGAGCGATGGATGGATAAAGGAGTAAGGAGGATGGATAAAAGAACAGGAGGAGGGATGAAGGAATAAGAGAGGAGGGAGTGGCGATGCGGGTGGGGTGGGGTGTTCCAAGCCCCCAAGAGCTCCTCTCCCTGCTCGCCTGTCTTCCCCAGTCGCCACACAACACCCACCACCCACCACCCAACCCCCCCCCCAGCCGCCCCGCCCCGCCCCGCTCTCACCTCCAGCAGCGATCCGCCCCGCTCGGGCCCCCAGTGCCATGCGGGGTTGAACACCATGCTGGGTTGCAGGCCCATGGCGAGTCGGCTGCCGTTGAGGACAGTCATGCGAACCTGGAGAGGGTAGGGGGAGAGGAGGGAGGGAGGGAGGGTGGTGGTGGCAGCGGGTAGGTTGGAAGAGGGGGAACGCTCCAAGCAGGGGGGCGGACCAAGACATGGGAGACAGAGAGCGGCTGCACCCCCCTCCCCCCCACTTTGCCTCCCTCTGGCCCCTCACCGCGCGGATCTTGTCGGGCTGCTGCGCCAGTGTGGCATTCAGCTGCGCAGCGGGGTCCGTCAGACCCAACACACGGGCTGCATGCGGGGTGGGGTGGGGGTGGGGTGGGATGGGATGGGTGAAGTGGAGGGCGAGCCGGGGGAAGCAAGGTTTTGAAGTAATACGGACATTAGCCGGCACCCAGTAGCTACAGGTAGCAGGGTGACGGGACACAGCGAGGGGGGCCAGAGCCCAGCGGAAACAGCGGCAGCGGAAACAGCGGCAGCGGAAGCCGCTGGTGGCCGGGTCGTCCCGCACGCCCCAGCAGTCAGCGGGGCCGCTGTGAAGAGGGCCCCACTCTGAAGCAGACACCTCAGGGCAGGGCAGGGGAACTCAATCGCACCTATCGCATTGTAGAGCCTCAGCCACAGCGGTCGCCGATTGAACATGGGAACGTCTTCCTCGGTTGCAGCAGTGAGCGAAGGACGTAAGAGAAAGTCCTCGGCGGTTTTTAGGATTGAGTTAGGGGACGTGGTCGAGCGCTAGCTGGGTTAAGCTCGGACCTTCCGAGAAGCGGCGAAACTGTAGCTCTTGAGCTAGGGGGCGTCCTCCGAGCGTCTAATTTAAACAAAATGTTTCGCTATATCTTAGCAAATTGTTAATACCTAAAACATTATGGTCGTAATGCGCATTGGGTGGTTAAGGACGTATCTTGCGCATGGCGACCCATGGATCGCGTTTGGAACGGGTGCGTAAGTTGACGTACTTTAATCAAGAGCTCTGTGTTTTATGTAGAACTGGTGGAAACGTCTACTATGAATTAGTTGAAGTATCGGATAAGTGTTACATAAGAGTGCTCCAGTATGAGCTGTCCATTCCCTCACAGCTTCCAAAACAGGCCCTCAACGTTCCCTCAACGTTCCCTCCCCCGGTAGTAGAACGGCAGCCGGACAGAGAGACAACAGCAAAGCACCTACACCACAGCAACTACAATCCTCAATAATGTAACAGCCAAGACGCCAACATGCTAGCCCACCTGCGCTACGGGGTGCCGTTGATGACAGCAACACAGCCAACTACAAGCCTTCAACAGCAACCACATTGGCAAACAAGTATGCTTCTCACACAACGCTTGTCACATCACAGAAAGCCATGCACAACCACACGCGTACGGTACAACGCACCTACCTCTCGGCCCTTTCCAAATACCAACGCACCTACCTCTCGGCCCCTTACCACCATCCAACCTCTTCCCACCACCTCTGCAGTCCGCACATCCAACCCCATCATTACACGGCGCGCATTGACCCCTTCCGCTGAGGAACACGCGGCCGCCGTACCAGGATACCCTCTTCCCCCTTCAGAGTCCTCCTCCCTTCCCTTCGATTTAAAGCTTTCCATGCTTGCCACTGGCTGCGAACCAACACCATCACCAAGAGTTATCCCCTGCCCAGCGCCAGCAGATCGGGGCTGCGGAGCTGCTGCAGCGTGCTCTGAGGGATCATGTCGCCGCCACCGCCTCGGCCCACCTGCGGGGTATGACGCAAGGGGCAGGAGGGCGGGGCGTTGATCCTACGCTTTTATTACACATTCAGGCAAGTCGGAGATGCGCCCCTACGTCGGCCCGCGTGTTGTCGAGTGCCTGGTGTGTGTGGATCAGTAAAGGAGCATTGAGGAACAGCTGGTGCAGTCGAGTAACCCGTCTCCCCCTTCCCACTTCTGTCTCCCTCCGTCCCCCTCCCCCATTGTTTAGCCCCAAGTCGTGGTTTCCTATGGTTGGGTCTTTTTTATCCCTTTCCCTTATCACGCACCCGCTTGGGCCCACGACTGCGAGCCCTCTGCGCCGCTTCTTGCTCGTCCAGACCCTGCGGAGGGGCACACACGGTTGGTTTGGGGCGTGCAAGCAAAGGACGAATCCCAGCCACGTCTTCCACTCTTTCCAATGCACCTCCCGCCTATGGAATTTCCCCTTTGTCGACGGCCACCGTCAACGAACAGTAACACAAAGGCACGTCGCTCAACCGGGTTATACACTCTTCCCCACTTTCTGACCCCATCCTACTTCCCACTCCGTCAATCTCCCACAACCCACACCCACGATGATGCCTTATCACACGGTTCGTCAGTCGTTTCCTCATTACCCACACCCCCCCAACTCACCGTGTTGACTGCCGCCGCCCCGAGCGCCATGGCCGCCCCGCTCAGCACCGACACACCCACAAACCCGACCACGTGCCGTACCAGGCCCAGCAGCCCCCCGTTGCGCCGCCGACCGCCCCGCCGGCCCCCGCGGCGATCCGAGGGCGCACCTGAGGGAAGGAAGGAAGGGAGGGAGGAAGGGAGCAGCAAGTGGGACGTGGGAAAGAAACAACCGCTGGGTATCCCTGTCCGGAAGCTGTACCGCTCCACCCGGCCATCTTCGCACTGCCTTTAGCGACAATGGTAGCATTACCCCACCATCCAGCAGCCCGTGCCTCGTCAAGACCACCCCCTCACACACCGCCCCAGCAGCACACACGCACCACATCAAGCCAGTATTTCAAACACACCACCCTCACCCTCACCCGGCAGCGGCTCCGTATCCGCAACGCTGACGTTGTCCCACGCGGCCGTACCGTCCAGGGAGGGGTACCCAGAGGGTGGTTGCGAGGCGCCGAACCGCCCCCCGGCCCCGCCGCCACCGCCCACCGCCGTCCCCGCACTCGCCCCCAACGCTCTGACACCGCCCGTCTCGGCGCCTGCAGCGCCCCCGCGGGAGGAGCTGGAGGGGCCGGCTCCGTAACCGCCCGTGGGGAAGTCCCGGAGGCTGCTGGGGCCGGATGCGGGTTGCGGGTAGCCCAGGCTTCCGCCGCCGCTGTGGGAGAGGTAGGCGTGGGCCGAGGCAGCGGAGGCATGGGCGGAGGTAGGGTGAGGAGAATAGGAGTGCTGCTGTTGCTGGTTGTGGTGGTGGTGAGATTGGGGTGTTGGGTGCGCCGCGGAGGCACCACTGGTAGTGGGCGGCTCGGGGAGCTGGTAATGGGCTGGAGGGGGCCTTGTGATGGCGTTGGCAGCGGCAGTTGAGGTTGGAACGTAGCGAGAGGCAGAGCCAGGTTGCTGCGGGGCGTGCGGAGCAGTTAGTTGTCCGTTGGGGTCCAGCTCCGCCTGGTTGCAGCTTGCAAAGGCCCCGGCTGCTGATCCAGGCTGTTGTTGACCCAGGTCAGCGCTGCTTCCCCTTGCAGCAACCCCAGTTGCCGCCGCCGCCGTGTTGATGGGGTTACCATTGCTGTTACCGCTGTTGCGAGCAGCAGCAGCGGCCGCAGCCGCAGCAGCAGCGGCGGCGGTGCTGGCGACGGAGGAGGCTGAGGCGCCGCCGCAGCCTCGTAGTGCTGCGGAGCTCCCCCCGAGCAGCATGACTCGGTGGTTCGGGCTGCCGGCTTCGTAGCCGCCGCAACGGGCCTCGGCGCTGTTAACCTCGTCTTCGTCCTCATCGCCCTCCTCTACCTCGTCCTCCTGGAATGCACCTGGTGTAAAGGAGGGAGATACGTGGTCAGGAAGGCACGCAAAAATTACGCCTAGGACCAGCTAGAACATGAAAATTACCCCATGTTCCCGAAACTCACGTTGTCAATTATTAGGAACCTTCGTCACGCGTTGTCACTATCGTCACCAACTAGGTCTTATCCTTTTCAGCCACTTGCCACCTCTTCACTACCCACCTGCCCACACCTCATCACACACCCACCTGCCGTTGCCGCCCCGCTGGCCCCCGGCGCTGCGCACGAGTCCATGTTGCAGAGGCTGGTGCTGGTGGCGGAGGATTGGGCCACGTCCAGGTACAGCCCGGGACTGTGGATGTGGGGAGAGGGGACAAGGAGGGAGAGAGGAAAAAGGGGAAGGAATCTCTTTCAAGTCCTCATAACCTATAACCAGGAGGGAGAGCGCAATCCGCACCGAGCACCCCGCAGCTTACCTCAGGTCATCCTCCACTCCCTCGCCAGCACCAGGGTTGCGCTGCTCCGTCCCACCCTGCAGCCGCAGCTGCTGCAGTGCCGACGCAGCGCCGCCGCTGCCCTGAACCGCCGCCGCCGCTGCGGAGCCCTCAGCGCCTCCAGCAGCACCCGCAGCCGCAGTCAAGCTGTTGTGTCGGTGCTTTCCTGCGCCGGTTCCGCTGTGCACCTTGCTGCGCTGCTGCTCGAGGTATCGAGGCTGCCCGGAGGGGACCAGGGTTCGTGGACCGAGGGTGACAAAGGGGCCGGCGGCGTCCGAGGTGGGCGTGCCTCGGTCGCCGATTCGGCCCTCAGCGATCGCGCTGAGGCCAATGATGGAGGCGGCCTGCGGTTGGGATAGTGGTTGTTGGTTGTTGGGCTGTTGAGGAATTGTTATGGGCCTGATTGCGGCCTACACAGCGCTTACCAGGGAATCGGTCGGTCGCAGAGTGCGAACGGGCGCCTGGTCCCTGCAGTGCCGTAGGAGAAGAGGAGGAACAGGGGGAACCATTCAGTTGTGTTCAGGAGCACTAGAGGCTAGGGCTTCCAACAGTCTCAGCAGCCAGGCGGCAGGGTAAGGTCAGACGGGGCAGGCTACCTGCGTGTAAGGGCCTCCTTCGGTGCTGCCTGCCGCTGCCATTTGATGCCCAACTGCTTTGGCGAGACCGCCTCATCCGGGCGTAATTCAATGAAGCGCGCGACCTCCTCGAACAAGCCCTATCATATTTATATACAACGCAAAGAACCAAAAATGTTATTCTGAGGGGAAAATAGCATTTAGCGTCCAACGCCACGCAGCTCCAAGGGCATCATACCTGACTTTCTGTCACATGGCTGGCGCACTCACGGACGGCACTCAGCACCTTCCGACGAGCCTTTTCAACTTTAATAAGAGCCGTTCGCTGCGCGCAGGGTTTCCAAGTTAGTGCTGTGCAAGCTTAGCTGCAAGCGGGGATGCCGAATTCGCCTCACCTTGCTCACGGACGGTGGAGGATGGTCGTGCTCCACGATGCAGCCCTCGAGCTCCGTCAGAAGCGACCTGTGTTTGAGAACCGGCAATGATAAAGGCTAAGACAACTGGCAGCGCCCAAACATCACAAAATTACCTCAGCAGCGAAAGGGCGGCTAATTCGTCCTTTAGCATATCCGCGGGAAGATGTTTGTATCCAAGTATTTGCTGCTGTTGCCTGGAGGTGCTGTCTAGGAGCGCCTTGGTTCGATGCCAAGCATCTAGTTCCTCCGCCATTGGAGAATTGTAGCTGACTTGCGCCTTTTCTGCATGTTCGTGTCTAGTCCGTATCGGTGGAACGCTCAACATGGCGAGTGCTGTTAGTTTTAAGCTGTCGGCTTGGGCAGAAAGACGCGGACAGCTTCTTCTATGGACCTGGTAAGCCTAGGCAACTGTTAAAGTATTGTTACAGTAATAAAACTGAAGCAAATGATGGCCAGTGCACGTAGTTTGGGATAGTTCCAGCCTGCTGTCGTGACAGGCATGCTGGTTCCGGATCTCAACACAAGTGCGCTCGTTCGGGGCTGAACAGGGACCCTTTTGTGACGCGTTTAATACGTTTTGTTTAGCCAGGGGCTTACGATTGTCTTGCTTATCCTTCACAACGATACAGCTATGCTCATGTGTATAGCCAACTGCTTGCCATGTAGCTAGGCCAAAGTCGGTTGCTTCTAAGCAGTCTTAAACCCAAGTATGACAATTAAAATTTCGCTTGCTTGGAAGCAGAGGCTTTTGGTCACGGTCGGGCTGTTCTGCTTGCACACCTTGGGATGCATCGCCCGAGGGCTGGACTGCGACCGTCCTGAGCCGGCGAAGCGACTCTATGTATACGGGAACTTCAATTACACTCACAGGTGACTGTCAGAGGTCCAGATATGTCGCGCGAGCGAACCCTAGCGCCGGACGTTAACGAGCCTCGTCGACACGACTTGAACACCGAGGCACCGCGCCTGCAACGGCAGATCGGGAGAACCAATCCACAAACAGAACCTGTTCGGGAATTATTATTAACAAGCGGCCCCGTGTCCCTCACAATCCATCAGGATCCGCACAACCCATCCGGAGGCCCAGTCGCTGTTCGACCAGGCGATGCTGCTGACCGCCGACTTCAACCAGCCCGAGGCACGCGCCTCCCTGCGAGCCGCGTTGTCGTACGATCCGGACTGCGTCATGTGCTGGTGGGGTCTGGCGCACGCGAGAGGTAGGGGGACGGACGGGCGGGTGTGGGTGTGGGTGTGGGTGTGTTTCATCCCCCAATCCTATCCGGATATGTTCCCAACCCAGGTTTGGCCTGCTGGAGGGGGTGTCCTCGCCCCGTCCTCTTCCCTGCTCTACTACCACCCCCCTGCCCGCCCCAAGCCCTACCGAACGATTCCAACCCCCCCCCCCGCTTCGCTCTCACCCCCTACAGGTCCCTTCCAGAACAAGCCCGCAGTGGCCCCGCCCTCCGGCCCCTCCGCCCCCGCCTTCCCGCGCTACACCCGCCAAGACCGGCTGGAGGCCCTCGCAGCCATCACCACCGCCCTGAGGCTGCTGGGGCTGTCAGAACTGTCAGGGCGGCATCACGAGCCAGCTGCTTCTCCTCCTTCGCCCCCAGGGCCAGCCGGGCCGGCGCCGGCAGCGGCAGCAGCGGAAGAGCCCGGCGGAGCTCATCAGCCCTCGGCTTCTTCCTCTTCACAGTCACCAGGGTCGCCCTCGGGAGGCGGTGAAGGCGGAAACCGGACTGCAGGCGTGCAGGAGACCGGAGGCAGCAGAAGCGGCGGCGGCTCAAAGGAGGCGGGCGAGGCTGCTGCTGCTCCAGCGGTATCAGGTGGCAGTGGTGGTGGCAGTGGAGGTGGCAGAAGGCTGGTTGAGCGACTGGGGTTGCTGCGGCACTGTGCTGCTACTGCAGGGGGGCAGCAGTCCCAGCACGCATCTTCCCATGGCAGAAGGCACATGACAGCGGCAGCGGCAGCAGCAGGGGATGCTGCTAGCAGTGTCGGTGGCGATGAAGGTGACGGCGGCGGTGGGTCGCTGGCTGCTCGCGAGCGGCGCTACGTGGCGGCGATGGCCGACCGACTGAGTGTGGCGGCTGAGTGGGGCAGCGAGTGGGAGGCGGCGGAGCGGCGGTACGCGCAGGACATGGCGGTGAGGGGGGCGGGGGGGGGCGAGCGGGGGGGGGGGGCGGGGGGGGGGAGGCGGGGGGCCGAGCGGGGGGGCCGATGGGGCGGGGGGGGCCACCTCCCCGTGGCAGGCCCCCGAGATGTCGCCGCTCAGCGCCCTGACGGTCCATGCGGGAAGCATCCGCCGTTCAGCAGCGGAGAACACGAACGGAAACACGAAAACCCATTCCCCCAACCCCCAATCTCCCGGGCTCTCCCCCCTCCGGGCTCCCCTGCCTCCCTCCCCTGTCCGTCTCCCTCCCTCCCTCCCCTCCCTCCCTCAGGACATCGCCGCCTGCTGGCCGGGGGACGCGGACGCCCCCGCACTGGCCGCGGAGGCGCTCGCCAACACCCGGCCCTGGGACTTCTGGGACCCGATAACCGGTAGGGTTGAGGGGAGAGGGGGGGAGGGCAGGGAGGAGCAGGAGGCGGCGGTGGGGGCCGCATGACGGGGTGGCAACGCAGTGCAGAGCTCCCCCCCCCCTCTGCGACAGCTACTGCCCGTTGCGGCTAGCCACATCCCCACATACCCACCCTAAGACACACTCTCCCCTCCCCCTCCCCACCCCCTGCCCCCCCCCCCATGCAGGTGAGCCCCGCGAGGTGACGCCGCTGGTGCTGCAGCTGATCAACATGTCATTGACTCGGGACCCGCTGCAGCCGCTGGCACTGCACCTGCATGTGAGGAGGGGGCGGGGGGAGGGAGGGGGCTGAAGGGTTTGGGAGAGGGGTGGCGGGGTGAGTCCGGGTGAAGACCCCCCACAGCACGCAAAACAGCTCCTGGGCCCCTCTTGCCACTCTACCTTTACCTCGGCAACCCTCTTCCCCACCTTCCCACCCCCTCCCCCTCCCAGATCCATACCACGGAGCAGCTGCCCGCCGGCCGAGGAGCCGACCGGGCAGGTGCGCAGCAAGACGGTGTGCGGGGTGGGGTCGAAGAAGCCCAGCTACGGCAACCTAACCCCTCTCTGGCCCCCTCCCTCCTTCCTGCTGCTGCAGGCCTGGCGGAGTCCTCCGCTGACCGGCTGTCCGTCCTGTTCCCCGCCTTCGACCACCTGACCCACATGGCCTCGCACACCTTCGTGCGGGTGGGGCGCTGGAAGGAGGCGGCGGAGGTGGGTGGGGCGGGTTTTGTTTGTGTGGGGCGGGGGGCGGGGGTGCAATCGAGGTAACACATGCACACACGCGGCCAGTCGCGGCCAGTTTTCTCCCCCCCCCTCCACACAGCATGTCACCTCTGTTTTGCCTGTACTCGCGGTTCACATGCGAACCTCTCCCAATTGCTTGCTCTTGTCCTACTCCACTGCACCGCATGTTCGTGTTCAGACCGAACCCCTGTTCTAACCCGTCCAGAAATGTTACGTTCCGAAGCATCGACTTAGCACAACTCGCATCCCCTCTTCCTCCCCCCTCGCCTCCCCCTTCCAACCCTCCCTGCAGTCCAACTTCGCCGCCCTGCGCGCCTCCGTGCGCGGCAGTCACATGTGTCTGGCCTCGCTCTACCCCGACCACAACACCGCACTGGGGGTGTTCGCGGCCAGCATGGGGGCGGATGCGCGGAGGGCGGAGGTGTACGCGCGGGTGCTCAAGGAGCTGCCCAGGTAGGGGGCGGGGGTGCGGGGGGGGGGGGGTGGGGGCGAGGAGGGGGTGGAGAGGGCGGGGGTGGGGCCGGGGGTGGGGGGGTGGAAGGGGGTGTGGGCGGGATAAAGCGTGATACCGTACATCGATACGGTGCTGTTCATGTTACTGCGGCGTTTTGGATCCGGTCCACCCGTGGAGTAGAGTAGGAGGCCTCTGACGAACGACCAACCGCCGAGAGGCTCCCAAACACGGGGTGCACCTTCACCCCCCCGCGACCCGTCACGATGCGTCCACCCACCACACCCCTGGCGTGTCCCCCCCGCCCACATTGGGTATTATTCTCCCCACCCACCACCCCCCAGGTTCGTTCGCGACGCCCCCGCCAGCCTGGGCTCCCAGTGGAGCGCACCGCTGCTCGTGTGGGTGCGGTTCGCGGCGTGGAAGAAGGTCCTGGCAGCGCCGCCGCCACCACACCCCGTGCCGCCGTCATCGCCGCCGTCGCTGCTGTTGCCCGCTTCACCTGGCTTGACCACTAACAACACAGCGGCGCCGCAGCAGCCATTGCAAACAACGGCAAAACCGCCTTCAAGAACAGCAGCAGCAGCAGCAGCAGGACAAACCGTGGTGGTGGTGCGGCCTTCGCGGCCGGAGGGGAATAAGGCGAGGGAAACGAGGAAGACCCCCAGGACACTCATCATCCGAGGCATGCAGCACCAGCAGCAGCCGCACTCCACCGCGACCCATGGGTCGGCGGTGGCTACGGAGCAGCATGCCACGGAGGCGAATGCGGAGGCGGAGGCGGCCGATGTGACTGCTGGGTATCCAAACTTGGATCTGGTGTTGGGTAACGGCAGCAGTAGCAGCACCAACAGCCGTCATACGGATTGGAGGCCGCTGCGGGGGCCCCTGTTAGATACCGAGTATACACCGGTGAGCGGGTGGATGGGCGGCTGGGTGGGATGGGGGCGAGTGGATGGGCGAATGGGAGGCCTCTGCGTGCAGATGGGGCTACTGTCGATGAGCTGCTGGTGCTAGGGGGCCGCTAAGCCCCTTAGGAGCTGTTCCTCGCCTGTGTTTGGACCTGGACTTGTGGGGACTTGCAGACCCGGGCTGGTGCTTCCAACCGCTCCTGCCTTCCTTTGGCCCCAGCCGCGGCTTCGGTCTTGAAACCCTGCTGCCCCTTCCCCCTCCTCCTCCCCCACCCCTCCCCCCCCGCAGGACGGAGCCGAGTACGCCCGCGTGTTGTGGCACTTCGCCCGCCTCATGGCGCTGGCGGCGCAGCTGACGGAGGCGACGGAGGCAGCGACGGAGCCGGCCGCCAATCTGACGTCGCCGTTACTTGCAGCCGCCGCCGTCACCCGGAAAGCCCTGCCGTACAAGAAGAGCCGGCCGTACGGTCCGCAACGTATGTCGGTGGTGGCGTCAGCGGCGACGTCAGCGGCGGCGGCGGAGGTGGCGGCGGAGGTGGCTGCGGCTAGCCGTCGGGAGTTGGCGGCGGAGTTTGGCGCGTTGAGGGCGGCGGAGGCGGAGGTGCCGCCTGACGTGGCGGTGCCGCCGGGTCAGGGGCTGGGTATCGATGTGCCGGGGTACAAGCTGCTGTCGGCGGTGCTGGGACTGGTGAGTGGGTCTTAGAGGCTGCCATGCTTTCGCGGATTGCGACCACCATCGGTAGTCTGTTGTTGTACACATCCCATCTGAGGCCTCCCATCTGAGCGCATGCAGTTAGGAATGCAACCTATGCAACGTTGAAGCACACTGCCGGTACCGGTACCTACCTACCCGGCCGCCCACCCACACGCTCACCGGTATCCTCACCCCGGACCTCATCCCCCCCCCCCTTCACCCCCAACTACCCGCACCTGTGGTTTCCTCTGGTTCGGTATGATCTTTGACCCCCGCCCACCCGAACACACACATACAGACGGCTGAGGCGCGTCTCGCCGTCCTTGAGGGCGACCTGGGTGCTGCTGCGGAGGCGCTCAGTCGCGCGGTGGATGTGGAGGCGAGCGGGGGCTATTACGAGCCGCCGCGACTGGGGCCGCAGCCGGCGCGGCAGTGCCTGGGCTGGGTGCTTCTGCGGGCGGGACGGCTGCGGGAGGCGCTGCAGGTGGGTTGGAGCGGGTGGGCGGGAGGGGCGGATGGGGGGAGAGGGACACGTAGCGAAGTGGCGGCGGTAGCGATGGTAGCGGCGGCGGCAGTAGCGACGTGAAGCGAACGGCATTGTTCTTTCCTGTCAGGTGGTAGACTTGACAACAACACGATCACCGCTGGCCGTGCCACCTGCGCACTCCCTTCCTCCTTGCCTCACCCTGCCCTCGGTGGTGGGTTCGTGTCACATGGTTCGTTTTCCTCCTTCGCCTTCCTCGCCATCTTCACCCCGCCCCACCACCCCCCGCCCCGCCCTCACCCGCCCCACCCCCTGCCCCACGGCCCATGCCCCGCAGACCTACCTGGATGACCTCTCCCACTTCCCGGACAATCCCTGGTCCATCCGCGGACTGCACGCCGCCCTACCGCCCGCAATGGAAGAGCTGGAGAGGGAGCAGCGGCAGCTGGATGAGGCGGTGGCAGCAGCAGCGGCAGCGGGGGCAGCGGGGGCGGCGACAGCACGGGCGGGAGCAGGCGAGTCCGCACCGGCGTCTACAGCGGCGGCAGCCAGGGAGAAGAGAACGGCAGGAGGGGACGACCCCGCCGCCGCTACCGCCGCAACGGCGGCGGCAGCAGCAGCGGCGGAGGCGGCTGCGTTGCGGTTGCGTCAGGCGGAGGTAAGGAGGCTGCGGGCGACACTGCAGGATGCGAACGCGGCGGTGGAGGCTGCTTCGAAGGCTACGTTGGAGGCGGCGAATGCGCTGAGGAGCAGCTGCCTGGCGTTTTCGGAACGCAAGTGAGCACCAGCTGGAAAAGGTTGCGGGTGGTGGTGGAGCGACCCATGGGTCGCAAGCCTTTCTTTGGTGTGATGAGGTTCATGATGTGAAGCAGCCGTGTATGCGCCGTACAGCACAGCACAGCACAGCACATGCAGTTTCGTTACAGGACAGGCAGGGGGCAGTTGTAGACATGCAGGTGAGGGGAGGGTGCAGTGGTCTTTCGCGTACAGATGGGAAGCATGGCGAACAAATAGGGCGACATGCCGGAGCCAAGGCACGGAGGCTGCACAGTTTGGCATGAAGATTGAACATACAGTTTACTAGCAGGATGTCCGGACGAGCAGATGTCCAGAGCAGATGTTAGGCAAGCAGGTTTGTGCTTTGCAATAAGCTGTAGGCATTAGCCAGACGTTGGTGCATCATGAATTTTGCACGGCCTGACTGGTTGCCCGCGGGACCGCAGCGGCAGCAGAACGACCGCGGGGAGCAATGCGGGGTGTTGCGATTGCCGTACTGTAGTGGCACCAGACATTGACGCTTGTTGTCACAGGGTTTTATACTAGGACTGCTTTATTCGTTCAGAACAGACTAAACACTTGCGCCCTTGCTATGCACGTCGGCAGTTGAATGGTTGTCCGGAGCGGTTGAGCGCCTAGGAACGAAGGGCTAGCGGCTGGCCGGCTGCACACCCTGGTGCACGGGCGACCTGAGATGGAGAGAGAGTGTGGCGCATTTGGAGGATGCCGCATTGCAGTTGCAGCGTCCTGTAAGTGGTGTCGAGCCACATGAGCCGTAACCGTCGTCGTCTTCGAGGTTTCCCGGGTCGACACACGATTTGACCGGGCGCCCGGCTCCCTTTCCAAGCAGTAAGCGTAGCTGGATGCTCGGCTTTGTTCCAGGGTAGTCATTCGTGCGCTCTTCGTAATCGCCCTGTGCACGATGTAAACCGTCATCACCCATCATCTTTACAAGGTTTTGGGGTTACAGGATGAGCATCATGACCTCAGGAGGGCATTCCTCCTTTCTTTCCCGTACGTGGCCTCATGCAGCAGCGGGGGGGGGTTGGTGTGCTGGTATCCCAGCATGTATGTTGCTACTGCGTTGGCGGCTTGGACGGTCGGAACATCTGGAGCAAGGCCTGCATTTGGGGTGAGGTGCGGGAGAGGTCGCAACATCGCATGGATGCCAGTTATGAGCGAAAGCAGAAGGGCAAACGCATGTGAGCACACGGCTAGTTAGTTGTTTCCTCTTTACCCACCTCCGTTCCACTGACGCTCCAGGACTCCACGTGCCGAACAATGCGGTTGCCCTGCGCAGCGGTTGGCGGTGGTTGGTTGCTACAACCGTAACGACTGCAACAGCCTTTGTGACCTTCCCAGCCAGCTAAGCTTAAGGCAGACGGACTGCGGCCAGGTGGGGGTCACAGCCACTGCGTCCATGCCACGCATGCATGCATGGCATGTTGACACTGCAGCACGTATGTCCCGCACTGTGCCCCAGGCAGTGCCGTATAGTGCTGCTTCTGTTCCCACATCCAACAACCCTGCATGGCCCACCTCAGCGTTCAGCGTGTACTCGGTGGCTCCCCCGATGTCAATGAGCGGCCGCCAGGGCAGCCGCAGCAGGGTGCGCAGCCGCCACTCAGCCTGCAGCAGCAGCAGCAGCAGCAGCAGCAGCAGCAACAACAGCAGCATGGAGAGAACCAGTAGGGAGCAACAAGGACGCTCTGCTCAGTGTCCTCAAGTGTCCGGACTGCAAAACCAAGGTCAGGACTGCACCGGTATGCCCGCACGAGTGTGTGCAGCCAGCAGGGGCCGGCGGGAGCACTGGGGGGCACTACTCCTGATGGGCACTTCTACTACTACAGGGGGATGGCGCGTGCTCGTGAGAATACCGTGTATTCATATAATACCGGTACGGCGACCACATGCACGCCTCCCCCTGGTGAGGCGAGGTGATGACGTACCCGCACCACCACCGCCCCCGCCTCATCACCATCAGCGCTGCGCCCCCTCAGCCTCCGAATGCCGAGCAGCTGCACCTCGGGTTGAAGCAGGAAGGGCGTCAGCAGCGCGAGGTTGCGTTTCCACAAGTCCACTCCTGTACGCCAAGTTACGACAAGAGTCAGCAGGGGGGAAGGGAAAGGGCTGTTGCTGCAGGTATGGGTTGCGGACGGCAGGCAGGGGGCGGGTGGAAAGGACAAAGGGAGCCAGGCAAGTTATCTCAAAACAGTCAACACACACACGGGGTTGCCGCACCCCCCTCGCCACGCTCCCCACAACCACACCCCCTCCTGTGTTGTGGCATATCCCTTTCACCCCTCACCTCCTCACCCCGGAACGCCACTGTGGGGTCTGCGAAGTAGCAGTCGGGTTCGTAAATGGAGTCGTCCAGCTGGCCGGTGACCAGGTAGGCCTGACGGGGGAAGTGGGGACGGAGGTGGTAGGAAGAGGGCGAGAGAGAGAGTGAGGGAGCACGGGGGACGGTCGCCATAAAGAGGCTGGGGCCTGAGCACTACCATGGGAATTGGGAGTGGCGGACCACGGCAAGCGGCGGGAGCTCTTGACTTGGATCTGTAGCGGTCGTTCATTCACGTCCGCACCTGCTTGAAGTCGGCGGTGATGCGGCGCATGAGGCCGGAGACATCGCCCCGCGCAAGGGGCTTGTGTTTGGGCGGGGCGGCGATGACTGCAGCGTAACGATCCTGGCTGCGAGCAGGGTGGTTACGGACACCCAGGATCCCGCATAAGAAATGAACACAAGGGGATTTCGACATGGGAGTGCATTACAGGGTTAACATCGTTGTGTGCGTTTTATGCGATGCTTGGGGATCCCAAGCGTCGCAGCGTATAAGGGCGCTATGCTTGAAACTCACCCCACTCCCAGCACGCGCAGAGTCTCCGTGAGGAGGGCCACCAGACCCAGCGTGAGCGGGTTGCTCTCTGTGAGGGCAGCAGGATGAAACGACTTTATTCAGACGGGACAATAGCACCATCGGATTATGGCACGTGGGATGTTGTTTGTTGCCATTGACAACTGGCATTGAAGGATGGCTGCAGCCGTGCGCCGAGGCGTTTCAGCAACAGGGAAACCGCTTAGTATATAAATCCTCTCTCAAATGTTTAGTCCACGCTTTAGGGCTGTTCAGGCCGTCTGGGCTAATCGGCGGATTGGATGTTGCAACATCCAATTAACCATTCCCCCAACGCCTAAGGTGATATGTTAAGAGCTAATCCTCACTCGTGAGAATCTCTGCACTACGGTGGGATAAACGCTCACCCTTTTGCCCGGGAAAGCTTGCGTTAGCAACAACGAAGGTTCGGCGGAACACCACCGGGGGCGACTGGCTAATTAAGAGGTGCTTAGCCAAGCGAGCTTTTGTTGCTGGAACCACCATGAGAAGCGGAACCTAATACCAGTACTGTAGTGTCTTTGCGAACGAAATATACCGAACAGAAGGCACCAATCCATACGCGAGTCTGAACGCTGCCTAAGAATCTATTCACTTCAACAGAAGAACGCTTTGCATGGGCTATTAGCGATACCAAGCTTGTATCTCCGGTACGACTAGTGGATGGCTGACTGATGCTCCCCGAGTCACTATCGTTCGCTAGACGTTTCCGCTATGAGACTTGTAATAAGAACGCACATACAAATATCTGTATCTTACATGGCATGGCCTGTCTTATAACGCATAAAATCTGTCCGTTTGCTTGATTTAGCGCATTTACCCATTGACTATGGATTAAAGCCTTCAGGACAATAGATGTAATACCAAAAAGACCTATCACTTGCCTTTAGAGGATGCGGCCTTCAACTGGTGCCCTCAACAGGCGCCCGGCGACCGTTCGTGCATCGCAAGCAGCCTGGGGCACGAGTAGTCGAAGCTCAAAGCCTAATCAGCATCCACCATTGTCCTACAGGTGATCAGGCATCGGTAAGCTTCCGGTTGCACCTACTCCATCTGCATCTGACGTGTCGCCTTCCGCCTTCTTTCTCCTTCCACAGCATCAACCGCCGCGATATCATGGGGGCGGATCTTGGAATGCTGCTTGCGGCCTGCCGCGCCGAAACCATGGAAGCCGGACCGCCCCTGTGCCGCCAAAACTACAGCTATTGGACTTCTCAAGCAGGTACACAGCCACTGCCTCTTGCTAGCTATGTATTCGCGTATGCTACGAAGGCCGCGAACACATTCAGGAGAAGTCAAAGGTCCTGGTTAAGGGGGGCTAAAAGGGGGCTACAATCCTGCTCTGGCCCTGCAGCCCAACATACAGTAGAGGCGCTTGGCCAGGCGGCAACCACCAACCGTTGCCACCAACTGCATGCCACCTCACCGTCAACTTCGTCCCAACCCCCCAAACCTCCTCCCCCAAACCCAACCCACGCAGGCCTCCGCCACGCCGCCAAGCTGGAGCTCGCCCTCCGCCGCAGCGTCGCCACAGTCGCCTGCTTCACCACGTGGGATGTGTACGGCAACGTGGGGGCAGCGGCGCTGACACGTACGACAACTGTTGGTGCTGCTACTACCGGCTGCAGCGCTGCCAGTGGCGCTCGCGAAGGGGCTGTGAGGGGTGCGGAGGTGGCAGCGGAGGAGGTGGGGTTGGCGGAGTTGCATGTAGAAGAAGGCGGCGGTCGGTCCCAGCAGCCCGAACCATCATCATCATCATCATCACCATCATCATCACCATCACCCAGCGCCCCCTCACACGCACTCGGCTGCTCGGGGGGCAGGCGGAAACCGCCCACACCACCCGGTGAGGTGCAGAGCAAGTCGAACAGAAACAAAAAGCCCGTGAGGGGCAGCAAAGGGTGCGGGGGGGAGGTGGTGGTCGCTGCCTCTGCCGCCTCGAGTGGACATGGGCACGAGGAGGGAGGAGCAGCTAACCATGCAGCCGCGCATGCATGTCGGAACTCCCTTTCCTCCACATGCCGCCCTTTCCTCGCTCTTGCCCTCTCACTTCCCTGTTTCCTCCCGCACCTGTCAGCCAGTTCACAGCCAGTTCCAGTCCTTGGCCCTGACCTCCCTCCTCCTCTCCTCTCCGCGCAGGTGTTCCCGATATGGATTGGAACTGGCTGCTGCCCGCCAGCGGGGCTGGTGATGCGGGCGAACACTGCCAGTGCAGCAGCAGCAACGGCGGCAGGAGCAGCTGGAGCAGCGAAACCAATAGCAGCAGCAATAGCAATAGTAGCAGTAGTAGCAGTAACAGCAGCAATAGCAACAGCGGTGCAAGCCGACCGGCCTTGTCATTGCCGTTCTCCTCCCCCTCCGCCTCCTCCTCCTCCTCCAGCCCTCCTCGCAAGAGTCTGGTGGGCTTTGCCCGGGCCACCGGAGACAACTCCCTGGTAGGGGCCTGAGGGGGTGCCCAGGGCTGAGGGGCTACCACTGGCAGGGGCAGGGCTGAGGGGGCGTGGAGACCTGGGAGGACCTCCCTGGGGTTGGCATTACCTATTCCCCATCCCTCCCTCTCCCTTCCGGCCTTCTCCTCCTTCATCATCTTCTTCCATCGTTATCGAATAACAACCTATGGTCTTATTCGTCCTCCCTCCCGAACACCTCCCCCCCCAGGTAGCCACCGTGTACGATGTGGCGGTGCACCCCGCACTCCGCGGTCGGGGCATCGGCGGCCGGCTGGTGAAGCTGCTGGTGCAGCAGGTGCAGACGCGCGCGGTGTATGACATAGGGGTGGTGACGCCGGCGGGGGCGGAGGGCTTTTGGGCGCGGTGCTCCTTCGAGGACGACCGCGAGGGGTCCACCTTCATGATCTTCACGGGGCGGCGGTGCAGGGGGCAGCAGGAGGTGCAGCAGGAGGTGCAGCAGGAGGGGCAGGGGCAGGAGCAGGGGAGGGAGGGAGGTGTGGTGGGAGCTACTGAGAGGGAGAAGGTGGCAGCTGAAGAAGATGACGATGATGATGATGACGCGGAGTGGGCGCCTCTGGGAGCCGAGGTACGACTGGGTGTGGCGCCCCACCTGGGTTTGTGTCCCTCACCGCACCCCACTGTCACGCACATGTACCGCTTCTTAACTCCTCGACCGCACCTCCACGTGTTCCCTCTGCACCCCGCACCGCCAATTGCACCCACCATCCTCTACTTGGGAAGCACACTGTAACTGACTGGAGCAACACCATTCATGGCGTTCCAACTGCACAACCGCGCAGGCGCTCCTCCGCAACAGCCAGCTGGGCCACTGGGAGGCCGCACAGCGCTCTGAGCCGCTGAAGGCGCTGCTGGCGGCCAAGCTGAGGAGCATGGCCAAGGGCGGGCGGGAGGGTGAAGAGGAGGGGGAGGATGCGGAGGGGATAGCCTGGTGGAGTGAGTCGTTTGACTCATGTGAGCTGTAAGGAGAGGGAGGAGGGAAGAGGGGGAGGGCGCGTGCGGGCGGGTGGGGGGGTTGGTTGGTTTTGGCGAACGTGTGCCACTGTTGGGGAGCAGCGAGAGGTGACGTCCTGAAGAGATGGAAGGATTGCGGTGAGAGCTGAATAGGCTCTGCGGGTGAGTTGGCGAGAGGGTTGGAAGCAGCAGCAGCAGCAGCAATAGCGGCACCTGTTTGCTTGCATGGTCAAGGGACGAGAAGTCGTGGGGGGCAGCAGGATGATGCGAGGTGTTCGGCGAGCGTGCGCTTAGAACAATTCCGTACATATCCCGTACGTAGTACACATACAAGTGCGTCTTGGATGCCAGCATTTTAGGGGCTGCTGTTGTTTCCTGATGGGGTGTTAGGTCGGGCTTGCACGCGTTTGCAAGTGTCCAAACACGGGCGAATTCGAGAATGTGAGCGTGCAGTTCCCTTCATGGCAGTGTTTGAGGTGCCAGGCTGGCTGAAGTAGGCAGGAAGCTGCTGCGTCCGCAGGTGACAGAGGTGAAGCAGAAAGCGCTCTGCGGTGTTAGGCTAGCTAGCTAAGTGAATGCTAAACAAGCATTGTGACAGCCAGCTGCACAGGCACTGCAGGTGCAGTCAGAAACGGCAAGGGGATCGGGGGCGTGCTGTAAGACCAGGCTGGCCCATGGTTTAGGATGGTTTAGGATGGCATGATTGGGGCTTACAGGCAGTTCCCAACTGCGTACGTTTTATCCTTGTAATGGTTGGGCCAGAGACTGAGCTTATGCGAGCTCCGCTTGGGGTACGCCATACGTGGGCGAGGGTATTGAGGTGGCTGGGGCGAGGGTCTTGTAGGTGGCAGGGGCGAGGGTACTGTAGGTGGCAAGGGCGAGGGTATTATGGCAATTCTGCGGCCCTCTGAAGTTACTACACAAAACGCCTGCCAAGCCAAACCTTTAGAATTTGAGAAAATACACATGCATCAAATTCGTTGTCACCTAACTGAAGTCCTCGTAGCCATCCATCATGCTAAACTCATCGCGGCCACCACCTGATACCCAAGCCTAAGAAAACCCAAGGAAAGCGGGCTTTGCGCTAGTGCAGTTATGACTTCAAGACGCTTCTTGGCGACGAGTCACTTACTTCGCGCCAGAGATGAGTCACGTCAACGTACCCGTAGGTTGCCCAGGTAGTTTTGCTTAGGGATGAACAAGTAGACCAAATATCTTACTGAAAGTGTCGGAAGTACTCCTTTGTTCCTGGACGCCTTCGTGGAGGCTCGGGCCCTGCTACTGGCTGGCGACAACTGTTTGTACGGGCGTGAACGAGCAAACCAGGAAGAGACGTGCAATTGACGTGCTACAGGGTTACCAAGTAAATATGTACAAGGCACTTGTTCCAATATTTGGTTTGACCTGACCTTGTCCCCAAGAAGCGACTGGCTTCGCCGCAAAACTTTGCGAGGTGCCGCCTTGGGGGCCTTTAGGAAGCTGCACGCTATGGAGCTTACCGATTTCAACATGATTAATTACTCTTGGACCGAATGCTGCTGCGATGACGACCTAGCTGGACCTCTTACCGCTGACGAATTAGAAATGTTGCTGGGTCCCTGCGCCCCGCAAAACCTAGTAGAAGAATTCCCCGGAGACAAGTATCTTCACAAGCTTAGCTGGACTATCATTGAGATGGGGGTGCACGCGATGGCTGTCCGGCTTGGTAAATGTGCTCGGCTTGCCATGAGAACCTACATCGACGCCTGCACAGCCAAGGAGCTCACGCCCGGAGTTGCCACCGTAGCTGACATCTTCGGCGACGGCAGCATTGCTGACTGGGAAGCTGCTTCCTCAGCGGCCGCTGCAGTACCCTTTCCATCCACATGGACAAGCCCGGCGCAGAACACGGACCTTCAGGGATACGAGCCCAGAAGTCAACGCTTCGACAATGTTCTCTTTCAATCATATTACAACGGACTTTCAGCTGACACGGCTCAACTCTTCCCGAACCCGCTTTTCGAAACGGGCATTTCCATGAGCTCATCCAACATGGCGTCAAACGAGCTCCGCCAGGACGCACCTCCTTCAACACGACACCCACAAGCTTTCGCTGCAAGCTACCACCAGGAGCAGCTTGGACCCTTGATGGAGTGCGATGAAGTGCTGCAAGAAGAGTCTCTGCCTACACCTTTAGAGCCGCACCTAGTGTCCCATACCTCAACGACCGGCAACCACGACGACACGAATAGCGAGGCAGCTTCTGCCAAGGCTTCCTCCTTCGCCTCTGCAAGCTCCGCCTTGACTTTGCAAGCATGCACGCTTTGTCCGTCAACACCATCACCCAGGTGCACTTCACGCATTCCCAAGGTGAGGTCGCTGCTGGCTGGTTGGGGCCATAATTAGGTAATTTAGCATTTAGGTCTTATTTCCCTGACGTGCGAAATCCTAATAAGTGAAAAGGACATGCTACATGATGACAAGCGTGTGTGAGATGGCATGCCGGGTGTGTACGGCCGGCGCAGTACGACATGATTAGTTACTTCACGCCGGCTTTGTTGGTTTCTTCCCTCCTCACATAACCGGCCATCATCCCCTTCCTGCAGGCCTATGCACCGATTGCCCTGAGCGCCTCGCACTTCGGGCCCCCGCCTTCCCCTCGGTCGCCCCGGACCTCACATTCTGGCATCCCTCGGTCGCCCCGTACATCCCACTGCGGCTTCGCACGGTCGCCCCGGACCTCGTATTCCGGCATCCCTCGGTCGCCCAGAACTTCCCACTGCGGCTTCCAAAGATCGCCTCGGACCTCATACTCCGGCATCCCTCGGTCGCCCAGAACTTCCCACTGCGGCTTCGCACGGTCGCCCAGAGCCTCCTATTCCGGCATCCCTCGGTCGCCCAGAACCTCCTATTCCGGCTTCCAAAGGTCGCCCCGGAGCTCCCATTCCGGCATCCCACCGCCGCCGTCGCCCCCGCCTCGCACCCCTGCCGGGCGAGCCCTCGACCTGGAAGACGTCATCCTCCTGAGCCGCTTTGACGACTGCTGCATGTCGTTTGAGGACGAGGTCCTTTGGGCTGCAGACATGCAAGACTTGGAGGCCTTTGGCCTGATCTACTGGACGGCTGAGGACCTGGCGGTAGCCACCCTCAAGCGGAAATGCTGGCAACCCGCACCTTCACCATGGCTGGCTTCACCACATTCGCCTCCACCGCCTCTGCAGCAGGCTCCAGCGCTAACGTCAACTTCCAAGACCCCAGCCACGCCATGCAACCCGTGCCGGTACTCGCTGCCGTGCATGGAGCCGGTGAGCTCCAGCAGCAGCAGCAGCGGTTGTCGCCATGCAAGCAACAACAACGGGGTGATGGCTGGAAGCACGGCTGCGCGAAGCGGTGCGAGGATGCGCTTGATGTACGGCAACAGGCTTCGGTCATCGTGCGATACGCCCAGCATGTTGTACGACAAGCCGTTGTCGTACCTTGCAAGCAGTACAGGGCGGCGGGAAGCCCGCAAAGTCGAGGAGGGGAGTCCCTGTTTGCGGTCCTCAACGCCCAAGAAGTCGTACAACATTAGCTTTTGTTAGGGGGGCCGTTCTATGGGTCTAATGTAAAGCAGCAGATTATGACGTGCCTTGCTGACCCACGGGTCAGCTATTGGCAAAGACGTAGACAAGAAATCGTTTTAGCACCCATTGTTATTAATAACAGCCGATTCATGGTTTGTGCTTATGTATTCATTGTGGCTATGGCAGCTTCTATTTGGGCTAACATTGCGCAGCATTCATTGCTTGACAGGGGAGGCAGGGCAGCCTGGCGTTTGGCACGGTATGTTACACCGCAAGCCTCTGATCGTATATTGTTCGTTGGTTTTTGTTGGCTTCGGAGTGCGCGCGTAGTTTGCCTTGTACGTCTTTCTCTCTCATGTTGTCGTCTGTGGTGACCTTACTCATCAGCATCTGCAGTTGACCCGTTAACATGGTGCATAATGGTGGCTAGGTGCCGTGTATTAGTGTCGCAATGGATTGACTATCTGGGTATTTCTCCGCCTTAATGCAGTAAGGAATAGACAACGACATCGCACGCTAGGGACTGTGACTCTGTGGGGCTTTATATTCTCGAATAAGGAATGAGGTTCATGTCTTTTCATGGGTGCCTAGCATGTCATTATTCCAACATGCGGGCCTTGGTAGCATACGCGCCACCAGCGCAGGCGGTGGCATGGGGGTTGACAGCCCGCCTCAATCAAGCATTCAGTAGCGCCCCTGGCGGCAAGTGCAAGGGATCATGCAAGGTCGGTTTGCCAAGAGGGGTTTTGAGGCATGTTCAGATGTGTCATACTTTGCCGAGCAGCACGCCTATTGAGACGTAGGCCGCTTGTAACAACAGAGTGCATGAGGGGTCGCATGTATTCTCAAGTGTGACAGCGCTGCGTGTCAGCCCGCTAAAGACGCAAACATGGAAACACAGCTGGACACATTTAACGAATCAAACACGTAAGGATTGCACAAACCCCAGGCCAGGTCGTGGCTGCAGACCAAGGGGGTCACGACCCATGGTTCCATGAACGCTCATTGTCAATCTGTCAACAGATGTACGACAATGCCAACACCTTGTCCCTCCGTACATGTCACCTCTCCAACAAATGTACGGTAGCCAATGCATTTGACCTAGTAAAGCACCGACAAAGCGATTACGACGCGGCATTGACCCCCTTTGTCTTGTAAGCATACGTTATCTCCCACGGAATTGCAGACAATCTCTTGCCCCGCCTCCATGCTCATTTAGCATCCTGTCATGTCGTCAGTCAATAGGTGCTGCCGAGCAGCGATCATAGTAAAGAACAAACAGACCGACCCCCTGCTACACATCTTATCTCGGCGCAAACAAGACGGGTCACGTCCAACCTAAGATGATACAAACCGACAGAGCGATGGGAATGAAGGTTGACTGTATATGCCTTCGTGATCATTGAATATCCTAAAGGATCAGGACAGGAACCACGGCTCAAGGGGAGCCCAGAAGGGAGGGAAACACGCAGCATAGAGACCGCTCCATATCAGCAGCCATAGACAACTAGGAGATCACACGCCCGACACCCACCGGTCCCTGATAGGTACACATAACCTGCGAGCCCCCAGAAAGCAACGCAACTGCTCATCTTTTCACCAATACTTGCAATACCGCCGGCAGCGGGCGGCACACTGTTGGAGGATCAGAGGTCCGCCACACTCGGCCGGCCTCCAACCGCAGCCATGGCAGTTTGTGCTATGCTCTCCCGCGGGTAGGCGGCTGCAGCTGCCCGCATGCGTTCAGCCTCCAGCTCCGCCACCAACTCGTCGCGGTACTGCTTCGCGCGTGCCGGGTCCAGCGTGCCTCCACCCAGGATGCCCGCCTCCTACACGTCCGAAGCAGGGCGGCGGGAAATTGGGAAACGGCTAAGACGGCAATCAGTGAAGCGGGATAACAGTACACGGAACGCACGCAGCCAATGTTGTAGGCAGGTAATGCAACGCATCTTACCTCGAGCGCTCGGCGCGACTGACTGACACGAGGTCGGGTCCCCTGCTGAGGTGCTGCTACGCGTACGGTGTTCGGCGACGCAACCACGCTTCCAGCTGTCGAGGGCTGGTCCACCTCCGGCGGCGGAAATTCACCATCCTCGGGCTACGGCAGGAAAGGCGAACAACGCACAAGATGAGCGCCGACGATGCGACGAAGTAATGCGGGGAGCGGAAGGTAGCTGCCCAGAACAAATCATACCTCGTATGCTGCAGCGAACACCCCCGCCAGCGCCGGTCGAGATGGCACCCCCATCATCTTGCCGCCACGCCCTGTTAAGCGCTGCGAGCCTGTCCCACTTCGCGGCGTTCCAGTGGCCGGCTGCAACTCCCCCGATAGCGGCGCAGCAGCCGCCTTGCAGGTATCGGGCTGGCTGGTGCTGGCCGCCATGTCAGGGCGCTCAGCGCTGTTGCAGCCGTGGGAGCTTCCCGCGGGCGACCCGGGCACACTCCGCTCCGACACGGCAGCTAAGTGTTGGAAGAAGGCCTGCAGCGGAGCATTTGGATGAGGCCAGGTGTGCGGTCATAGAATTGTCATGAGGGAGTGTACCGTAAGCGAGCTGCGACATGTAGTCCGCGACAAGAATGACGGACGTGTCATGCACATGGATACAGTCCCTTGCAGCGAACGACGGCCCTGCGTCCATGCATGCATGAGGCAAACGTGCTCCGTACAGTGGATAGGAAGTATCTGTGCCAATGCCGTAACGCACTGAGCATGCCGTAGCTCAACCTGCCGGGACACACCTGGTGGTTATGGAACTGGTGCGGCATCCATGAGGGCTCCTCCACCGGGTTAAAGCCGCTGAGCGTCATGGTGCTCGCTCGGCAGGCGTTGGCGGAGGGGTCGCCTATGCTGATGGTCATGCCCACGCCCATGCAGATGCTGTCGTGTGCATTGTCGAGCTGCTGCGCCTGCTGCTGCAGGTACTGCAGCTGCATCCGTACGGCATCCGTGTCGACCATCGTGTCGTATTGCTGCAGGGGAGGGACAGATGCGGGGCGTGCAGGAGCGGATAGGACGGGTGCAGAGAGCGAAGGTCTGAAGCTGCGTCTACCAGGCGTGCCTCATGCCGTGGTGCGTCTTCCACTCCCAGGAAAAAAGGATGGTTAGGGCGTTATATGCTAGCACATGACCCATTCGTGCTGCATGAGCTTCATCCATCCATCATGCGTTGCACTTCTAAGGACTTCCACGCACCTGGTTCTGGGGATAGCTGGCCTCGGGCTGCTGTTGCTGCTGCTGAGGGGGCGGAGGTGGAGGCGGAGGCGCTGGCGCCGGAGACTTGGGTGGCGCTATGGGTGGAAGCGTCGGCGGCATCGGCGCTGTCCGCTGAGAGCCAGGTGCTGAGGAACTGGCGGTCTGCGACATCGGCTGCGCCGACAGGATCCCCATCTTCATCTCCTTCAAGGGCAGCATGGGCACCGCAGGTCGAGGCGGCTGCCCAGCCGCATTCAGCAATGCTGTGCGGGCAGTGGTGGGGGTGGAGCAGCCCACAGTGGTCGCCCCAGCCGCTGCCGGTGAGCCGAAGCGCGAATCGCACTCCTCCTTAATGGGAGAAGGCGGCGAGCGCAGGCCAGGCGGGGGCGGCAGCTGCTGTTGCTGTGGCGGCTGTAGAGGCGCCGGAGCAGGCGGCTGTGGGGGTGCAGCTGCTGCAAGCGGCTGCTGTTGCTGCTGGGAGTCCGGGGCCTGCGTGGCTGGCGGCAATGGCAATGCGGGTGGGATGGGGAGCATGGCGGGCGGCGCTGCTGTGGCGCGCGGCACGGGCACGCCCTGCATCCACGGGTGCTGCAGCAGCCGCGTGGCGTTGGGTCGCTCGTGCGGCACCCGGTTGAAGCAGAGCGTGAGGAAGTCCTTGGCGTGCGGGGAGAGCCAGTCCGGCATGGTGGGGAGCTCCTTGGTGGACGCGACGTGGAACATCACGGCGTAGGGGTCCCTGAAGTTGGACCAGGGAGCGCGGCCTGGGAGGGGTGGCAGGAGCAGGGCTTAGGTGTCAACTCTGGATGCTTGGGGCTTGTGAGTTTCAAATAGGACGGCAGCGGAAGACAGCCCAGGCATGCCCAATGCGAGCAGTTGATACGAAGGCAGTGCCTAAAGGCAACTTAATTTGCCGTATTCTGTGCAACATCTCACGGTATCGTCCACAGGGACCCTCTCCGCAGTCCCCGCCTGACCCACCTGTAGCCATCTCAATGACGACGCATCCTAGCGACCAAATGTCTGCCGTCCGCCCGTGGCCCGACTGCTTAATAACCTCCGGCGCCATCCAGTTCGCCGTGCCGCGGATGGACCGCGCCCCGCCCCCGATTGTCGCCAGCTCCTCAATCTGCTTGCTGGCGCCAAAGTCCGCTAGCTTGACGATGCCGTTGGTGTCGACAAGGATGTTGGCGCCCTTAATGTCACGGTGCATCACCTTCATCTTGTGCAGGTACTCCAGCCCCCGCAGGATCTGCTTCGTGTAAACGCGGATGGTCTCCTCGCGCAGCGGCCCAAACTGCGCGAGCTTGTTGGAGATGGGCCCGCCTGCCACGTACTCGAGGAAGATGTTAAGGTGCTCTCCCGTGCGCTCCGTGCCAAGGTAGCGCACAATATTTTCGTGCCGCAGTTTGCGCAACACCGCCACCTCCCCCTCCAGCAACCTGATGTGATCTGATACTTTGCCGTTGCTCGCCGCGTCGCGGGGTAAGCTGACCTGCTTGACTGCGATTTCCTGGCCGGTTGCGTGAACGAGGCCCATGTACACGGTGCCAAAAGCACCTTGCCCAATTTGTCTGCCCTTCTGCCAAGAGAATGGCGCTGTTGGCATCATAGTTACGTTTGAGCTGGCAAGCATGGAGTCCACATCGGGCGCAACCTGGCTAGCGATTTCGCAAGGTTGCGGAGCTGGCTGCCTAGCCGGTTGCTGAACTTCTGATGCCTGCGGCTGAACGCTATTTTGAGCTTTGTCGCGGCTAGAGGACCCGGTGTTGGCTGTCGTCGATGGAGTATGTTGAACCGGCTGAGCGGGGCTTGGAGTAACATTTGGCGGGCAAGCAGGTGGTGGCTTGCTTGCTTGTGCTCCAAAACGGTAGCTGACTGGCGCTGTCCCTCCAGCCTCATGGACAACAATATAATTGTCGGCTGTAGCTCGCGGGCTATTCAGCACGCTTGGCCGTGCACACACGTTGCCCATCTTGTACAACTAGAATATCTCAACAGTAGGTGAAGAGCTAGCTAAAGAGGAAATGTGCGTTCAAAGCTTCCAGGAAATTTTGAAGTAGGCCGCGGCGGCCAGATGTGGCCAAGCCGCGCGCGGTATAGCAGCACAAGGCTTGCCAAAGCTTTGCGTGTAAGCGTATAAACCGTTGGTGTAGGGGCATCCTTGAAACTAGGGCGTCAAGGGCTGGTCAAAGATGATGTCTCGTACGACACAGTTGAAACCCCCCATGCGTCTGGTAGCCCGCAAGCGTTCAGCCAACCTAGTGTTTTAGCTTGTATGTAATTGGACAATTTGCCACACCTTTTACCTGGCAAGTGAGTGAGGAGACTTTGCTGAAGTTATCATACTAGGATGGCAACATAATTCCTGCTTAACAGTTATCTATAGGTTCATCTAACGTCCCACTCAATTACAATAAACTATGGTTACACACCGATAGGCGAATTCTACTCTCTCCACAATCCTTAAACATAAGCGTCGGCGTGTACTTTTCAGCCCATTTACAAACGTCTATAGATAAATTGACGACGAAACTGTAATTGACCTCAATTGTTCAGTTAGGCGCTTCGCCACGCCAGCAAGCGCCGCCGACATACCATGCGTGGAAGTGCATGCTTTGCAAGCACATCCACACCTAGTTGTTCATCGGCTGGATTCAGGACCGTTCGACCATGCTGGCTTCGCGCGGCACAAGAGGGACGACGCGGTCGACGGTACGTGAAGCGTGCCGCTGCCCCACGCTCCGACAGGCCAGCCAGCCACCCTAAGCATCCCTCTGCTGCTAAAAGGCTGGAACATCGCGCGCACCGTACGCATCTGGGTGCCCCGTCATCCTGGACACACAACCCCAATTCCCTAGTCCCCACCCACCACCTCAACCCCACCCACCTCATCCTCCTCAACCCAGCCCACCTCAACATCCTCAACCCAGCCCACCCTCTCCCCCACCCACGCCCACCCTCAGCAGCTGCCCCCGCGCTGTTGACCGCGACCTGGACTGGGAGCCCGACCTGAAGGTGCCGCCCGCCGCCCCGCCACGAACCGGCTCCTCCTCCAACTACATGCCGCCCCCGCCCCCGCCGCCTCCGGAAGTGCTGGTGAGCCGGGCGGCGAAAGCACAAACTTCCCCTCAGCTGGGAGCTGAGATGAGCCAAACACTAGAATGGGATGGGATGGCGCGGACTGACAGCTCCTTGTGGCAGGGTCATCATTCATCAGGGGTGCCGGGCGACGAGTGGCAGCAGCCATGAATTCTGTAGCGCTGATGAAGCGCACCGACGCGTCATGACGAGCCAGCTATGTTACCCCTAAAGTGGTTGCCTAATCCGCGCGCATGCCGTTTCCTACCCCTTTGCTCCCTCCCCCTTCCGCCAGACCGACATGCCCTTTCCCTTCCGGAGCCGACGTGAGATCGCACTCAGCATGCTGGGGGGCAGCGCGGCGCTCTGGCTGTTCAATCACAGTGAGTGGCGTACACTCCAGCTAGTAGCTAGCCCCCGCGTCCCGCCTCGTCTCCTTCCGCTGGTGCTTTGGCGCCCACCACACTACCTCCGCTGCTGCTGCCTGGTGCCGTCTGCTGCTGCACGGAGCGCCCATACCGCTCCTGTGTCCTGTCCGAGCTCCTGTTCCCCTCCTGTGTCCTGTCCTGCCCATTACACATGGGCCGCGGAACCCGCCCAAAGGTGTACCGCCTGGGTACCTCGCCTGCCGAGCTTGCCCTTACACCCCCGCCCCTCCCCGGATCCCGACCCCTCCCCGGATCCCTCTTGAATCCTGCCCTCCACCCCACTCCACTCCCGCTCCTGCCGTACCCCCCAGAGGTGCTGTTTCCGATCGACTCGTTTGGTGAGCGGCCGCCCATTGACTTTTCGCTGGCTGGGTACACGGACCTCACCCCAGAGGTGCGGAGCCGCAGGGGGGGAGGAAAGGATAGGCCCAACTGGGGGCGCAGGGGGGGGGGCCAACCAGACCGTTAGGGCAAGGCAACAGGGGGAACGGGCGTCAGGGTGGGCGAGGACGGAGGTCTCTCACATCGAAAGAGCACGCGGATTGACACTGGGATGCGGCGCTAGGCCATCAGTGTGGAGGTGGAGGCTGGACGGCAGGCGGCCACACTGGGGCACAGCGCATGGGCCCGGGTTGCGTTGTTCTTCTTGACTTGCTGCCCCTCTACACCTCTACCGATTTCGTCTCTACCTCTCTACCGGTATCGTATCTGCTGACCCTGCTGCGCACCCTTCCTCGCCTGCCCACACGCGCGCACGCACGCGCCTGCAGGAGTTTGTTTACTTCAAGACGCCTGCGGGCCGCTGGGTGGCTGCTGCGGAGGACGAGCAGGGCCGGTTCTTCATGATCGATGAGGTCGGCGACCTGTACTACGACTCGGGGGACCCGGACGTGGGGCTGTACGCGGTGAGGCATGGGGGCCGGGCGGGGAGAGAGGCGGGGGCGGGGAGATGGGTACAAGTGAGGTAACTGACGAGAGGGGGAGAGGGGGGTGGTGATGTACCTTCAGCAGGATATGTAAGTTTGCGAGGCTGAAGCCTGCAAGCGACGTTTCCAGGGAACGCATCGCAGCGACACGCCCCCCGGCAGACGCTACCACCCTCTCCTCCCTGCACGCATGGCCCTTCAACCTCTCCTGTCCCCTCCTCATCCCCTCATCCCCTTCCTCCCACTCCCCCCCCCCCGCCCCCAGATGGACACCCAGGGCAATCTGTTCAACTTTTATCGCGACACGGACGGGCAGCAGAAGATCACCCCGGTGGGCAACGTGGCAGATCTGAAGAGCTTCAAGATCAGCGAGATCGCGGGAATCAAGCTGGACAGGGACGTGAATGTGGTGGCGTTCCAGGTGAGGGCAGGCCGGCGGGGGAGGAAGGAGGGCAGGCGGGCAGGGTGGGGCTTCTTGGATCCGCACACTGCATGACTTGCTCTTGGGAGCTGACACGACGTCGTAGTCCTAACACCTGTCTGTGTCTCCTGTCTAGGACCTCCCTCTACCCCCTTCCTCTCCTCTCGCTTCCATCGTCACCTACCCGGATGTAACCCTCCTCTCCTCCCCTTCCTCCCTCCCCCTCACCCCCTCTCCCTCTCCCACTCACCTCCCCCACAACAGGACGGCACCACGGCGCCACTGCCCCCCGGCTCCACCTACGTGGATCCCTTCTCGGGAGAGCTCCGGGGACCCGACGAGCTCATAGAGGGGCTGGGGCGAGGCGGAGGAGGCGGCTCCACATCTGAGGGGCGTCTGTCCTCGCGACGAGACCTCTTCCAACGCCTCTTTGGCGGCGGCGGAGGCAGCGGCAGCGCCGACGCTGGGTTGCCCATTCAGCGCTACGAGGTGGATTTGAACGACCCTCGGGAGTACGAGGAGCAGATGGAGGAGCAGCAGTTCTTGTTGGACCCGGAGGACCCCACTGCGCCGCTGCTGCCGCCGGACTTTGATATTGATGCGCTGGCTCGGGAGGTGGAGGAGGAGGCCCGGGGGAAGGGCCGGCGGTGAGGTGGGGGGTGGCTGGTTGGCTAGGTAGCCGCTTACACGGTACGACTTGTACGGGGGTCCTGGGGACGTTCCCAGCCATCCCGGGTTGTCTGGGTTTCCATAACTACTAGGCGGGATGCGTTTGCAGGGTGGTTGGCTGGAGCGCTTGCTGGAAAAAAACCGCGAAACCAGAGCAGTTAACGAATGATGAGAGGGCAGGCGGAGGTTGCATGCGGGTGTCTGTGTTGCTGTGCTTGCGAGGAAGCGAGTAGGCTGTGGCGTTATATTGTACTGTACTACCGTACTAGCGCTATAGCCGTGCAGGTTGTTTGCTTTACGCAGTCTGTGAAGGGCTGCTGCTGCTGCGTTTGTCTGGGGCCTTGCTGCTTGCATTGCTGCGTTGGTACTGCTAGCTGAGGTTGGTTGGCCGTAAACATACGCCAGGCGCTGGGAAGCGGTAGCTTGATATCATGGTGTACGGATGACGTTGATGTACGAATGTTGCCGTTCGGAGGTGCACTAGGTAGCCTTAACACACCTGATATCATGATTTTGACATACACGGGTTCCATGTTTGGACGCATGTGAGGGGGGGGGTGCAGTCCTGATTGGGGCTGAGGGGGCCATGAAGCTGTTTGCCTGTATGAGGATACCGGAATGAGGATATTCGGAAATCAAAGTTGGAAGGAAAGTGCCGCGCAAGGGGCGTTGCAGGGGTTTGGCTGTAAATAATCGGACAGTTGGCCGTAGCAGTGCCGTGCCTGCCAGCTGTCGTACTACCGATGTGCCAACCATGTACCACATGCGCTTATCCTGTTGCCATGGAGCACCTGTGTGCACAACCCGACATGTGCTAACCTGGACGAAGATTACTAGGGCCCTTACTGCCCTTACTGATGGGTGGTTAAATACAACCTATAGTAAGCCGCCACAGTTAACCACCATCTGCCACGTAGCATTTGGGCAAATGACGACGACTAGGCCTTCGGTATCATGACTGGAGTTGGTTAAGCAAATTGGTTGAGAGACGAACAATCGCACACACACACACACACACACACACACGGGGTTTCGCCTCGCGGCCAGTTATTTTAACACACGGGGTAACCCTTTGCATCCTTTGAACATGCTTTCCAGATGCAGGGGCTCCACCGGACCTCCACGCTCTCCGTTGAGGGGCAACGCCCCCTCTCGCCCCTGTCTTGCGAACCACGTCTAAATCAATTTGCAGTACACTCCGACAGCTATTTCGAATAGTAGAAACCCAACCCGGCCATTACCCACAGGTCAACGCAGCTGTGCTTAAGTTCAGTCCATCTATTACTACATTCCTGCTTACGGATGGCACAATACGTCGCAAAAAGTCTCCTACAATCCTGCTGCAACAACTTACGACTAAAGCTATGTCGCATTGATGTGTTACATTACCTAACCTTTCACTACCAAACTCCAGCAACTGTGCCGCTGCCCACACCGCCGCTCCCGCTGCTGCCAGTGCTGCCGCCCCACCTGCTGCAGTCCACGCGGGCAGGCAAGATCCACTCGGGCTGTACGACAAAGCCGTTGTACTGCTGCATCAGATCTATGCGAGCCGTACCGTACATCTGCAGTGGAGGGGGGCACCGACAGGACGGGAAAGCTGTAAGCCCCTGACTCCCAAGCCAGGGAAGGAGAAGTATCCCGCAATACCGGTACGTATAGTTTCCGGAAAGGCGCATCAAAGACGTCTGGTCCCTTCCCCCACCCATAGAAAGATACAATCCCGCATGTACGCATCTACTCCCCCGTCACGGCTGCCCCACAGCTCCCCCTCCCTCCCCCTCACCCGCAAGCTCCTCCCTCCTCCCTCCCCCTCACCCGCAAGCTCCTCCCTCCTCCCTCCCCCTCACCCGCAAGCTCCTCCCTCCTCCCTCCCCCTCACCCGCAAGCTCCTGACGCACAGCCGGTGCACTCCGTCCTCCTGCGGCCCCGTTGCCTGCGGGGACAGGGTTGGTGTTGAGGACACAGCAGCGCAACAGCAGCGGAGCGGAAACCCTCAAGCCGCTCCTGAAGGAAGCTGCAACAAGCCCATGTACTCCATGCAACAACTCCCCACACAGCCCCGATGCAGTCCCCGGTGCTCAACACCCCACACACCTGCAGCCGCAGCACCCTCCACGGCCCCAGCGCGGCCCCCCCCGCCAGAATGCTCACTTCGAACTGCTCCGTCATGCTGTATGGGGGGACGGGGGGCGGGGGGGGGGCGGGGGAAGGGGGGTTCAATCTGAGGTGATATGGGGTATGAAAGAGGTAGACCACCGAGTCAGAGGCATGGCATGGGGAGCAGCGGGTGGGCGACACGCACCGGGTAGCCAAGTCGACGTAGCGACAGGCGGAGGAAGGTGCTGTCGCCGCCTGCTGCCCAGCAGAGGTGCCAGGTCCGGGGATCGCACCCCCGGGGTTACGGCTGGGGGTGCTAGCAGCAGCCCCAGTAGCAGCAGCAGTGGCAGCAGCAGGAGCGGCGGGTGTGGCGGGCCGTGCGGCGATCTGCGTCTTGAAGCTGCGAGCCCGGTAGTAGCCCGCTCGCCGGTGACCATGGAGGAAGGTGTACCTGCATGTGCCATGCGTTGATTGGGCAAGAGCGGTGAAAACATGACCCCCGGGGGGCGGGGAGGCGCGCACAGAAGTTGTAGAAGCACGGGCGGAGGTTCATCCCCGTCCCGTCACCGCGTTCCCCAACCTATGCCTTGTCACACGGTTCGTTCGTCGTTTTTCCGCTTTACCCCACCCACCGGTGCATTTGCAGGACGTGAACGTTGTGCGGCAGTTGCAGCTGCGGATGGGATGAGAGTGTGAACGGGTGTAGGGAACGGGGGGTTTTAGAAACATCGTCGACAAAACTGATCCGTGAGACCCATGGGTCACTCAAGCAGAAGCAGCTGACGTTGCCTACCTCGATCCAGGGCAGGCTATCCGCGCTGTCATTGGTTTCAAAGAAGCAGTCCGGCTGTGTGGACACCACGTGGCGTGGACTGCCCTCAGAGCACCCAGACACCTGGGGGGCAGGGGACGTGCGGGGAGCAGGGGACGTGCGGGGAGCAGGGGACGTGCGGGGGAGCAGGGGACGTGCGGTGGGGCAGGGGACGTGCGGGGAGCAGGGGACGTGCGGGGAGCAGGGGACGTGCGGGGGAGCAGGGGACGTGCGGGGGGGCAGGGGACGTGCGGTGGGGCAGGGGACGTGCGGGGAGCAGGGGACGTGCGGGGGAGCAGGGGACGTGCGGGGGGGCAGGGGACGTGCGGGGGGGCAGGGGAAGTGCGGGGAGCAGGGGACGTGCGGGGAGCAGGGGACGTGCGGGGGGCAGGGGACGTGCGGGGGGCAGGGGACGTGCGGGGGGGCAGGGGACGTGCGGGGGGGCAGGGGACGTGCGGGGGGGCAGGGGACGTGCGGGGGGGCAGGGGACGTGCGGGGGGGCAGGGGAAGTGCGGGGGGCAGGGGACGTGCGGGGAGCAGGGGACGTGCGGGGAGCAGGACGACGGAAATATCATCAGGTCATGCAGCGGGGCATGGAGCAGGGGGAGGACAGAGCAATGCCAGGGAGTGAGGCAGCAGGAGTTAGGGTATGCGGCAGTATGCGAAGCGGGAGCTGTGTGGACAAGGAGCGTTACGGCTTTTCCTCTAATACCATTTACCCACCCACCTGTACGGTAATGTACGGCACCAGCTGATCCCAAACCGCCTCCAACGACACGTCCACCCAGCCGCAACCGCCCGGTAGTCCGTGTACGACATTGCAGCAGTACGAGGGACGAGGCGGCGGCAAACAACTCGCCGCAAAGGCCGCCGCGGGGTCTGCTGTCAACGCCATCGGAAGGGATGCCGCCCCCGTCGCCTCCGCAGCTGCCAGCACTCCTGCTGCAGCCCCTGCGCCTCCGCCGCCTCCTCTGTATGGAGACCAGGCAGCGCGGACCGGTTGTTGCTGCTGCTGGGGCTGGGGTTGAAGCTGGGGTTGTTGTTGCGGTGGTGGTTGGTGGTCAGGAAGAGCCGCCTGACCCGCCTGCGCTGGTTCCAGGTGGTGGAGATGCGGAGGGTGGTGGTGCTGGTGGTGTTGGTGATGATGATGCCGAGGAGGCTGCATGAAGTGTTGGTGCGGGGGAGGCGGGGCCGCCTGAGGACCTGCCAGCCGGAAAACAGCTAGCGGACGACGGCCGTTAGCGCCACCAACAGCACCTCCTCCTGCCCCTGCTCCCCCTGCTGCGTCAGCGTCGATTGCGCCGCCGCCAGCGACCCCCGGGTCAGCGCCTCCTCCTCCTGCCACTGCTACTCCTACTGCTGCTTCTGCAAGCGCTGCTGCAGCTGCTGCTACTGCTGCGGGGGCGACCGCAGGGCCCACATGCTGCTGCTGCAGCTGCAGCTGACGGAGAGGTGAGCCCCCGGGGCCGGAGCGCGCAGCCGCTGCGTTCGCAGCAGCTGCTGCCGCTGCTGAAAGGTGCGGGTGCAGCCTCCCTGCATGCTGATGCAGGTGTTGCTGCTGCTGCTGGGGCTGCAGGGGGTGTTGCGAGGGATGCGGCAGCAGGGCCCGGTACTCCAGCGCTGCCAGGCGAGCTAGGGCCCCCTCAAGGGCCATGTCCCGGGGTACGACGGGTGCGGCAGCTGGCTGTGGGGAGGAGGAGCAGATCGCATGCGGGGTGGGGGTGGGGGCGGCGGGCTGGGGAGTCGGTCGCTGCAGCCGGGGCTGAGGTTGCTGGGATGAGGAGTGACGCGGCAATGCGGAGGGAGTCGCAGCCGCCGCTGCCATGGGTGGTGCGGTCTTTGCAGGCGTCGCTGCAGCGGTGGTCGAGGAGGAGGAGGAGGACGGGGGTGAAGGCGACTGCGAGGGCGATGTTGTGTTGCTGTCCGCTGCAGCCACTGTTGTGCTGCCGGGTGACAGCGGGAAGCTGAGGGCACAGATCGTCCTGGCAGCGGTACCCGGTGAGGGGGCGCCAGCAGCAGCAGCCACGTCCTCCTCCTCCTCCTCCTCCTCCTCCTCAACCTCCTCAAGAGCAGCAGCGGTGGCCCCAGCTTCATTGTTAATACCGCCAGCCGCACCCGCTTGATTTTCTGCAGCAACGGACTGAGGCGCCGAAGCAGCGGCCGCAAGTGACCCATGGGTCGCAGCAGCGCCAGCGTGCACAGCAGCAGAACTGGTGCTGCTACTGGTGCACCCGTTATTGCGGTTGCCGTTGCTACTACTGATGGTGCCATCGTACCCAGTTTGGAGGGCGGGGTGGGGAGCCTCCAGTGCTAGACGAGTGATGGAGGCGTTATCCAGGTAGGGAAAGCGAATCTGTGTTAAGAAGTGGATACCGGTGGGTTTGTTCGTTAGCGGATGTCATGAGCTCATGACAACACGTCTCCCCTCCTTGTCAGCATGCAGCAGTCGAGGACTCGCACATGAAAACAATCTCCCCCTCCGTAGAAGATACTACTCCCCCAGGCGCTTGTCGTGCCTTTCCTCCGAGGACCCTCCCTTACCCCTCCGAAGGTCACGTACGAAGTTGCCTAATGTCCCCAGGTCCGCCCCACATGCACAAGCCCCACATACACACCCCAAATGCTAACCTATCCCAAATGCTTGCTCTTGTTTCCGCTCAACTACACACCCGCTCCATGTGCTCCCCACCTGCGCACACAGCGCCCGGGCCGCCTCCTGCGGCACCTCAGTGGCCGCCAGGTAGCGCAGCACCGCGTCAGCAACCTGGGGGGGGGTGAGGGCAGACCCCGAGAGGGGCCCGGAGAGGGCAGGGCAGTGAGACCGATAGGAGCGGGTACGACAACGGCAACGGTAAAGAGCATGGGCACCGTTTGGCATCGTACATGTAAGCGGTGCCCTCCCTCCCTCTCCCTCCCTCCTCCCTCTCCCCCTCCCTCCCACTCTCTTATCTATGATTTTCCCTCCCTCCCTCCCTCCCCCCCCGCCCCACCTGCGCCTCGCAGTGCACCTGCAGCGCCGAGTGGGTGAGCAGCTCGAGCAGGGAGGCGGGCGGCAGGCCGGCCAGCTGGGGGCGGGGCAGCTGGGGGAAGACTGGGGAGGGAGGGAAGGAGGGGGGGAGAGAGGTGCATGGATGCGGAGTAAGCCTTGCGGCAAACCAAGCCTGGAGGCAGCCGGCAGAGGCGTGCATGGCTGCATGTGCGCCGCAGCGGGCAACCACCCAAAACACAACACTCTTTGTTAGACAGTATGTGCGGCCTGCGTGTACACGTAAGAGAGCGCAGAGGAGACAGCCACGTTATCCCCATAGTGCCCAACGCACTAACATTCCTAGGCGATACCGCTATCCACCCATATTGCACGCACCCTGCGCCGCCATTGCCACGCACTCCCCATGCAGGTCATGCAACGCGAACCGCACAGCAGCCCTCAGGTGCTCCAGACAGTTGGCAGCGCACATGCGCTCCCGTACGAATGCCGTGCAGTACGAATCTAGCTCCGAAACCAGCAGCTGTCGTGCAAGGGCCAACAGCGGCAGCGCGTTTGCGTCGTTCAGCAGGATTCGGTCGGAATAAAAGTAGCGGATCAGTGAGGGCCAGGCTGGGGCGGCGGCTGGATCCAACACGAGGCGGATCCGACGGGATGCGGAATCCGCGAATGTGGTTTGGTTTAGGGCTGCTGCGAAGAAGGCGCTTTGGCGGGAGAGGATGAGGCTGTGGAGGTGGTAGTCCTGGCCGCTTGGGTCGTAGGAGGAGGGATATGATGATGTGGTTGTGGGAGGAAGGGATAGGCTAGGAGAAGTAGAGGGCGGTGTTGGTGATGTTCCATTGGCATCGGCGACGACATGCACGACGACGTCGGCCAGCTCTCCGGTGTCGAGAAAACGCAAGAAGCCCGATGAAAAGCCGGAACCGTATTCCTTTGCGTCGTGGGAAAGGGTGGTGGCTGTCGCCGCTGCGGAGGCATCCTCCGCGGTTGAAGCCTCCATCGGCCCAAGGTTGGATTGGTCACTCGACGAAATTTAGCCCAAATTTTAAGATAAAACGAAAACTTCAAGAGCCTGCTTCAGGGGTTTCACTACCGGTGCCAAAGCATTACCGGTATACTTGAATAATAGTCAGGTTGTCAGCCCGCAGGCATTGTCCATACAGCTGTTCGGGAAGATCTTTCAGGACAAGACAATATTATTGCAACCAAATCCAAAGGCTTACGGGCCTCAACAAAGTTGGGCGTGGCGGGTGTCCCGCGCAAAATTTATCTCAGGCAAGGATATGCCCGCACGGTGATAAGGAGCAAGGAAGCTTACGGAACGACGTCGAGCGGCATCACATTGTCTAGCTCTAGTGTGGGAGCTGCGGACGCAAAACGCTGCAGTCTCGTCTCCCGACGCTCCGAAACTGCCGTACAAGCATCACATCAAAAGTCTTGTCCTCACTAAGGAGCGGGTCAAGTCACCAAGCTGGGACGACGTCTCAGAAATGACGCCTCCGTATCCTTACCGGCTACTTAAAGGCTATATTTCGACTCAATTCACAAAAGCAACGCAACACCTGCAAGCGAGCGTCTCGCGATATCTTGACAATTACCATAACAGCCTGCAAAGAGCCAACGCTCTCTCATTTGCTAACATCTTACCAATACCACCGCGTCCCTACACATGCTAAGCTTGAAGCTTCCCTGGGCTGCCGCTGGCGCGAAAGGCCATGTCGGGTCACGTCGCGCTTCTTCGGCGCAATCTCTACGAGCCCCAGGCCCGCTACCGCCAGTCACTATTCATGCCTTCATCGACTTCGCCTGCCCCTGGTAAGTTGAATTTCACCCAAATTGCTTCCACATCATTATGGTCCGATGATGCTGTTCATGTCCGAGTACCCCACCCAGCCTGTTAACCCAACTGAAATTGCATCATTTACATTACTTTACATTCGCAAAGGGGACCTTGCAGCGTTTCCTCTCTGAAGACATTGAGATGTCCTATTCGACGAACGGTTAGAGTTGGTTGGCGTCGCTTTATCTTCCGCCCTCTTTCGTCTGCATGCTTTCAGGTGCTACATCGGAACCCGACGGCTACAGCGGGCCGTACGGCAGTACAAGCGGCGCTACGGCCACGCTGCTCCCCTAAAACTGCACTGGTAAGTTCACACAAGTTGTTGCAGCCACAGATGACATGTCCCCCTATAGGGCTGATGAATCCTGTCATCCTATCTGACACGTGTCTCCAAAAGACTAAACCCTCTTACCCGATTGTGCGCCCCCTTCACCGCTGCGCCTGGCTCGCAGGAACCCCATCATCATTGACAGCGACATGGCCGTGATGGGTGAGCGCCGCAGCAGTTAACCCACTTGCTCTCCCACCTGCTCTCCTAGCTCTGAGCAATCCTATGCACCAATTCCTCCGCAGTGCCTTTGTCTGTAACCACCACCTGCCCGCCCCAACGTACGGCTGCTGTAACTAACCCAACCACCCAACCAACCCATTCAGGCGAGGACGTTGACGCCCACGCGCTACGCTGCATCGAAGGCGGCCTCAACGGCCACCAACGGCACCCGCACCCACAGCAGTACTTCCCCGGCCTGCAGTACTTCAACCCACAGCCCGCGCTACGCAACCTAAGCCAACACCAGCAGCAGCACCAGCACCAACCGCAACAACACCAACTGCAGCTGCTGACGCATCCGGGCAGCATGGCCCCATCCGTAACCTCCCCCGCAGCCCTCGCAAACGCGCTCGCAACCAACACCAACACCGCAGCAGCAGCAGCGGGGCCAGGTGCCCAGTGGCGGCGGCGGTTGGTGTGTGCGGGACTCCCCGACGGAGCCGCGTTCTCCGACTGGCGAGTCGTGCCCAACTCGCTTCTCGCACATCAGCTGGTGGCACTTGCGGCGGCGGCGGGTGGTGGTGGTGCTGCTGCTGGGGCCGCTGGGGCGGAGGACGTGGAGGATGCGGAGGAAGCGGAGCAGCAGCAGCTGGACTTGGTTGGCCGGGCGACGGATTTGCTGTTTGAACTCACGTAAGTCCAGACATTGGACGTGTCCGGGCCTCGCTCCCCGTGTTGAATATAATAAGCCCTTTAATTGTCGTATGTCCTTGGGGGATGCCGGCGGTGCTTTGCTTTGCCACCACCGGCACCGATACACCTCCTTCTTACCCATCTTATCCACCCACCCATCCATCCGTATGTGATCGCAGGTACGAGCGAGGTGGCAACGTATCCTTCCCGGGTCAGCTGGCCGCCGCCGCGGAGGCGCTGGGGCTGCCCCTGCCGCGTGAGGCGGTGCTGTCGGAGCTGCGGCGGCGCGGGGAGGGGTCCCTGCGGGCGCAGGTGCTGCAGCGGGATGCGGCGGCGAAGCAACGGTGGGTGCAGCAGGCGGGATGGTGCTGGGTTGGGGTGGCTTGTGTACACACATCTACTTCTTGAAGACTTCATGCCCAGCCCTCCAATCCTCGTCCCAATCCTAGCCGCGACAAGCTTTCTAAACCCCTATTCAACCACCCAACCACCCACTCGACCACCGCAGGCTGCGCATCCAGGCCGCTCCGCACTTCATCATCGCCGCGGGGCCGCACAGCCGCACCAAGTACTCCCTCAGCGGCGCCTCCGCCACCTCCGACCTGCTGGGGGCGCTGGAGCGAGTGGCCCTGGAGGAGGGTGTGAAGCGAGGGGAGGAGGTCGTACGGCGTGAGGAGGTCGTACGGCGTGAGGAGGTTGTCAGGAAGGAGGAGGTCCTGGTGAAGCGAGGCCCGGCCCGGGGAGGGCTGGTGCCGGCGGGTATGCCGGCGGCGCAGCAGTCGGGGGGAGCTGGGCGGCGGGTGGGGGCGGGAGCTGAGGTGGGGGCGGGGGTGCGGGGAGGCTTTGGGGCGCCGGTCGGGATGCCCCTCCCCATGCCGGTTCCGATTCCGGTGCTGGTTGGGCAATGAGAGGGGCTTGATGCGTACGGATGGCGCCGCGTTCGTGGATTGGAGGGGACGGCTGTTTTGTTAGGTGTACACACTTGTGCATGAGCGCCCGTTAGCGATTCGGCGATTGGTACTGCTGCTGTCAACGGCACTATCACTAGAACGCGGCCATTTTGATTTCCTCCGGCTGCGCGGTAGTCCTACTGGCTACCTATTAATGTGCCTACTACTCTCTCGATCACTTGGGGCAGGCGTGCGGGTCTGTCAGGTATAAGTGTTGCTGGCTGCTGCTGCTGCTGCTGTTGCTGTGTCGAGCGCTCATTTGTGCCGTACGCAACAGCAGTAGCAGCAGCTGCAGAAGAAGGACCTTGCATGTGTTTTGCCATGCTCCTGTGCTTCTTGGGCGTTCCTCTAGGCAGCGCCTTGTCACTGCGTGTTGTCGTTTGGGTGCCAAACCGACGGCCGCAATGGTCAGAAGTCGGATGGCACGTCGTCTTTTACTGCAGCTTAACTTTGGTGTTGGTTGGTGGCAATGGTGGTTGGAGGCGTGCGTGTTGGGCGGTTGGGTGGGCGGTTGGGTGAGGTGGTGTTTCCTCAAAGCTAAAAGCGATGCGTCCGATACAACTGTGCGCATGCAGCATGCTTCTTGCTGCTTGCTGCAGGTGGGTCTTGCGGTGTATTGCGTCAAGTAGTGGAAGGGCTGTGTAGTAGGAAGTGGGGCTGCGGGGTTTGCCTGGAATGGCGTGCGGCAGTACGTGGGGTGGGCCCAAAGTCAATGGTGTGCTCGAGGAAGGACGTTGGGGCCGTTGTACTATGCAGGATACGACGGTTAACGGAGTTGCGGTTTGTTCCCGTAACTGTGGACGGTATTAGACGGGTCTGCCACGGCCCTGCAGCTGGCTTACTGGAATAGGAGGCGAGCTGCAGCGATCCCTGCAAAGGATGGCGTATGCTGCGTGGAATGAGCGGTTTTACGGTTTACGGTTTTTACGGTGTGCAGACGATTCGCCCGGGTATGGGCAGGGCATGTGAGGGCGAGTGCTTCATGCATAATTGCTTAAGACAATGTCCAGCAGGGAAAGAGACACATGCGCTGCACGGTATTTACCTTGACCGTGACGTGCGTGCGTTCTATAGATGTTATCTAATTTGCGGTTCATTTCTTTTGGGGTTGGGCAGGGTGAGGTCGTGTGGGTAAGCCGTACGAGGAACAAGGGTGTTTGGCACTTTTGAGTAATTTGGAACATATATCTAACGAATGTGTGAGCACAATTTCTAGTGTACAAGTTCCGGAGGTGGCGCTGGGAAGTTATTCCCGATTGGCTGTTCTCGCTTGGGTAGCAATGGCGCATTCAGACGACGGTGGATGATCGACGATGTGAGGTGGCCCATGGGTCGGCAGAATGCCAGTGTTACTTGCGACGGACCTTTACCTTTTCTTCGAAAATAAGAATCAGAAACATATGTGTGAATTACGAAACCCATGAAACCCACCATAGGTGCGCCTGCAGTTGCAGAGGCTGTACATGTTCTCGTCTATAGTATATATCTCCAAGACTCCACTGTAAACCTGTAATACACAATAACGGTTTACTGCATACCTTTCCTAGCATTCCTTCGGGTCCCCTGCAAGCAATGTGTGACGAGACTTAAGAGGGAGCCGTACCGCTGCAAATGCCCCTTGCTCATGCATTGCATTGCACACGTGCAGGCTTCTCCATGCTGCGGCTGTGTCTGGAGTCTGCAGCAGCAGTAGCAGCCGTACGTCACGAGGGCTGATGTGTACACAGCTCTGTGCTGCAGCCTGTCTGGGCTAGCGGGGCGGGCCGCATGCTTGGCGCTCCCCTGACGCCTCCCTAGCCCCCGTTAACACCCTAACTCGTCCCATCCAAGACTGGGCTTGCCGTAAAGCCGTACCTTGCTGTACTTTCACCCGGCCTCCCTTCCAATCGCCCCGCATGCCGCATCCCCGCGCCCCTTTCGAGCACATGAACGGCATTACGCTGGGTTGTGTTATTGGCGAAAGGCACTCTGGGCTGTGTTAGGAGTACTAGCCGCGCGCGATCTGGAACGTACTGGATACTGTGTTACTGCGATGACCCAACATCTCTTGCAACGCAAGGCCCTTATCCACCACAGCTCGAGTACGTCACAGCTAGGTAGTATAGCTTATGCAGGCTCCTAATCTAAGAGAAGGCTCAAACCCCTGCGCTATCGCTAGGGGGCGCCTCTGCCTGCCATTCCTTCCCTGCACCACGCATGCACTGCTAAGCACTGCTCTACCCTGACAAAATCGCAGCAGACAGCTGCTAAAGGTAGGTCACATACCAGCGTGACAGTGTGGGCGTGTCCCTGTCATTCTGGCTGCATCTGCAAAACAGGCTACCTAGCAAGGGTGGCAAGCTGGCAACACCACCTACATCCATCCACGACACGCCACGACAAACAACAAAGTGTCGTTGCTCACATGCATGGCGGCCAACCGCCTCAAAGTCAACTGCCCCAAAGCCGTCCGCCGGCTGACGTTTCTTCTGAAAAGTCCTGCAACTTTTCACCGCTTTCCGCTCCCCTTCAACTTCCACATCCCCCCTGCCCCCTCTCAGAAGGCACGCTACACACATGCAACTGCACTCCACCGTTCCCCTCCATCCCCGACCCCACCAAGCCTCAAAACGGCCCGCCGGCCCTTGCCACCCGCGTCCCAAACCCTTCCATTCCGACCCCCCAACCGCCCCCCAACCGCCCGCCCCCAAATGCTTCACATCCCTCCCCCTCACTGCATGTCCGCAAAGTCCCCAAGCACCCCGGTGGCCACCAGCTGCATGGCGTGAGCCGCCTCCGACCGGCTCAATCGCCCGTCGCGGTCCTTGTCAGCCTGAGTGGGGGGCCGGGTGGAGCGGGAAGCGGCGGGGGAGGAGTGAGCCAGCGAGCGACTCTTAGCTTGATGAGCCCAACTGGTAACAGCGGAAGGCCGTTCAGATCACGCGGGCAAATCACACCAACAGCAACAGCGGCACCGCCACACAATCCGCAAGCGGAGCAAACACACATGCACCCGCCAGGCCGCAGCCTCCCACATCCCATTCCCTACAGCGGGTTGGTTTGGTCGAATCCCCCCTCCCTCCCCCTTCCCTCCCTCCCTCTCACCATGTCAAACGCCACCGGCAGCACGCGCCGCCCCTCCTCGCCCAGGTCGCCCAGCCCTGCCGCCAGCTCCGCCGCACTGACCCCTGGGTCGCCGTCCCGCTCCATCAGCCGCATCCACCGCTCGTCCACCTCCAGATCCAGCGACAACCCGCGAGCGAACTCATCCACACTGGGGGCGGGATAGGTGAGACAGAAATAGATGAGAAGCAGCAGAGCCACCAACCTCAAATTCGGGGTGGAGCGACGGAGGAGGAGGTGGTGGTGGAGATGGAGGGAGGGTTCTAATGACAGCGACGCCAACATGCAGCAGCACGACAGCAGTGTTTTCACACGGCACAGCAGCAGATCCTGAACCGAGCGGCTGCAGGTGGTCATGTAATGACGCTTGTATGAGATGTTGAGATCCGCCGTCAGATCTGCCGTACCACTGACGTATCACCGCTGTGTCGTACATTCCCACCTGACGTCAGCATCGTCGTTAAAGTCCACAACCGCCATAACGTCCCTCGCCACGCTCTCGCGGGGGACCTGTGTAGGGAGGACACGTCAGGCCACTTGTAAGCAGCGGGCTAGGGTGTTCCGCGGGGCTCATCCGCCCGCATGTGAGGAGTCAAGCGATCCGCGAGTAGGGGTCAACAGGAGGGCGCAAAAGACGCAAGTCAACGGGAGGAGGTTGATTAACTGGCCTAAGAGGGTGCCGCACCAGCACCCCTCATCACCCCTGCAAGCGCCGTGCAGGTGCCGTACAGCCCTGCCTGCACGCCCACAGCATGACCCCCTCCCTCGTCCCCATCCCACCCACCGACACGCCCATGGTGCGCTGCAGGGCCCCCCGCATCTCGTCCACATCCAGCAGACCGTCCCCGTTGGCGTCCAGCGAGCGGGCTAGCGGCTTGACCAGCTCTGAGCGGTGTGGGCAGGGGGGAGGGAAGGCGGGGAGGGTTCGTGTGGAGAAAGGGATGCGTAGGGCTTGTAGGGCTTGCGGAGGGAGGCAGAGGGTAGAGAGATGGTCCTGGTAATGGCCCTCACTCGCGGAGGATAAGCGCCAGCTGCCATTGCGCTTGCACTACGCACCTGCCAGGGGCGTTCCGGCAGCGCGGGCGCCGCTGGTGCTCGCCATGAATCCCGCTAGTCCAGCACCCATGCCCATGAGGGCGCTGCGCCGAGATACTGATGCATTCGGAACTACACGAGCTGTGTCCGCTGACTTGGCTGAGGCCTCAATACGTGTGCAGGCCCGCCCGGTAGCGCTCCGGAGAACTGTTTGCTGCATTGCCGGTCGCTCGCCCCGAATCAGAATGGGTCACGTCTAGTTGTTTCCTACGTATATACGTCTACGCTGTCACTTGTGCCGCCACAACTTATGACGACGGACAGCAGAATGGCGCTGCTCACGGCGGCTATAGACGTAGGATTGGAGTAAACTGTATATGATCTTAACAATCCTGAAATGTACCCTTTGAATTAAGCTCCAATTAGGGAAATTGTCCTTAGGGAAGCCGAGACAAAGCTATGCACGACCACCTTTATAAGGAAAGCGAACCGATGTAACTTGCTAGGATCAAAACTCAGCTGATAGCTAGGTTATTATCCGCATCTGCGTTGATAGCTGCGAGCGATCCCTTTCCGTTTAGCCGTACAGCTTGGACACCCACAAGCTATCGCGATCACTCATTCTCAAGTTCAGCTGTTTCTGCATGCATTGCACAAACAAAGACATTTCGCCCAAACGCTCTTACAGCTTTAATTGCCCTCGTAAAGTGTGCACTAAGCTAAACCAAGCTGAAACGTAGCCATCTCATGCGTATCACCGGTCATCCCACAAATCGGCTGGTTGCAACAAGCCGAACACTGCCAGCTGTTCCTCCTTCGCGACAAGGTTGCGAGGCACAGAGACGTGTTGCAGGCCTCTGCCCCTTCATTACCCATCCTTGTCGCCATCCCCAGCAACCTCCCGCTCCCAGCCGTCATACCAAAGCGCGGATATTTGACGGATTGAAGACCTTCTTTCCGGCTAGCCGGAGCACAAACGTTGAGCCAGCTGAAGAGCCGCAGGACGTTTTGGAGTATGACGGCGAGGATATTGAGGGCGGCTCGGACATGAAGCTGCTTGACTCCGAGGGCGATGGCCTAGCAGAGGACCAGGACGTCTTTGGGCCGCTGGTGGGTGTGACCTACGAGCTGGGGACGGGAAGGCGATGGAGCGGCTTTTGCAAAAGCCCTAGCGGTTACCCAAGGGAGCTGGCAGGCAGATAGCACTGCCTTGAATGCCCGCTATATTTGCTTGCATGTCTCTCTCACCGTTAATGCACATTGTGTATTTCTCTCACCGTTGATGCACATTTGGTGCTCGGCTCAGCCTCCCTTCAACACCGCTGCGTTCTCGCTCTTGCTTCTGCCCTTAGCCCCTGTTGCCTGCATGCCCTCCCGCTTTCTCATTATCTTTTTACCTCACAGGCTGTCTTGCTGGTGGGGTTCCTGGAGGAGGAGGTGGCGGCGTTCCGGCGCTTGATGGACGACATGGAGGCGGACATGGTCCAGGTGGGTGGGGCCTGGGCGGTGCTTGGATGGTGCCTGGGTGGTGCCTGGATGATGCTTGGATGATGCTTGGATGCACTCCCGGGTTATTACTCACTAGGAACGTAGGAAGTGCAGCTCAGGGCTAAGGCAATAGGATCCTGGTAGGGGTAAGGCCCAAGGGCCAAGGGAAGGCTGAGGCGCTGCCAGGATACGGTAATATTGCAGTAGGCATGTTCGTAGGAGTTGTTGGCATCGAGCTGCGGATGTAGGCGGCTGGCAAGCGCCACCGTGCTGATGACGGCCTCTGTTGTCACGTACCGGTACTGGTCCCTTGCTGGATCTGCAGATCGTGCCCTGCTCCCCGGGCATGATGGCGGGTACGTTGCAAGCGGCGCTGGAGGCGGAGGTCCCGGGGAGCTACGAGCAGGTACGTGGAATAATCGGTAGAAGTCCGTACAACCGGAGGTAATTAGCTCCGGGCGGTGGCCTGTAAGGCTGATTCTTGTAGCACAGTGCATGAAAGTGGGCGCATGACCAAAGCCATGTAAGCCATACCCGGGTACACCCGCACATCATGGTTTACAAAAGGACTGAGAAAGCCATGCATGCCCGGGGCCTCCGCCGCCACCTCCGCAGCCGCCGCTGGGCACCCGGCGAACGGTCTTCCTGAGCGGCATGGTGGGGGCCGAGGTGCTGGAGGTGATCAGCGCATACAGGGAGGCAGGTGAGGAGGATCTTGGGAGGATCTTGAGGGGGTCATATACCAGTACGAGGTACGGCTGTACCGGTAATAACGGCCTTTGTATTGTATGTAAGGATGGTAACGGGCTAACGGTAGCAATCCTCCTGAGCCCCTCGCTTACTTGCCGTACAGGCATGCCTCCCACGGTATGGGCCGCTGCCGTACCCAATAACTACCAACGTGTCGTACGGGAGCTCGTGGAGGAGGTCCACGCGGACAACGCAGCGATGGTGGGTCGGCCTATCTGGGAATGCGAGAGGTTCAGGGGTTAGATACGCCGTACTGTGATTTGCCGTACATGACCAGTATGACGAAGAGGATGTGCGTGCGGCCCCATGCTGCATCACCTGCCCCCAGGTGCGGAGGGCCCAGGAGGCACAAGCACGGAGGGCTTTGGAAGAGGCATCAGAGCAGGACGGCTCCGAGTGAGGAGCCCCTACAGCCCCCTTGGGCAAGATCATCTTGCACGGGAGAAAGCCATGGGATGGTGATAAATGTGGTGGCAGATGTGCTGGCAGATGTGGTGGTAGGGTGAATGAGAAATGCAACCAGGCCAAGGCGCCAACACCTTTGCACGTTCACGCTCGACAGGCATGCACAAGGCTACAAAACAAGCCCTGAGCAACAGCTCGAGCTAAAAGCGTTTGCAACTTTTGCTTGTGACATACCTATATGCAGCACTTACGTACGGGTGTTGTGAAGAACTACACATACCGGTGTCTATTACACAACTGGCCGCACGTCGGAACGTACTGTAATGTGTGATCGGTAGTACGGGTGCGTGTGTCTTGCGCTGGTGCCGTTGGGCACTGTAATCCGCTCGACCGGCTCCGGAGAGTTACCACGTCATGTGGAAACACGGCAGTCGGAATAAAGCTCAAGGCGAGGCCCTCCCTGGCAGCCATCTATGGTGGGCGCCTGACCATACCCACGCCTTCAGTAATTAGGATGCTCCGGCAATTAACAGTACATCGGGTTACTCACGAGTGCCCAGTTTGTAGCCCTGTGGCAGCGACCTAAATATAGCCTTTAGGTCGCTGCCACAGGGCTACAAACTGGGCATGTTCCTAAAGGTTCGCCCGGCGTCCGTGCGCGGAGTCTGGGCGGGGCTCTTCGGAGCCTTACCGGCCCTAATAAGTACCTCTTTCCGCTCCATTTGGCACGACGTGTAAGGAACGGACTCCACTTGGTGACTAGACGAAGCAGTTCCTATCATTTGGCAAGCTGTGCATGACTGATCGTTACTGAATCCTCTAGAAGTCTAGACGCCTAGCAGGAGTACGGCAAGATTCCGTACGATGAGAACGGCCCTATACTTTTAGGACCCAACCGCGATAACACCCATTTCTATTTACAGTAGAATTTGGAGTTGTGAAGGATTATGTCGGACGATTTGTTGGTATCCTGGGTCTCTGCTGGCGTGCAGGTGACGGTGAGTCTTCATGTTAATGCCTGCCAAGGGCACACGGTTAATACTATATATTTAACGAAACGTCTACCCCTGGAAAGGAATGCGAAGGCGTGGAAGACGAAGATTCGAGGGTGAGTACTAATACATGAGTCGTTCTATCGGCTTGCTTACATAGCAGATGTGAATTACAAAGCGGCAACCACTGACACGAGGATGTTATTTAGCGATGTCCCAGCGTACGGGGAACAGCGATTTCCCTAATATCCCTGCGCCATCGCATGACTGCTAACACCGCAGGAAAGAGCTGCTATGCCAACATCAAGTTGCATGCGCGCTATCCGGCAACCAGGTTGGGTTTTCATAAGCAACCATACCAGCCAAATGCTCCTGGTTTACTTCAGTGGTGCCAGTGCTTCCAGAGTCGACTCCTTTGACGTCGGCCTTGGAGCCAATCTGAGCGGGGCATTTGAAGCGAGGGCATCCTTCAAGCTCTATCAGGAACAGCAATCACCAGCTTTTAAAATCGTCGCTCCGGGCAGCCCACAGGAACCCACGCCAGACAAAGTGTACTTGGGTGGCCCCGGCTATATTAGCATCCAGAGATGCCTCAACAAGAAGCCTGCGGAGGAGTGGGACTGCTTAAATATGCGAGTCAAGCCGGGATTTAAGATCACTGTGACCGGTAAGCAGTTTGGGGCGTTATGCCACCGACAGTACCAGGTTCCATTCGCTGCTAGCTTACGATTGAGTAGGGAGAAAGCATGCGGCGGGGAGAGGTTGGAAACAACACAGGTATAGCCGCCCCTGGCATCAACACCACATGCACCCGGATGCTGTGCTGGACATGCCTGCAAAGTGGACCCTGGTTCCACAGTCGCATACGGTACTGCTACTAATCCCAAGCTAGACACGAGGGGCTCCATGCGCAAGGCATTGCTGCGCAATATCGTTTTGGAATCTTTTTCCTATGTAAATAATGTAATGGGTATGTCACCAGCTGGCCATGTTCCTGAGCCCCTGCAATACCCCACCACCCGTGATGTATAACCTGCAGGCGAAGCCGCAAACTTGGCCTGATGCCGTACTGCAACGTACGGTGCACTCCACACACACCTCAGCTGGCGGCGGCTTCAGCATGCTCTGAAGGAGTGAGGTGGTGGGACTGAGGTGTAGGTGTGATGTGCGTGCAAACGTACCTACATGTCAGCCGCTTTTATGCGTGAGCACTTTATTAGCAACAACGGCAACGATTTGATGGGCAGGCATTTGTGACTGCTAGTGTACTGAAACCAGCTTGTGACACACAGTCAAGTACACGTGTGGAGCTGTGCTGTGCATGGATGGCCGACGACTATGTTTTGTATGCTGATATTAATGGCGTAATGCAGTACTCATTCGCGCCCATTAGGCGTAATCTGGCGCTTTCAGTGATAAGTGACCAGGGGTAAACACCCGCAGGTTTTCGCCGTGACCCCGTGATTAGGAGCGAGCGTAGGGCTTAGCTTTGCCCGAATTTGTTGTCGGCCTGCCTGATGGCCAGTAGTCCCATGGGTCGGCCCAGGCAGAGCGGTGCGGCGCAGCGCGTCATTGTTTAATGTATTGCTGTTTATGGCATCGCTACTTCATCTGTTTCATGTGTCTCGATGTCGTTGCTCCGTGGCAGAGCGCCACCGTAAGTTCACGGTACTGTTGTTGGGAGTGAGTAGCGCTGGAGGGAGGCCATGGGGAACTTTTATGTGGCGTAAAGGTCATGGTTCGCAGTCACAGTTTACGCGCCCTAACGCTTTTCGGCCTTCATTGGATTGGCGCTCCACGACGCCGGCGGCGTGGAAAGAAGCGAACAGCCTTACTGACCCCGGCCGATGGAAGGGTATTTCACCGAAACCATCCATTCGCAAGCAGTGATGTAACCTTAGGGCCAGATGTACAAAATGAAGGTCATGTTGTGTGCGGCATAGAACACAGCAACCCGGAAGCATACTGGCTTTCGGACAACTTCACAAGAAGCGAAGCGTCGAGAAGCTCTGAAAGTTGTCACGGCAACAGTGCTCTGCATAACAAGAATGTTGCTGCAGAAGCTAAAAGGTTATGTGACGAAGGTGTCTGACAACTGTCGTACGATAAGGAAGTAGAGTGTAATGTTTCCCTATTGTGATAGTTGCGATTCACTGATGTAAAGCCCTATATTACAAATAATCTAGTGGGCGCGCTCCATTGCAAGCACCTTGCGATTGCACCGACATCTATACATTGCTTTGTACCCTTAGCCCAACCAAATTATGAGCCGAAGCCGTGGGAATACGCATTACCTATATGCTCTTTTAAATGCAGCTGGGGCCACTACTGCGCACAGACTCACTGTCACTGCGGGAGCTAAGATTAAGGGAAGTTGGAGCATTTAAAAGGGCTAGCTTGTCATGCAGCCTTGTGGATAACTTTCATTAAAACAGGGCATTTTTATGCTAGGCCGCTGTCTCGTTGCGATTAGCCATGGATAGCACCCATTCACCGCAGATGCAAGCGAAATGCTGCGTGGTCCAGCGAAAACACCAGTAGGTATTGTACAATCCTTTGGCAGGAACGCAAACAAAGTCCATCACAAAGGGGCTCAAAGGCAGCAACGCATAGCAGGCCTTTCCATAAGCACGTGCTTACCTTCTTGCCGGCACTCATACGCCAACCGCGGTCAGCCCCTGAAACCAACCCAGGCTACTCAGTCCCCTCTCATCTAGGCGTACCAGGCGGACAGGTCAGGTACAACGCACGGTGCCGCTAGCTTTCACAAGTCGTCAAGTTAGCACGAGCAGTTTTCCAATGTTTACTATTTTATAGCTGCGGTACCGGTTAAGCGGAAGCAGTAGCCATAAGCGATTGGCCTCTGCCACCCGTACATCTGTCGGCTGTCGGAACCCCCCGGAACCCCGACGAGTACGGCCTGGAACCCCGACGACTGTACGGTCGTCGGGGTCGTCGGGGTTCCGGGCCAGATATTGTAGGTGAAAACAGTGACAGCTTTTCTTTCCAGCAAACTAGGACTACGTTCTTATATAATTTTAATTGGGCTGCGTAGGGAACGTTGCCTTTTGGGCGCTTTTTTCTATGGCAATGGCAACGAGTCGACCATAAACCAAAGCTTACAGCATTAGGTACGCATCTACCATTAGAGTAATAACTAAACAACTACTTTCCTTAATTGTTAGCTTATGTTCTGCGTCTTAAAGTTCCCGTCGGCCCAAACTCTCCGTAACCCTCCCCAAATGGCCCAAAACATTAATATTATGCATGCTTTCACCTAGCATGCGTTTTGCTGCAGGACCTAGGGGTTCCAGGCATCGTACACCCACGGGGTTACAGGGGTTACGCCCCCCTCAATAACAGTGGATAACCAAGAAATCGATTCCTGTGATATATATTTCATGGTTTCAGGCAAACATTATATCAAACTATTACTAGATTCCTATTATTGTAATCGCAGGCCTCAGGTCGGTCTAGTCACAAAAGTTGTCATCACAATAAACGGGCAGGCGGATGCACGGGCAGGTCGCATTGGCAGAGGGCCCCACCCCCAACAACCACAAGCCTAATGCTTTTTATTTGTATACGATGCCGGATTTGCCTTCATGAATTCCTTTAGCACTAAAGTGCGATCAGATTGCCGTACCTCGTTCACGAATATCCGCAATATCGTGCCGATGCCCATGCTCGCGCTTTAACACATTAGCACTTTTCCTTAACCACCCCGGAAGCCGTAAGTTGTCTTGCTATTAGGGCTATAGGCTATCTTTGGGAGTACTACACAGGTGTGGTAATGATCATCCTCCTGTAAGGCGCCGCCAGGCTCGACCTGTGAAGTAAGCCGAGTATTGCAGCTAAACTTGGCTACGGCTATGGCTTTGCAATTTGGTAGCAGGCAGCAGAGACGAGCAACAAAATGTCGTCGTCATCGAGCATCGTGGGCATGCAGCAGCAGCACCGAACCCGTAGGGCCATAGTCATCGGAGTGAGCCAGTATTCAGATTTAGTTCCGTTACCTGGAGCAGTCAGGGCAAGTCTTCGCGCTTACAAGCACTTTGTTTGTAGGCATCTTGTGAAGGTCCTGCCTGACAAGTCTTGCCATGCAGGACGCGAGAAATATTTACAAAAAGCTCGCATGTGAGCTAGGGTTCGATGCGGCGAACATAGAATCGCTATGTGTTGGTAACAGTACTCGCAAAGATGTACGCGATGCGCTTTGGAAACAACTGAACGCCATGGCCAGCAATGACGTGCTGCTGATCTACTTCGCTGGCCACGTGAGTGAAATCCTATCAGGAAGTCGAACAAGGTCTGCATGCCGGGTATCTGCAAGGATGGAGCCTTACGTGAGCCTTTTCCTGCAGGGGTTTGAGAGTAACAAGTGCAACTACATCATTACCGCCGATGGCGAGGAGCTCAGTATTCAAACGGTAGACAGAGTGCCAGTATGCAAGGGGCAAGTGACTGGCAGTCCATACGTGCCATTGGTGCCCAGATACTTGTGGCTTACTTGACGGTCATTCACTTATGGACGATCGCTTGCCCCTGACGCGTTTCTGGGGTTGCGCTTACACCCGGGGCAACAGGAAACCGCCGTAAATGTAGTCTTTTCTTTTTGTGCAGGACGTGCTCCGTCCAGTGGACTTGATGGTGCACCAGGCCATCGTCATTGTGCTGCTCGACTGCTGCAGGTCAGCCACCTAGTAAGGGCTATAAACCACTTGGTTGGTGCTGACGGCCCCATCAGTAGGTTGGAGTGACCCACGGTTCACTGCTGCATTCACAGCAAACTAGACTGCAATTGAATGTCAGGGGCAGGTTGTCAACCCTACCTGGCAATCTGCCGTTCCCTAATGGTAATGACTGGCATGTTCCACATACATCGCAGGGTCCCACCAACTAAAAAATTCAGCATCCTAGGGCTTGGCAGAGAGGGGGATTTCGTCGCACGTGGCGACAGTGCGGACATCTCCCGCGGTGCTGCCGCGCAGCAGCATCGCTCTCACAGGAACCAGTACATGATCTTCTATGGGTGGGTTTGCTTTTGATGCATGCATGCAGGCAATGTCCGGGTCAGGAGGAGCAATGTGCTGCATGCTTGGTTTTAATGCCACCGTTGTGCCTCTTTGCAGATGCGGCGCCGGCAGCGTGGCAATCGAGCACCAGGGACGGGGCGTGTTCACCAGCAAGCTGCTGGAGCACATCGGCGATCCGGTTGACCTCCAAACCATGGCAAGGAGCGTCAGGGCAGCGGTGGAGGTCACGAACAAGCAGTTCGCTGAGACTCGTGACATGTGGGTCAGGGTGGGTGGGTTTCCCTTTTGCCTGCACGTGTTATGAAAGGGCCATGTGATTGTTGCGCCCGTTCCATGCATGATCCCTCTGACCAACGGCAATGTCGTGCAGGGTGACGGAGGCCTTCTCCCTGTCGTGGACAGATCCAGCTCCGGCCCACCCGCCTGAACAGCCTTCCGGAGTGGAGGTCGGTCATTACCCCCGCTGCTGCCTGTAGCCTGTATGCTACACGGCCTGCCGCTTCTCCTTCCACGCTGCCACCGTGTGTGTTGTGGCAACTGATGCAAGGCTGCTGTCCACAGCTGGTCCCGCCTAACGCAGTACCCCTTTCCTCTCCTGCTAGCAGACCAAGCCCTCGCCCGCCGAGGCCAAGCCCAACACCCCCAAGGCCGCCAGCCCCCGGCCGCCGGACGCTGCTGCAGCTGTCCCGAGCCCCTCGGCTGCATCCACCCCCGATAAGTCCTACAAGGCGGCCGTGAAGGGCGGAGGCGGCACTACTACTCCTTCCCCAACCGGCTCCCCTGCCGAGCGCAGCACCAGCAGCACCACCAGCAGCGCTGCTGCCTCACCCATGATAAGCACGGATTCCGATGAGGCGCCTGCTGCCCCCGCTGCTGCTGCCCAGCCCAAGGGGGACAGCAGCCGCGCACAGCAGGGGACGAAGTGGGGCCAGCGTACCCTGCTGTCCGCCGCTACCGCCTTTGACAGTACGAGGGGAGCGCACAGCTGGGGCCTGCAGGAAGAGCTGAGGGATGAGGTGCAGGAGGCGGCTATGAGGGGCGCTGGCGCGTTGGATCGGAAGTACATGGAGGTGACGGAAGCCTACATAGGTGGTGGGTGAAGGCTGAAGGGGAATGAACGTCGCTTACTAGGCACTGTATGTATGACACAGATACCGGTAGCTGATCATGTTTGGGACGGTGGGGCGGGCGGTGATGTTGCTTTGCGACAGCGCCCTTCCCAACCTGCGAACCGACCGGTAGTCACTGCTGTGCTGTTTCCCTCCCATGCTTACCGTATTGTCAACCCAGCCTCTCCCCTTCCCAACTCCTACCCTCTAGCACCCCTGCCGGCATGCCGGCATACCTCCCTCCCTGGTCCCTGCCTGCCGCAGGCCAACTGGAAACAGCGCTGGCCAAGGCCCGATTGGTGAAGGCCGCCGCGCGCGATGAGTCGCGTCCCGATCTGGTCCAGGAAATGCACGAGTTGATGGGGCACATCCATGACAGGATGGGCAATATCGACGCGGCGGCGGACTCATTCCAAGCCGGCATTGATTCGGCTAAGCGGGAGCGAAACATGGCGGTCCTGGTGGACAACGCACTGGGGCTGATTCGCCTGTGGAGGAAGACGGGACAGATGAGCAAGGTGGGTGGGAGGGCATCGTGGGATGCGGAGTGAGGGTGAGGGTGCATGCTTGGAGGTGGATGAGGGAGCAGTGGAAGGGCGGGCTAGGCCAGCGGAAGACGGGAGTAGGCGAAGTAGAGGAAGGCGAGCAGGCGGTGGGAGGGGGTACCGGTATGTCTTGACGTAAGGACCTGTACGTCTCTTATTATTAATCTTCAAAGCTTGCTGTGTCTGTGTCATGGCCGCTCTCCTCCTATGACGCTCGTACCTTCATTCCTCTCCCTCGCTATCCGGAGGCAGGTTAGAGATCTGCTGCGGGAGGCGTTGGGCGCTTCGGGGTGGGATGCAAACGACGCCGGCATCTCGCTGATGCAGCTGGTGAGTCTTGGGGCCGGAAGGTGGGGAGATCGGTGTCGGCAAGATTGCATGGTTCAGATTACTGGCGTGTCCGGTGTGCTGCTGGAGAATCCCCGAACGGCAGGGTGTTGTGAAAACCTCATGCCCATGCCCAGCTATTGTAATTTGGAAGACGCCTGCCATCCCTCTACTATCCCCCACCTTGTTTCCTCTCTCCTCTCCACCCCCATCTATTCTCTTAACCTCCCGTTTCTTCCCGTCCGCCGCCCCCTAGACCAATATGCTGGTGAAGATCAGCGACGCGGAAGTCTCGAGCAATTCCGACAGGCGCCTTGCGTTTCTGCAGTTTGGTGTCAGGCTGCGCGAGGACGAGGTGGGCGAGGTAGTGTGTGTGGTAGTTAGGGAACGAACGCCAGGCGTGCGTGCGACCGTTGTACAAGACAGGGCTGCTGCTGTTACATGTCTATAAACGAGTGTGAGGGGCAGGGAGTTAAATCGGTCGGTTGGGTAGTATCTTCCCCCCCGTGTTATGTGGCACAAAGTTCGTTCCAAAACAACGCCTCTTCGTACCCGTGCGGCTTGCGCCTTGTAGTTTTCCTGATGCTACGGCACCTGGCATATGTATCATTAACATTAACCCGCCGCCCCGCCCCCAATCCCGCCGGACTTCATCCCTCCACATCTAAACCTCCATCCCCAGCTCGCCAAGGCCGCGGAGGCCGGCAACCGGCCCACCATGGCCGACATGCTGCAGACGGCGTGGTACCTGGACCACATGGCGTCCGCACTGGTGGCCGCCCGCAAGTACCAGGAGGCCAGACAGGTGTACGAACAGGTGGGGCGGGGGGCGTGGGTTGGTTACTTGGTCTGGTTTGGTTTGGTTGCGGGCATGGGTTGCTTGCATGGGGGTTCAAGGTGATGCAAGGGGTGAGTTCAGGGGTGAGACACGTCAACGACCGGTATGTGGCCCTCCTCCCTCCTCCCCATATGGGATTGGGACTCATTGTTCCGCTTACAACACTTTTCCCCCTCCTCGTCAACATGCCTGTTACATACCCATACTTCCCTCCGCGCTCCGCCCCTCCCTGTACCCCCCCCCCTCGCAGGCCATGACGCTCTACGCGCTGATGGAGAAGCTGGACACGGTGATCCACCTGCTCATCACGCTGGCCAATCTGACGGAGCTGCAGCTGGACATGCCGGAGGAGGCGCTGGAGTACCGGTGCGCGGCGGGTTGCGGTGGACAGGGTGCAGGGAGGGAAGGAGGGGCGGCCGGGGATACCGCTTCCACCACGGCGGGGATAGGACGGTGAAGGGGCAGAAGAAACGGCATTTTGCTGGTGACTTGAGGGCGTGAGATAGGGCGGTGGGTGGGCATGGCGATAGCTGGGTGCTGGATACATGTGGCTGTCTGTCCTCTCGTCAGTCTGGATGGTGGAAGCGGTATCCCCGCTTTGTACCGGCTGCTGTGAGGGAACGGGGGCTGGTAAGCCACCGCTTGGGAATCCCTTTCAATGTCCGCTCCTTCCTCCTCCCCTCTCAGGGAAACCCTGGCGGACGCCCTGGACGAGGCCGGCTGCGAGGGAATTGCCGGCGGCGCCGACATCGCCCCCTGCGCCGTCTGCAAGAAGCCCATCCACATCACCCGGGCCCGCGCACCCGGCGACACCAAGAGCGCCTTCTCTATCTCGAAATGCCTACACGTGCAGCACCAAACCTGCTACAGAAGGCTCTGCCCGATCTGCAGAAAGTAAGGCCCGCCGAGGAGAATGGCTGTAGCGGCGGCCGGTCTGGCGGGGGTGTGAAGGGTAGCAAGGAAGTGGCGGTGGTCTCGTTTCCTGAACGTGAGTTGCCCCATGGCGTGCCCAATTTGCAAGGAGGCTGTGATGGCCATGGCGCAAGAGGGAACCGGCAGGGCATTGTCAGCGGTTATGAAGGAAGGGGGATGAGTAATTAAGTTGACAACACCTGCTGCGCATGTGTAGGGCTGTGGCGGTGTCAGGGAACGAGGGGCGGTGAGGTTCGGGGTTTTAGGGAAAGAGGGCAAGAGCGGAGAGAGGCAGGCTGGGTATCCCTTGCGGAAGCAGGAATGGAGTGAAGAGAGGACGTCTACATTGGAAGGATTTGGTGTCGTGGGTATAGATGGCGGTCGACGTGCGATTGGTGAGGTGCGTGCGTGCAGTTAGATGGCGTAAGATTTAAGAGGTGTGAGTTGGGGGTTTGGGGGACCAAGGGTCCTAGAGGATTAGTCCGTAGCAATGTAGGCAGCTACAGCAGCAGGGGCAAAATAGGGCAAAGCAGGATGGGCGATCACAGAGCGTGCTGGCGGTTTCCAAGGAGAATGTTTTAGTCCTATCCTTGTGCTTGTGATCTGCAGCGTTATAATCTTTAGTTTTTTCATTACTCGCAGGATGGTTGCAGTGTTACCAGTATTGATAAGCGGCGGAAAGGGCTCGGGGCTGCTCTCGTCCTCAGAAGAGGTGAATGGGTATTTCCGTTGAATTCATAGGTACTCCGGCCGGGTCTGGAAGGTTAGTCCCCTGCAGAGTAGCTGTGTGTATGCCGTACTAAGATGGTGCATTGTAACGGATCTGTAGCGGCAGCAGAGATTGCTACGCATGTCCCTAATGCCATCGGACAATCCTCCCGGAAGCAACGATCAGCTATAATGCACCCCTTACGTGATTGGTGATGAGTAACTTACACACATACCGGTGTGAGCCTTGCGCTGGTGCCGTTGGCACTGTAATCCGCTTAACCGGTTCCGTACACGTACGATGTCACGAGGGAGTACGGCAGTCTGATGACGCTCGAATTCTTGCGACGCCTCCATGGCACCCGTCAATGGCGGCGCCTGATGACCCAACCCACATCTTCCATGCACTATATTATTTTCAAACCCGCGAGAGACATCCCCAGGCCCTGAATGCGAAGTTGGGGTTCTTTTACTACACGCTTCAGTGACAGCGTAAGCCTGCTTGCCTGCCACAACCTGCACTCAGGCCCAAACACGTTCTGCTCCCAGAAACAGCCTGCTCCTAACACTGCTGCCGTACGAACACCTTCGCACGGAATACAGTTGAAGAGGTCGCCAAAATCCCCTCCCAGCGGTAGAGCCCTACAAGGTGTAGCTCTTAACTGAACATGCAGGGCGGCCGCAGTTGAGTTGGAGCCACTGCTCATCGGGAGTTGGGGCAGTTGCTTGCCCAGTGGCCTGCGAGGAGGCAGCAGGCAGCACACAGTTAGCACGATAAGAGTCGGCGACACACGTGTCTTCCGGGTGGTGACATGTCGAACGCTGAGCTCAACAGGCGGGCATTTGCCACATGCCGACCAAGCTGCAGGATGCGGAGCATGCATGCTGTCCGCGAAAGCTGGCGGGCGGAATGGAAGGGAGGTTATAAGCCTTACGAGCCGGGAGGGAGGGAGGTACTCACCTGGCTGACCGCACTTGTAGCAGTTGCCCTTGCCGCCTCCGCCACCACCACCGCCGTAGCTGCCGCCGCCAAAGCTGCCGCCGCCATAGCTGCCACCTCCACCGCCACCGCCGCTACCACCTTCCCGGTTGAAGCGGCTGGCAAACGACTGAGGCGGCCCCCCGGCGCCTCCACCGCGTCCACCGCCGTAACCACCGCCGCCTCCACCGCCTTGCTTGCTTGGGCAGTCACGCGCCCAGTGGCCTGTTAACGAAAAAACGGATGAGGTAGGTAAACGGAGCCAAAAGAGTGTGACCCTTGATTGCAGCACACGCCTTCTACCTTCCCAAGCAAGAGTCACGAGGGCACTTCCCTTTAGTGCACATTGGGCGACCCACACCGCTGCGCATTAGTGAGCAACGCCCTCACCGGTTTGGTTGCACAGGTAGCAAGGCGCACCGCCGCTCGCACCGCCTCCACCGCCGCCGCCGCCAAAAGAGCTGCGGCCCCCAAAGCCACCCCCACCACCGCCTGCAGCCTTCTGCGGACATGCGCTTGCGAAGTGACCTGCGGCACCAAACATACGGCATGCGGGAAAGCAGGTTATAACAAGCATCATGTACGCGTTGCTATGGAATGCTAGCTTTGATAGGAGCAACAACCCTACACTCTGCAAGGCGACTAGCCACCCAACAGCGTCGTAAGGCCCGTCATCACCTGGTTGATTGCAGAGGAAGCAGTTGCCGCCGCCACCACCACCTCCGGGGCCAAAGCCCCCGCCACCACCGCCTCCAAAGCCCCCTGCGCCGGCACCTCCGCCGGTGCCAACCTGGTCAGCCCACTGGAAGAAGTTGCAGCGTGTGGAATCCTGTCAAGGCAAGACAGGAGGTGGGGCGCGAAAGAGGGTCAGTGAGGGAGGGTAGCGGTCCGGACAAGATCAAAGTAGCAGGACGGCCAGCAGAGGCGGGTTGCCTACGATCTGGGTCGGCACGGAACGGTCGCTCCACCCTAAAGGTTATCAGCAGGCAACGGCGGTGAGGACCCCATGAGGGATCAGGAAGGAATCAGGATCGGGAGTGGACTGTAGACCAGCAAACCAGACCAGCTAACAATAGAAGGGGGCAGAGGCTATGGACCAGAAGTTCATGCGACCCAAATGGTTCGACGCAAACTTCGCCATGCAACATAACCGTTGCCATGCAACATAACCGACACCTCTCGTCCTATTCCAACCGTCCCAACCACCGGCTCACATCACGCATCTTGGGGCAGGCGTAGAACTGGCGACCAGGGTTGTTTGCGCTGTTGGACGTCTTCACTGGGCAGTTCTCGCCGCACATGCACTTGACAAACTCCTCTCCACTCGGACCCGCATCAGCAACGCCGCCGCCCGCTGCTTCTGCACCACCGCTGCTGCCCCAGGCGCCTCCGCCGCTGCCGCTTCGGGCACCGCTACCATTGCCGTACGAGCCATAACCTCCACCAACAGCGCTGCTTGCAGCCTGGCTGCCAGCATAAGGGTTGCTGCCGTACGGGTTGCCGCCGCCGCCACCAGCGCTGCCGTACGCGCCAGTGGTGCCACCACCATAGGAGCTGCCGTACGCGCCGTACCCTCCCGCACCGCCGCCCCCGGCGCCGCCCTTGGCTGCACCGCCGCCGTTGCCATCGAGCTCGTCCTCCCACTTAAAAAACTTGCACTGCTCAGAGGAGGGCTTAGCGCACTTGAAGAACGCGCGGCCGGGGTTCTTGCCTGTGTTCGACACGCGCTTTATAGCTGCCTCGTTGCACATGCACAGCACAGCGTTGCCTGGAGGGGCAGAGCTGGCGGCGGGGGCGGCAGCGGCGGCAGAGGAGTCGTAGTTGTAGGCTGAAGGCATGGCAACTTGAGAGCCTGGTGCTCCGCCTGCGGCCTTCTTGGCGAGCGGTTGTTGGTAGCTGTCTTGGTAGCCGTTGTGCTGGTCATGGGTGTCAGGAACATATTCGGTTGGCGAGTTGACGTCTACGTGGTGCTGCAACCAAAGGTAAAGGGCCATGGAAGGGAGTTCGGTTAAGAGCTGGGCTATTAAGGGAAGTCCCAAAGGCGGGTCCCATTAGGGATGACCTCCATTGCTCGACCTTCGAACTGCTATCACGGATGGCGAACATGAGAACCGTAGATACTTCAAAATAACCCGTGTTGCAAGACGGTCCCACACTTACTTCGTCGTTCGTCCGTGCACGCTTGACACCAATCGGCCCTGCCGTGAAGCGTCGACAACAATCAAGGGTCAGGGACGCGCAGCTCCAGACGCATAGACATGAGGAAATGGTTCGCTATTTGGGTCGTCTGAAGATGTTAGATCTCACCGTCGTCTAGGTTCGGGGCGTTAGAGGGCTGGCCTGCCTGTGCAGCAGGGGGCTTTCCCGGAGGAGGCCTGTAGAGCGTTTCAGACACATAGCGTTAGGTGTAGTGTATTACCTAGGCGATATATAGGCGCTCCTATACTCGACGGTGGCCCTACGAATGCGGACCTGAACTCAATTTGGTCGAAGTCTTCATCGACTTCCTCCTCTCCGTAGCCGTAGTCCTCATAAGACATACTGAAACAGGCGTTATACGCTAAACAGCCTGATGTTTTGCAGCAGATGCGCTTGAGGAAGTCCTAATCCGCAAGGTCCTGTACTTTTCCACGTTACATGCAATAAATACAGTTGCTCGCTATGTGTGCGTCGTTCATCGGAAACATGGGGCTGCTATATGGGATTTTTAATAGGGCGTACGATGTTGGCGCCAATGCTATGCTGAGCGTGCTGTCCTTGCCGTGCAATTGTCGCTTCCTAGAAGTCCAGCATGTGATACATGAAGGCGCGGGCATGCTTCTTTTTTTGTGTGCTTTCTTTTATGATTGGATGTCCGCATGCAAGGATGCCAAGTGAGTACCAAGTTGACTGACCATAGCTGTATACTTACTGCACGTGTCATTACAATGATGAAAGGTGTACACATGCAGATGGAACAAGACAAGGGCTGGCAGTTCGCATCCACCCCTTGACTACCGCAACATCAGTTCCATCCAGCGACATTGCTCCCTGGCTCAACAACAAGCGCCGAACGCGGAATCACACACATCAACAACAACACACCGCGCGAAATAAACCTCGCCCGCTAGCTACTGCCCGCTTACGCCATGTCCCTTGCTACTAAGTGTTGCTGCATGGATAACCAGGCCCATACAATAGCCGCTGCGTCCGCCCAGAGCTCCTCCATCCATCACCGTCCAGGTGGACTGTCGCTGGGAGTGTCGCTGGGTGCGGGCGCACCGGCACTTGGACCGTCGGCCTGCATGCATCCCCGGTAACGATATGGGTCGTCAAGGCATGCAGGCTTCCCTCCTACCCGCCCCCTTTCTACGACTCGCCTATGGTGCTTACCCCTATCCTATGTCCCCTTCCCCTTTTCCCCGCCCCCTTCCGGTCACAGTCAGTGTTCCAGCCCGGCTGAGTTGGTCCCCATGTTGCAACCCTTGATGAAGCCCTGTCGTACGGTTCGCTAGCTTCTTCTCCCTTGGTGAAGCCTTGTCATACGGTTCGCTAGCTTCTTCTCCTCCCCTTCCACGCCTCACCGCCTGCTGGTGTAGCTCCGCTATCTTGGCTCGCAGCCATGCATTGATCTCCGGGTTACGCAGGTCGCTGAACACGGTAGCGGGGTTGGGCTGCGGGCAGCCCTGGCCCTTGCGGCGCGGGAAGCCGAACGACACCTGACCCACCAGCACATCATAGTCAGCGGGATCGGCACCGCCGTCGGCAGCGTTGGAATCGTCGGCAGCTTCAACAGTGACGTAATCCTCCTCGCCCTCCTCGATGTCGGCATCGTCGTCGGCGTCCTTCTTGCTATTCTTCTTGCGGTTGATGTCTTTGCTGCTGCTGCTGCTGCGGCCGCGCTTGGTGTGCAGGATGAGGGGACCGCCGGAGTCTCCCGCGCACGTACGGCCTGCGTGGTCGACATATTGAGCATGCACGGGCGGGGTCGGTGGGGTTCTCGCGTTGTCGCGTTATGCTGTAGTCCCGTAGATTTAGGACTGGGAGAAAGTGCTAGCAACTGGGTGGGATGCCGCATCCAACCTCACCGTTGGGCGTTGGCATCACCGGTACTCTCCCCAGTGATTCATGCACCGCACGGAACCGTAATCCTTGCAACGCGAACCCAACCCAACCCACCCCACCCCACCCCTTCATGCACACCCCATCTCCACCCACCCGTCATGCACACCATGCGTGATGTCAGCTCCGTGCCGTACGGTTTGAACAGCTTGGCGCACTGCTCCGCATCCAGGCGGCTCACTCCGCCGCTGCGCAGCGCGTCACTCAGCGTGTTGTCCTCCGTGGCGCCCCAGCCCAGCACCGTGAGGTGGGTGGAGGGCGGCAGGGGCGTGGAGCCAACCTGGGGCAGCCTGCAGAGGGTGGGGGTGGGTGGGGGGGGTAAAAATAAGGAAAACTGACTGGAGAGGGTGGGGGGAAGGGGAAGGTGGCGGGGATGGGCGGAGGCGACCGGGGCGAGAGAGGTTAGTTAAGGCCAAGCAAGCTGGGTGCTACTCAACGTGACTTCCGATGTGGAACGTTATGGTGGTTCCCCTCCCTGACCCTCCCTCTCACCTGACAATGCGGGCGCTCTTGGGCGCGTCCGCTCGCAGCTCCAGCACCGCCACGTCGAAATCAAAGATGCTGCGCGGCGGGTCAGGGCAGGGCGAGGATGGAGAGGCAGGGCGGGTCGCAGCAGAGGAACTTCAACCAAATGGCGGCAACCCCCGGCGGCCCACGTACGGCATACCTGGCGACACCGCCCCTTGCATGCAACAGCAACCCTCCCGTAACCCTAGGCTATCCTTTTTTCTCCACTACCCAGGGCAAATCCGTGTATGTACACGTTTACGTTTCCCGATATCCCACCCCTTCCCGGCCTTACCCCGGATTGTATCTGGGATGCGGCGTGCTCTTGGTGGCCAGCGCCGGCCCCCCCGCGCGGCCGCCCGTGCTGCCCAGTCCCACCAGTGCAGTCAGCGCGCTCACCAGCGCTCCGCCGCCGCCGCTGCCGCTGCTCAGCGCGTTGGCTCCCGCAGCAGCAGCAGCAGCCAGATTGCTGCCCAGGGTTTGTACGGCGTCTGAGGCGGTGGGCTGCAGGTGGTCTAGACCCAGGTGGACCAGGGGGTCGGTGCTGCCGCCCACGGCGGGGGTCACGCAGTGCGCGGCAGTGACGACCAGGCTGAGGGGGGAGGGGCGGGGAAGAGGAGGAGGAGGAGGGGATACGGGAAGCAAGAGGGGGTAAGATTGGGGCGTGTTTTGGGATGTGGGTTTTGAGCGAGGATGTCGGGGGTGCATGTCTGTAATGTGGAAAGGATGCAGAGAATGGGTTCTGATCAGAAATGCTGTAAGGAAGATGCGTGTTCTTGTAAGACTGGGGTGTTAGGGAGCGACGGGGTGCGATTGGCCGGACAGGCGAAGGGACTGTGGGCGTACCGGGGGTGGATGAGCGAGCCGGCGCAGAGGTAGGAGCCGTCCGGGCGCGTGACAACCGCCACGTAGGGGTAGCTGCAGTTCACGGGCAGGCAGGGCAGCAGGTGCGAGCATTGGGCAACGAGTTCTGGCTTAGGCAGCAAGCAGTTTGACTACCGGTACTTCCTCTCCGCCTGTTACTATCTGCATATGCGTACCGTAATGATGGCGGTAGGTCGCGTCACCATGCAGTCGCGTCCACAAACACACAAGGGGCCCTAGTAACGACTGCAGCAGCCATGTTTCTAGGTAGGCTGTATACATGAACGCACCGTTTGATGGAGACCACTTGACCGTTTTGGATCAGCCTGCGAGGCGGCGGACGGCGAAATGCGGCAGCAGGCCCACCACTGCCCACGACTACTGGCCCCTCCGCCTCCCGCGGGCGCTGCTGCAGAAGGCCCCAATACCGGTAGGAGCTCGGTGGTGCTGCAGCGGGCTGCGGGTAAGGCTTGGGACCCTTGGGTGAACCAGCTAAACCCACATCATCATCATCATCGCCAATGCTGGCCCATTTGCCATTGCTACTGCTGCTGCCGCTGGTACTGCTACTTCCCGATTGGTGTAGCCTGCTGACTTCTTGCTCCTTTGCAGTCGCCCAGCCATCCGTCCAGTACTCAAACTCCTCCTCATGGCGCCAGGGGGACGCGATGATGAAGTCCCGTAATTGACTGTACGGCAAGTACGGCAGTGCTGCAGCTGCGGATTGCCGTACCGGAGGACCTGAGGTAGCCGTTGCTAGGGATGAATAGCCGCCCAATGCAATGAAGGCGCAGTGCTGATTGAAGTAAAGCAGTGCGCAGAGCAAGAAGCGCCCGCTGCGCCAAGCCAAGACCCGTGGGTCAGTTCCTGATTTGGAGTGGCGTTGCTTGTCATGGCAGCCACACATGGCCGCACGCACGTCTTGCAGTTGCTCGCAAGCCTGGTGACCAGACTCTTAAGGAATAAGTGAAGCTTAAAGATTAGTTTAACACACGTTATTTTAGAAGTAGCTGATACGGCCGAGGGAATAAGTTAGGAAGCCGCGACTGGGCTGAGCAGGTCCGATTGGGAGGAGGGCCACTGCTTGCAGACCTAAGAGGGCTGCTGTATTAGATCATACCTCATACGTCACATTGGGAGTTAAGGAATGCCTTCTATGCGAGATTGATAGACGACAAGCAATCAATAGGTGTCTGTCAGCCACCTATGGTTACACTTCAATCTATGCAAGTTACGCATACTCCATCTGCCTGCCTGACGTGTGAGCACCCAGGCAGCATAGTGGTATATGTCGTATGTCGCGTTTGGGCCACAATAATCTCCGGCTCCTCATGCAAAGCGGCAATTAGTGCGAGTCAATTGCGCAAGTATCACCCGCTTTCCGTCGTGATGAGGCTTCGTAGCGCATAGCGCGTGTTGCCTTGCCAGTCGTAAGCCGTCGTTGACGGTTGCCTCAATTCGTTGACGAATCCAACCGTTGGCTTACAAATGTCCTGCCTGCGGATAAAGCAGGCGACCCAACCACCAGTATCCTACCAGACCCCACAAACCGCAATAGCTTAAACACCACCATTCTAACCACATTAACCAACAGAGCTCTGATCCGCCCATACATGGCTCGCTACCTCCCCTCGCCGGCTCTTCCCTTCACACCCGCAAGCGCCTCCTGCAGGCGCCTGCTTTAGCTCTCGTTATCTTGCAGCGGCAGCAGCACCTGCCAGCTGAGCGCTGCCCCCATGAGGCCGTGCGTGGCGATGTCGAATGACGTCCCCGCCGTGTACCAAGCCACCCGCAGCGGCGGAAAGCGCTGCAGCCGCTCTCGCACGCTGCGCAGGGCCGACATGGCCACCACCTGAGGGTGGGGAAGTAGGGATGATGCGGCTTGCAAGCTAAGTTGTAGCTAGATGCGCTTCAAGGCCCTTCATTGATAGATAACAAGCGGTCGTGGAAATCCCCCAAAGGAAGTACCGGTATAAACGCTCATATACGCGTTGAGGCTGGTAGAAGGGGATGGGTTGGTGCATGTATGAGCGGGCTCGCTCCCACCTGGCGTGTATGGGGGGTGTTCCAGCCGGCGATGTAGAAGGCATGCAGCGCCGCATGAGCCGCAGCAGCCGCAGCAGCAGCCAATAGCAGTGGCCGGGGGATTGCGGCGGCCGGCAGGACGAGGGCCGGACTAGAACCCCCGCTGGCATGGGTGTTGCTGTGTTGCATGTGCCTACTATCGCCATTGGAAGCGCTGCTTCTGCTAGTGGTCATGTTTTCGTCTTCGGAGCAAGGGCCAGTTGAAAAGGGGCAGTAGCCCTGCTGCTGCTGCAGCGGCAGCCCCTGACAACTGCCAGCGCAACCAGACGGCCCGGACCCCAGCGACCTGCGAGAGGCTGCGTCAGCAGGAGGCGGCGCTAGGGGCGGGCTGCCCGCACCGGCTGGAAGCTGCGGCGACGGTGCAGGAATCCGTGTTGCTGTGTACGAGTGGTAGGAGATGGCCAGTAGCGAGAGCTGCGGAGGCAGGAGCAGAATGGGACTAGCGTTGCCGTGAATTGAAACAGAACCGGAACGCGGTGTCAGCAGGAAGGCAGAACAGGGTCGGGGTTTAGGGTATCTAGAGTAGGTAGCTAGAGGGTCACTATCCACCCACGCTCAGACGGTCCCCACCTGCACGCTGGCTAGGTCCCACATAAAGTAGCGCCAGCGCTGCCGACTGAGGTACGACACAGGGTACGGCCGACCCACGCAGCACAGCACCTGCCGTACAGGCAAACATGGGCAACTTAGGCGGCAAAGGTAATCAACACAAGGTTCCCGAGGGAGGCTTGCGCCTCAGTCCTTTTCTGCCGCGACGAACGGTGGTAGGGGTGCTGGGGTTGGCTGCTGCTGCAAGAGTGACTGTTGCTGCCCCGGGGTGCCCCGCCGGGCGTGTTAAAGCCGACCTCCCAGCCGGGCGTACGTGTACCAACACACCTTGAGATGCGTGACGGCAAGCAGGGACTCCGAGGCCAGCAGCAGTAGGAGCAGCGCCGTGGCCATGTTGCTAAGGTGTAACAAGGGAGGCCGCTTGGATACCGTTCCGGTGACGACTGCCTAGGATTGCGCCAGTCAGCTGATCCCAGCTGTCCGGCTATGCAAGCAACAACATCAGAACTGCATGGAGCTGTTGGCAGGGAAGAACTGGGGAGAATGGGAAGCATGAAGATCAGTGCCGCGTGGTTTCGCTGTAGCGGCTGCTGTTGCGCAATCCGATGGCGTAAGACCGAGGCAGTTCACTGCGGTGACCCGTGGGTCGCGACCCAGCATTGCAAGAGCCTCAGCGCCAAAGAAAAACACATTACAAAGCTGTTGGAGAGTGGGGCTGCGTTGTTTGGTGTGCGCTGCGTAACTGGTATGCCAAGCAATGTGCATGTTACGACGCCAGTCGAAACGCTTTGTCAACTATGGCAATAGTGCACAAGCTGCTGGCATTGAAAGTTATAAACTACCCGCGCTTAGAGCATGTTACCTTATGCTTGTATGCGGTCATTAGGGCGGACTTGCTTTAAATCAGCGTTAGTACGTTCTATTGGTGACATAACGATTGGTAACTAAGCGACAAGATAAGCACGTATACTCAGGCTGGGCGGGGCCGCATTTGCTGCGAGGGAGCTGCATACCAGTGTTACGCCGTGTGTGCAGCAGCTGAGGCAACGAAGATTAGGGTACGACACAACGAACAAGCATTGGTTACACCTTCTCCTTCAACGACCAGGGACCAGGAGCAGACTGCTTTATGCCCGTCACCTAAGGCCAGCAGCTACATTCACCGACGCGACAGGCCATGACAAGGAAGCAAACGCACCACGACATAAATTTGCCCCCCTGGCACGGGTTACCGAGCGACGGCAACCACGCGTTGCTGTATTCGCCGCTGAAACTACGAAAGAACCACCTCCAGCTCCGCCCTACCTCCACACGCAGGCTGCCGGTCTCATGTTAATTTAGGTCAGCATACCGGTACCGGTAGCGCGTGTTGCACGCAGTCGCTGTGGCCCCGCACCTGTCTGGTCCTATCTATAGTGGTCAAGGCAGCGCATTGTTTCAAGGCCGCAGCGCTTAGATATGCATGTCCAGCAGTCACGTCGTAAACGTCCAGTCATGGTATGTCCAAGTATACCTACGTACAGCGGTCCTCAAAGACTTCTGCTGTACCCCTGCCGTCACGTCTTACCAGGCAGCTCCATTAGCCTAATTCAGTGGCCATTTACTCTTCAAGCCACACACCACACGTTGGTTGTGGAAATAACGGAATGTCTTTCTAGAGCATGACTGCTGCTGTGGCAGCAGAGGAGGATTAGGAAAACGCACCTACGTAACCAATCCTCCATCTAGCGTCGTGTCAACTACGTATCCTAAGCGCCGCAGTGCACCTATGTCATACTTGTCACGGTCCTATGTACGCCCCCCCTGTGACACCTCACTGCCACTAGCGGGCACCATGACGACCGCTAGGACCGGGCAAAACTAACACCGGCAACAGCAGGCAGCAGCCGTCAAACTATTGAAATGGCGCTTGGATCACATCGCCATTGAACACAACACCCGTCAAGACACAGTCAACGCAAGGCTGTCATAACGCAGCTGGGCAAACCGCACCATCCCAGCTGCCCTAGTCTTCCTGTAATGTTACACCAGTCCAACTCTCTTAAGGATAACCCACACCGCTCTCATGGAGACCTGCTAGCCTTCACTCACATAACGCTCTGCTTATCCCCTCAGCCACTCCCCTCTCCCATTCCTGGCCCAGCATCCCTCCAGGCCAACCCCATGCCTCCAGCTCTAGTAACCAATCCCAGGTCGCGCTCTTCTCTCACCCCCTTAGAACACCCCCAACACACGACTAACGTGCAATCCCGCCCAGCTTCAGGCTCGGCACCGGCGGCCCCACACGCGCAGACATCGGGCGCCCATCCCCAAGCGGCGCCATACCTTCCGCAGCCGACCTGCCATACCGCGCACTCGCCTGCTCCGGCTCCTCATACCGCCCGTTGTGCCAGGGCCGCTTCGAGGCCTCGTCGAGCGGCAGCTTCAGCGCCAGCATGGCCGACGCCGCCTTCTTGACCGCCGCCACCGCCGCTGCGCCGTCCAACACCGGGCCGCGATGCGAAGGCAGCGGCGCCTGAGGAGGCTGCTCGCTGGGCGGGGTGATGCCGGTGGTAGCCGCGGGCCCGCCAGGGATGGAGGCGCGGCGGGTGGCAGCAGGGCTGTTGAGCTGTGCGGCGACGGCGAGGCAGGGGGAGAGCGGGGATCCCAGAGGCCCCAGGCTGAGGGTGGGTATTACCGGGTGCACTGTGGGTCCGGAAGACATGAGGGAGGAGGAGGGAGCGGAGGGAGGAGGTGGCGGAATGGAGGAGGGGTAGCTGGGCGGGTCCGATGGCATCGGGATGGAGCGCTGTTGCTGCAGCGGGGCGGTGCTGACGGGGTGGGATGGGTTGATGGCGGCGTTGAGAGCAGCGGCGGCGTTTGCCGCCAGGCGTGTTGTCACCGCGGCCTTGAGCTGTGTCGAGGGCCGTGCCGTGAGTGGCGGGCGCGCCGGGGAGGGGCGGTCGCCTGGTCCAACGCACGTGCGCAGCGGTGCGCCGGAGAGGGGCGGTACGCGAGGGGCGCGCGCAGACAGCGGGCCTGGGCTGGCCGCCAGGCCTGAGGCCCCGGTGAGCACCTTGAGGTAGGACTGGGCAGGCGACATGGTGGGAGGGTAGCGGAGCTCGCGGCTGGTGAGCGCGCCGTTGTTGAGCGGCCGCTGGGCCTGCGGCGGCCGCTGCTGCGGCGGCGTAGTTGTCACCTTGAGGTTGGCAATCTGCGCTGACAGCTGTGCCGCCTCTGTCAAAGCCAACGTGCAGTTGAGCTTCTCGAACACCGCGCGAGCCGCTTGCACGTGGTTGCCTGGACGGGGCGGCGTGGTTGCGAGCAGGGATGCGTCCGTGGCTATCCTTGCTTGCGGAGGCGTGGAGGGCGGGGGCCGATGCATTGTCACATAGCCCATGTAGTCGGCACTGAAGTCCACTGCAAGAAGCCGGTCCACGAGATGTACTGCGTCCTCCATTGTTTTTTCCAGCTTTAATAGGAGGTCACGAGCGCCGCGCGACACTCGCAAACGGCTGGTAGTCTTTTGCGGGACTTGCGCAGCATTTCGAAGCCCCGCTTCTGCACGACGACGAGTCTTGGTTTTTGTACGTTTTGCTCGTTTCGTAGCCGAGCCTACTGGTGTCTCGTCCAGACCTCGTCTTGATGTTCCGGGGTCAGACATCGCTGGAGTCAGCGAAGGGTCCCTGTGGAGACCAGCCGCGTAGTCCATACGCCAGTCCAATTTGAGCAAATAAAGAGAAAGAGAGCAGGAAGAAATTGAATGTCAGATAGGGCTGCCTATGTGCAGCTTGGCAAAGGACAGCTGTCGAGGCTTCGTCTCCCTAAGTATAAAAGTTAAATATTTAGTGTCAAGGTCAAAGTTGTATATATGTGACAGTACAAGGCAACACTTAGCAAGGTTGGACTGTGGACAAAGTCTTTTTGAGTACGACCACCGTGGATCGAGGAACGCGTCTCCTCCAGTACAGTACCAAACGGAATGACCAACGAGCCTATATGCAGACCGTGTGAATAGACCATATCTACAGACGCACAAAGTTAGAGATCTCTACGATTCCTTCTCAGCACATTGCCTCGCAATTGCCCCACGTGTTTACGGGTCACATACATCCGCCCGGACCCTTCTCTCGTTAGGTAAAGGAATCCTAACTCAGCGGGGATAGCCCCTCCCTTCCCATCCTACGCCCTTGGTCTCTCTCTTATTCCCCTCCCCACGCCATGACAATCCTCACCTTACCTTCACTCCTGTTTACTTGGCAATTTCCTTGTGCATCAGCTTGAGCCGCTGCAATCCCACTAATGGGACAATAGGCCAGTGTTGGCCTCGAATCCTGAAGCCCGTGCGCTCATACAACGCTGCCGCTTCACCATCCTGCAAGCAACCCACATACTCGTGTTGCTCAAGACCCGCAGCCGCAGCCGTCCCAGCCAGCCAGCAAACACGCCTATATTTGGTGCGATCTCACCACGAAGCGCAGGTGCAGGTACATCTCGCTCTCCTGCATCACCCGAACCGCCACCTCCTCAGCTGCTCGCAGCAGCCGCGTGGCCACCCCCCTGCGGCGGTACTCCGGCGCCACCGCCATGTTGCACAGGTAGGAGCACTTCTGCGCGCGCGGAACAGCAGCAGGAACTGTTTCAGAAACACATGCAGTAACTAAACCGAGGCTGATTGCCAAAGAGGTACGCTCCCATGGCCGGTAGGGGACTGGTCACTGCTGCTGAGCTAGGCGCGCGGCGCGTCAAACAGCGACCGCACGCAGTCCGAAACCACTATCACCACCAAGCCGGGTCGAAAGGAGGATCCGCGCACATGCAGGTTGCCGCACCCATCGAGAGAACCGCCATCCCCACAGCAGCCAGGCACCCGCTCCTCCCACCCCATAATCTTGAAAGCCGGCGACCTCAAGAGGCCTCAAGCACCCCCCGATCCTTACCTCCTTACCTCCCCCGCCCCGCTCCTTACCTCCGGCGCATTCAGGAAGGGCTGTGGTGATCGAGTGCCCGGGTGGAACGACACCTCCGCACTGCCCACCACCACCCCACCACCCGCCTCCACCTCCGCACCCGCACCCCCCGCCAACCCTCCCTCCACCTCCCCCGCCGGCCCTGCAGCCTTCTCCGCCTTCTCCTCCTCCATTCCCTCGGTCGCACCGCAGGTCACAACAGCTGCAGCGCAGGGGGCACTCAACACTGCTGCTGCTGTCGGTGTTGCTGCCGCGCTCGCCATCCGCGGCTGCGACTGACCCTGCTGCTGCGGCCCCTGCTGCGCCTGCTGCAAATGACCCTGCTGTTGTCCCTGCGGCAGTTGGTGCGGTTGCAGGAGCACCGCCACCAGCACCAGCGCCCGGGGCGGCAGGGCGCGGTGCTCCTGCAGGTAGCGGCGGATGTTGGCGCGCAGGTAGCGGGTGTAGGGTGCCAGGTGGGCGGAGGAGGCGAGGAAGGAGGCGGAGAGCAGGTCGGCGGTCGGGTCGATGAGGGGCGGGGTGAGGGGCTGGATGACCACACGGCCCTCCGGCAGGTCGAACTTGAGGGAGGAGAGGGGGAAGGGGAGGGGAGGAGGGGTGGTATGGTGAAGTACGATGGGGCGGGATGGGACGAGAAGGGAGTGAGGAGGCAAAGGTGACAAAGGGAAAAGAGGCGCTCAGGCGGACAATTTTCTCGAGCAAAAAGGGAAGGTCGTGTGGGAAGCGCGTGTGAAGGGCACGGCGCGGGCCAGCTGGGCAACGCGCAAGGAAATGGCAGGGAAGGACACCAGAGATGTCACCCTATTCGGAACCTATCGAAGATCTTACCTCATACTTGTATTCATACATTTGAGTTGCGCGTGTGTCCTGGGGGGGAGCGAAAGCAGCGTGGTGAGACGACCGTCATGTTAACGGCCCATTGCTTTCGCGGCCAAACCGCCGTAGGCAGAAAGACGCTTACAAAGCTACCTCTGATACTAGCGAAGTTGTATTCTGGACTTGCTCTTGGATCGCCTGGCTCGCGGAGCGACGAGCCCATCGTCGACGCGTCCATGCTGCAACATCTGACCGATTTGGACAACTACCTTTCCTAATATGCCCTGTCCATAGCTGGTGTACATGTACCTTACTATGCGACAGGCACGCGGCTGGCATCGTTGTGCTAGATATGGCCGTGTGGACGCTAGGTGCTTTCCAGCTAAACATTGCTGACTACTTTGATGCAATCTCTACCAAGATACTCTGGCTGCACGCTTAGTACATAGAAGTTACAGCTATGACAGTGAGCGTTACCACTGAGCCTTTCTGGGCCATTGCGACTAACCGACTACAAATAAATAGCCGTAAGAGATGGGACCGTAGTTTGAGGTTTCACACACATGTACTGTTGGACAAACCGAAATCACACCTTTACCAGTGGCCAGACTGACGACACCTGGGGTTAGGATAGCCGTGTTGACGGTACAGCGCCCCTACCCCCCACGGGAGTCTGCGACGACCCTAACTGGTGCCAGGATCCAAAGTCGGACGAGCTCGTAGCGAGGACATTATCAACACAAAGTAGCGCATCTTGTCAAGATTTAAACACCACTAGACAGGGGATATGACAGTTAAATAGAAAAACGTTGAGCGCCTGTTAATTGTGATGCTTTGCTCAGCAGCCCTACGGGCTGCTCCTTGACGCATTCCTAACAACTGTAGGTAGTTCAATAGAGAACGAGGAACACTACTAAGATAAGCCGTCGGCCAGGATAACCATCTCTGCGGCCTAGCCTGAGAATCGCTCGTCATGGCCAGCGTGGTGCATGGTTGTCTACTAGGTTACTGTTGCTTCTTACCGGGAGGGCAAATTATGGAACATGCCCAGCTATCGTGTCATCTTTAACTTCGGCAAAGGAACATTAATGGAGCGGTCAGCGATGGATATCCACCGGGCGTAGGGGAGGCTAAGGCACGTGGTGATGCACGGGCAGGCGTCTGCGTCTATGGCTGTCTCCGCAAGGAAACAGAGGAGATGCAGGCGGTAGTCAACGCGTTCCTACACACGCCCAACCCGTCATCCCAACCCGTGTAGCCATCCATCCCGCCTCGTGAACCCCCCTACCTTCACACCCCGCACCTTCCTACGCTCCCCCCTTGTATTGCCATCACCCACACGCTCTATGTCCAAACGATCACAGCCAAACCGAGCACAGCCCAATCCCCCCCTAACCTGTGGTTTTGGTATATCTTGTGTTTCCTTACCCCACCCCACCGGTTTGTTGAGTCCCCTTGACCCCTTCCTTCGCACCCCATTTCTTATCACGTCCCCCACGTGCAATGCCGTCACTTCAACGCTGCCCTACGCTCCCAACCGCTGTATGCTGTACCCTCTCCTTCCCTCCGCATGCCGCCCCAACGTCACCGCATCCCACGTAGTTCTCCATGACTCCATCCCTTCCCCAACCCCTCCCGCCGCAGCCCAATCATGGCTGCTGTATGTATTGCCGCCAACAGACGCCCCCCCGGTACTCCATGCGTCGCCCCTCCCGCACTGAGGAGGGGCGACGTATGGGGCAACGGGGGAAAGGTGCAGGGTACGGAGGCAGGGGGCTAAGGGACGCGATAAAGGGCCATGCGGGTTGAGACGGCTGTAAGGACATGTGGCCAGGGAGTAGCGTAAAAGGATACCACTACCAGAAGCAAAGCTTAAGTTTCGAGGCATCCAACTGGCGCATCCTCAGGATTTGCGCTGCACTGGGTATCCTGGTCAGCATTGGATTTCGATAGGATGTGGCCCGTAGGGCTCCTTAGCTGACCGTCGCAATAGACAGCTTCCCAACGCTTTTTGGCAAGTTGAACGTATTTCCTGTTCAGAAATGTTGATTATAGCCAAGATGCTTAAGCCGGGGTTGATAACGTCCTCGCTACGAGCTCGTCCGACTTTGGATCCTGGTACCATTTAGAATGCGAAAGTTACAAGGGGGACCGGAGCTCCTGAAAGCCTGACAGCCGTACAAGAGACCCAATCGCTAGCGGTACACGCTAGGCAGCCGCAACAAAGCAACCTACCCCAGGGACATGCCCTGCAAAAAACAAGGAGCCATGCCAGACACATAACCACCGAAAACCAAGCCCGCAAGGCCACAGCACCACAACCACCAAGCCCACGGGGGGGAAACATCACACAGGCCAAGCCCGCGAAAGAAGCAACAAAACTGTACAGAGCAACCGCCAAGCTGCAGCATAGTGTCACAGCAGTGCCCAACTGCCACCAAGTCTATCGACATGTGCGTGATCCTAAGGGAATAGCAACCAGAAGGCTTGTCAAAGGCAGAACAAACCAGGGTCAGGGGGAGGCCGGCGGGGACGCAGTATCAGGCGGGCCAACAAACCGGACACGGCCAGCCGCATTTGCAAGGAAAGGGTGAATAGGGGGAACACAGTCCCAGCCGCGGGGAGGCACACCTAAGACAGCAAAGGACTGGAGGCGAGACCAGAAATCAGCAACAACACGAGCACCCAGCACAACAAGGGACCGTCTGGGGAGGGGGGCCCGGCCACTGTGCTCAGCATACAACCACCTACGGGCCTGTTCAAGAGCCGAAAGAGCGGCCAGCGCCACGACATCCCACACACATCCATGCACACCGTCTGGAGGTTGGACTAACCACAAATGTTGCCTAGAAAATGCACTATCAAGGGAGCCCACGGGTGCACCTAAGGCCTCGCCCAGGGCCTCACGAAGGGTACGGGCCACAAAGCACTCCCAAAACAAGTGTAACCGATCTTGTGCCACTCCAAGGGCGACCAGGGGTGCTCCACACGGGCAGGCCAAGGAGTACGAACGGCCCTGCGCAGCTTCCCGGGCGGCATGGCTGGCATGCAGAGGGAAGCCCGCGCAGCCGTTGAGGGCGAGCCGCCACAGCGCCTCCTTGTGTTGGTTCTCCCAGCGCAGGCGCCACAGCCGCGCCAAGGTAGATCGAAAACCAGCAAGGAGTGCAGGGGGGGCGTCGGGGGACCCAAAGGCCTCCGCCACAAAGGCGGAATGCTTAGCATGGAGGTCGCAGTAGGCAGGGGCGAGCTGGAGGTGGGTGCCAAGGCGCACACTGAGGCGAAGTAGGGGGACGGCGATCGGGAAGGTGGGCGTGGGGCGCCAGACAAGCGCACGGGCGAGCACCCGCCAGGCCTCGTCGGCCGGCACAGCAGCCGAACCGGCAGCCGCAGCCGTCCCCGCAGCAACCACCCAGGGGTGCGGGATCTGAAGCAGAAGGATGTGGAGGCGCCGGAAGGCATGCCAGCCCGACACCAGCCGGGGGGGGGAACTCCATACCAGCAGGGAGGGTCAACACTCCACGGAGGACCAGGCGGCGGAAGGCCCTAGTACATTGCCGCAGCAGACGGGGAGAAGGCTGGTCCGCAGGGTTGAGAACCGCCGCACGGAAGCATGGGAGGTCCCGAAGGGCAAGCCAGCTCCGAACAGCGACCCCGATGGAGGTGAAGCCGGGAAGGGCGGCAATGTCAGGGAAGGCGGTCTCCAGGCCGGCGCCTTCAGTGGTCAGCAGCGCTGGGTTGCCCCACAAGGGAGCGGAGGAGCACCAGGGACCAGCAAGTGCAGCAGGGTCCGGGATGTGGAGGGTGCCAAGGGGCGCGAGGGCACCGACCAAGGAGCACAGGGCGGGGCAGTCAGCCGGGATGGGGCGGCCCAGGACTGTCCGGCCGGCGAGGGGCATGAGGACGCAGAGGGGGTGGGCTGCGGGATGACAACGGCGCAGCAGAGACAGCGCCACCCGTACCCAGGGAGGAGTGACGGGCAGGAGGCCGCAGGCACCGCTCACAAAGCGCACCGCAGTGGCAGCCTGGCGGGCGCGGACGTGCTGCACCAGGGGGAGGAGCCCAAAGCCGCCAGCAGCAGGAGGCAGGGCAAGGCAGCCGTGGCCGACTCCGGTGAGGCGTTGATGGGGGGCAGTAGCATGCTGGGAAGGGGACAGACGGCGATCGACGACAGCACCAACGGTGCCCTGTAGGCGGGTCAGGGCGCGCTGCGTGGGGAGACCCTGAAACTCCAGGTGATACAAGGTCTTGCTCAGAGCGTAGCCAGAGGCAGCGAAGGCGCGCCCAAACGTGGAGAGAGGCAGGGCGACGACCTTGGCCAGCGCCGCAACCACCCCCTCGAAAGAGACAGTGGAACGGTCCGCATTGTTGTGGAAGTGGATGCCCAAGGTCTTCGCCGACGCGACCACCCGCGGGATCGGGGCAGCGGGGCCATGGGGCCCAGGGGACAGGCCGGCGGGGGCGAGGAGGGGAGGAGGGGGAGGGCGCAAGAGTGCGGCAGCCACCGAGGCGGCAGCAGGGAGGGCGCCGAGGAGGACGGAAGCGGCCAGGGAGGGGGGGGAGGCGCGGACAGCCGCGGCGAGCAGGGCGAGGGCGAGGGAGGGGTGGAGGTGGGGAGGAGGCGGGGGAGGAGGGGGCGGTGGAGGGGGAGGAGGAGGCGGAGGCGGGTGGGTACCAAGCAGCAAGAGCTCGGTCTTGTCCACATGGAGGCACTGTCCAGAAGCGGCCCGAAAGAACTCCATGGCGGCGAGGAAGCGGGGGAGGTCGGCGAGGCTGGCCAGGAAGGGAGTACAGTCGTCGGCATACTGGGATGCACGGACCTCGGGGCCGGGAGGTGCTGGCAGGCCGCTAGATGGGGAAGGGCCCGAGACCTGGAGGCTAATACCTTGCTGCGTAAGCCAGCAGAGCAGGGCCTGGCCCACGGCAAGGTAAAGGAGGGGAGCCAAAGGGCAGCCCTGGCGGACACCGGAGGTGATGGGGACCCTGCCAGAGCAGTGGCCGTTGACGAGGGCAACCGCTGCAGTGTCGATATGGAGGCGCTGCACCCACTGGAGGAAGCCCGGCCCGACACCGAGGGCCTCGAGGCAGGCGAAGAGGAAGTCCCTGTCAACTGTGTCGCAGGCCTTGTAGAAGTCCAGGAAGACAGCAACACCAGGGCGGCGCTCCGTGCGGAGGAGCTCGGGCAGAAGTTGGAGCAGAAGGATATTGTCTGCAATGCGTCGGGACTGCAGGAACGCCATCTGGGAGGGGTCAATGACGTCCCCAAAGACCGGCAGGAGGCGCTTCGCCAGGACGCGGGCAAGGGTGCGGTAGTCGGTGTCAAGGAGGGTGATGGGTCGGTAGTTAGCAGGCAGCGTGGGGTCGCCAGCCTTGAAGAGGGAGGAGATGACACCGTCCAGGAGGCCACGGGGAGTCGTGCCAGTGGTCCCGATCGCAGAGAAGACGTGGGCCAGGAGGGCCGCAAAGGTGCTGGAGAATTCCTTGTACAGCTCCACAGGCAGGCCATCGGCTCCCGGGGCACGGCCGGAGGGGGAGGAGGAGAGAGCCGTCAGGACTTCGGCAGTGCTGACCTCAGCCGTGCCGAGGGCAGCAACCATCCCCTCAGGACAGCGACGACTGTGCGAGCGAAGGGCCGCCAGGATACACTCGCGGGCGGCCAGAGTGGATGGGGAGGGGGCGGCGGGCGTGCAGATGTCCCGCCAGAAGGCAGCCATGACGCGGGGCATCTCCAGGGGGTCCGCTGTGGCAGCCCCGGTAGGGCCTTGCAGGGCGGGAATCGGCCGGCAGGCAGTGGGAGGGCGGAGGAGGGCGGTGAGGGTGGGGCAGGGACGTTCTCCAGTGCGCAGCCAAGCGTGCCGGGACTGCCGGGCACCAGGGCCAGCCGCCTGGAGGGCAGCAGCCGCAGCGGCGGACCTGGCAGTGACGACCCGGGCTGCTGTCAAGGGAACACCCGCAGCTAGCTCAGCAAGAGCAGCATCCTCATCGGCCTGCGCGAGCGCCTCCGCACGATGGAGGGAAAGACGGTGAAGGCGGGCGACCGTGTTAAAGTCCCGAGCAGCCAGGCTAGTAGCCCGTTTCAGGGCAGGCCACCAGGCCAGGAGTTGGGCCGGGTCGTCAGTGGCTGAAGCAGCAGTTTCCTGGAGCCAGGCCTCAAACTGGGAGCGCAGGTCTGGGAAATCCAGGAATTGGAGCCGCGTCCGGGGCAGGCCAGGGCCAGGGGGTTGGGCGGAGGGGGACGCGGCGAGGTGGAGGACCAAGAGGCGGTGATCGGAAGGGGCGCCACAGTGGATCTCACAGGCCCGGGCATGGAGAGCCAGGCAAGGGGAGAGGAGAAAGCGGTCCAACCGGGAAGCACCCACGGGGTGGGTGTAGGTAAAGGTGCGGCGGGCCGGGTGGAGACGGCGGAAGGCGTCAACGAAGCCAGGGCAGGCTGCACCCAAAGCAGCAGCAGAGGCCCGATCTTGGCGACGGCCATCCACACCCGCCGTACTATCCAGAACGGAGTCGGGAACGAAGTTGAAGTCCGCAGCCCAGAGGTGCATGCCACCAGAGGCGGCGAGGGGCTGCAGGAGGTCCCGAATGAAGGCCTGTTGGCCGATGCTATATATCAGCGGAGGGAAGGTAGGCGCTGAGCAGGGTAAAGTTGTGGCCACCCCAGGTAACCGGGAAATGAAGGAGGCGGCCATTGGAGTCCACGGAGGGGGAGGGGGAAGCGCCGGGGAAGGCAAGGGTACCGGAAGAAAGGAGGTGGGATCGTATCAGGATGGCGACGCCACCGCTAGGACGACCGGACTCCAGAGTACGGGCTGGCGACCACCAGGGCGTCCAGAGCGCGAAGTGCTGCTGCCGAGCCAGCTCCTGGAGTCGCGTAGTAGCTTTTGGAATATCGGCTGCACGAACATGTGTCTCCTGGAGGCAGACAACATCAAGGTTCTGCCGCTCCCAGCACCGCATCAGGGCCAAAAGGCGGGCATCCGGGGTCCCAGAAGGGGGCCCAAGGAGCCCACGCACATTGTGGCATCCAAGACGCAGCAGGCGGGAGGTGGGCCGGCGCCCAGCGGCACGCCGGGCCATTACTGAGCGGGGATGTCCGAGCTGTCCCCGGAGGGAGGCAGCCCAGCGAGGACGTCGGTCCAGAGCCGTTGAGTGCTAAGCGCGGGTGCTGGGTCCGGGCCAGGCCGCTGGGGAGAGCCGGCGCGGTTGGCGCTGTGGCCGCGGCTGGCCGGAGGAGGAAGGGCCGAGACGCCAGCAACGGCCTGCAGAGAGTGCCCCAGCCCGGCAGCACGGCTGCGGCTGCAGCTGCGGCTGCGACTGCGGCTGCGACTGCCACTGCGGTGGTGTGGGGGGTTGCAGGCTCGGCCGCGAGGCGGAGTCTGCTCGTCCGCCGAGCGGATGGGGGAGGTGCGAAGGGGGGAGGAGCCGGAGGCCCCAACAGCCCCCGGGCCGCCAGGCAGCGGCGCAACCGCAGGCGCACCCACCACAGAGGCAGCAGCAGGCGCCGGCAGCGGCTGGAGCGTGCTGGCAGTGGAGGGAAGGACGCCCCCAGGCAGGGGAGCCGCCGGCACGAAAGGGGCCGGCGGGCTGGCCGCGGGGACCACACCCGGGGGGCCGGAGTCCTGCTCCCTGGCAGAAGCAGGAACGGTGCCGGCGGCCGGGGGCCCAGCCGGCACGTCGCCGCGCGCTGCCAGGCGGGCCAGGACCTGTGCTGCGCGATCACCCGCCCGGGGGGTCGGCCCAGAAGTGGGCCCCGGGGCCACCTGGGTCAGGGGAGGGGGGCGGGGGTGGATGGGAGCGCCCGGGCGGGCCACGGCGGCCTGCTGTGCCTTGTAGGCATCGTAGTCAAAGGCCTCCATGGCAATCGCCGCGCCATGGAAATCCGCCACCCGGATATCGAAAGGCAGGGTGTGACCAAAGGAGGACCCCGGCGCCAAGTGGACAATGTGGCGGTCCAAGTGGGGGATGGTAAGGGCCGGGTCCGGGCTGCGCCAGGGCTCAACAGCAACCACGAACGCGTTGGGGAACCAGTCTGCGATCTGCACGCGGCATTGGGTGGGGCTGAAGGACGCCGGCCAGTTGCTTGCCACGTGTATCCATAGGCAACGATCCTCCCTTTCCCTTCTCCTTCCTTGCCGGTACTAGGACTAACGCGTCTGCAGGGATATAGATATCACGAACCCCAACACCACCGTCAGTCCCGTCCTGCCTATCACTAGAATCCCCTTGACTCCTCCGCTTGACACCAATCGCAGCGTTCCTTCTACACACGCGTTTAGCATGGGTACGTCGTTCGTTACTTACACCTTGCGTGCGTACCGCGTCAGCTGGAACAAGCTCCTCATGCATATTTACATCCGTGACACCCTGCTGCTGTGCTGTGTCTTGCGCCACATTAGCCCCTGCTGTGCCCGCTCCCTGACCACTTGGCCCCGCAGCTGCTGCATCAGAGCGGGCTTCACCTGCTGCAGCAGCAGCGCTGCGCTGGGTAACCCAAGCTGCCCACGCAGACATAGTATCAGCAACTGCCTTTACATCGTCAGCTGATAGGTTGCTAGCCCCCGATAGTGCTGCGTGGATGGTCACGAGCGGCGTCGAAACGATACCAGCTAACGACAGCACCTCACTGCTATGGGGAGGCATCGGCGGTGGTGCAGCAGGAGACGCAGCTGGCATACGCAAAGCCGCCGGACCTCTGTAGCGGTCTTTGGACTCGACAAGAGACCGCAAGGCTTCAGCCTCCCTCCGTCCAGCAGCAAGCGTGGCTGACATACGTTCCGTGGGTGGCCTCCGGCCTGCTGTGAATGCTCTGCGGATGGTAGCCTTGAGCGAATCAACTGATAAGCGAGAGGCAACCTCTCTAACCACCTCCTCCACAGGCCTGCTTTCAGCTGCTGTTTGGCTGGAGCCCTGTCTCTGTTGGCTCCATACCCTCGCCTTGCAAGCTGTTGGACGCTGGGGTTGCGGTACCATGCCACTGCTTGTATACGTCTGCTGCAACAGAGCGCACGCAGGCGTTATGTGCCGCAAACATATGGCAAGTGCTGCTGAACACTCCAGCACGGACGGAGACAACAGCGCGTACTGGGCACGGATTAAGTTTACGTTTCTGAGTTTCAGGCACCAACTGCATGGCTGCTGACAAAACATCCTCGCATGAAGTGAAGGACTTGAATATGAATGCCTCTGATGAGTAGGATGGGGCTGGGTCGGATGCAGGCACAGCGTATGCACCTGTTGCTGCTAAGTCCTGCTCGGCTGCTGCCTGATGCCCTGGGTTTTGCCGTGGCCCTGGCTTCGTTGCACGTCTCCTGCCCCTTCTGCTTGAACGCTGCACACAAGGTGCTGGCGGCAGCTGAGAGCTGGGTGCTGCACCGCCTGCCGCTGTAGCAGATGGCGGTACCAGATTCATTCGGGTTGTGATGCTACACGCAACGGAAAAAGCGGGTATGCACTTGGAGGGGGCTCAAGGGTAGGACTAGAGGCATGTGCAGGAGGGGGGTCCGGAATCGTGATTTCAGGTAAGCACATATTTGGAAAGTACTCTTTACGACAAGAACGAGGGTGTTTTCCCATGCCCAGATTCATTCGGGTTGTGATGCTACACGCGACGGAAAAAGCGGGTATGCACTTGGAGGGGGCTCTAGGGTAGGCTCGAGGCATGTGCGGGAGGGGGGTCCGGAATCGTTATTTCAGGTAAGCACATATTCGGAAAGTACTCTTTACGACAATAACGAGGGTGTTTTTACCATGCCCAGATTCATAACCGCCGCTGCCATCTGACCCGAGAGCACCGCGAAGGAATGCTTCGGCTTCATCGTCGGAGTGTTCAGCTACTAGGAGACCTACATTACATCTGAATCACTCATGTTTGGTTACATGTTATTATAACTTCATTGCATAAGGTTAAGGATACTTATGTTAAGCCTTCGATTGCGAGGTGAATACCAAATGGGCTGCACTTACAGAGAAATATATGGCATAAACAATTGCTTTCCTTCTAAGATGTTTCATAGCACGCTTCTGAGCACAGCGAGCACAGCACGCTGCCAGGAGGCCCTGTACGACCTCAGACTCCCTTACGACCACTCTTGCGCCACTGTAAGAAAGCACGTGTACGACAGCCCCTTTCCTAACAGCAACGTTGCACCTTAACAACAGACAACAGGAAAACACATTCGGTCGTTGTTCCCAACATTCACAGTAGCACCACATAACACCAACGTTATGCCCATGCCCCATACCAATGTTGTCTGCGCGTGCAAACAACTGTTCTTCAAGGTACCGTGGCTTTATTTAGCAATAGTCTGGAAACAGTTACAATGTTATGGCTTCGTGCGCGATGTTACCTAAATAGGAAATTTTGCGTGGACCTTAAGTCCGGGGTGTTCCCTAAGGCTTTTCCCTTGCTTCCACGGCGCGGCCTATCGGAGCGCCTAGAATCAAGGGCAGGCCAAAAAACGTGGGTAGAAGCCAAGAAACGGCCCCTCAGCAGCAAACCTCGGGAAGCACTAGGGCAACAGGCGCATACATACACAGACCCCAAAAACACCACAGCTAACCCAGGAACCATGACAACATCGCCCTCAAAGCCGAACCCCAACAGGATTAGGTATACGTTTAAACGCCAGCAGACGGTGCCTGGGGCACCCTACCTCGCAAACTGAAAACGGGGCCCAACCGAACAACCAACCGAATACAGCAGAAAGCGCCCCACCACCAACATACACGTAAGAACGGATGAGAAGGGCCAAGATCAGCCCACCCCGCCCGCCCGACGAGGAACACCCAAATAAGTAAAACCCGGGAGCTGACACCAAAACAGCAGACAGCAGGGCAACTAGATCAGCAAGCCCAGGTACAACGCCCACAGAACCGGACTCACGCACACGAGCCCGCCGCAAACACCGAGTCGGCGTGTGGCACCAGTGTTTTTTTTTGAGCGATATATCGCTTTTCGAGCGATAAATAATTGGTCTAGGCTCCCCGGAAAAGCGATAAGCCCCTTGCAATGCCGTATTTTCATCGCGACGGTCCTTAAGGAAGACGCACAGCCCCTTTAGCAAGAAAACTGAACTAAACATACAAAGAACAAGCTTTATCGATGGACGGCAATAAGAAGTTAGTTAAACTGGCGTGAAGGCCCAAATTCTATCGCTCGCGGTGCGATGAAATATTACCCCTCAAAAATGAAAAAAAAACACTGACACCGACCCTCTTCCTTGGGAACCCCATCAATGGACAAACACCAAAACACTGTCTCCTGCAGTACGTAGCTGTGGGTGATGAACAGGGCGGGGTCGACGAGCATACATGCATGCATGGGCATCATCAGGTCTGCAGCAGCTTCAGTCCTACAGCCGCCAGGTGGGGCAGGTCCGCCTTGTTGGTAAGGTGGTCCTCGTTGACATGCAGCCGTACCCCCACCACCTCGGCCGCCAGCACCTCCACTGATGTCAGCTGCGGCTGTGCTGCCGCCAGCGCCGCGGCTGACACGGGGAAGTGGTTAAGTCCCGGGCATGTCAGCTGCTCCCCCTGCCCCTGCCCACCCGAGTACATGGTAGCCCACTGCTGCTGCTGAGTGGAGACCTGCTGGGTGGTTGGCTGAGGCACGTGATCGGTAGGGAGAAGCAGCGGTCAGGTGCGTGCGTGTTTCTGCCGGCAGCAACTAAAGGGCGCGCACGTGGGGCTAGCTGTCGTACATACCCCTACGTGCTACCCGTGTTTCCCTTGCAGTGTAGGGTTGGGTTCATCACCCGTTCGTGTTCCCCATTCGGAAACCATTGTGACGGTCGTTCATCCACTGCATGCTATCTATTCATCCTCGTGTATGTTACAGCACCCCAGCGATAAGCAAGGAAGCATCAGCCGCCGAGGCAGGGCGGGTAGGTGCAGGTGCAGGCAGCAGCAGGTGCGTGTGTCCGGACGGTAGGTTGTGCCGGCCATCCACATGGCTGCTGCCTGGATTTCCCCCATCCATCCTTAATAGCAACCCTACCGCTGCCCGCCTTCGTGACTGCTCGCTGGGCACCTACCGTTAGCAGCAGCAGCAGGTCGATGGCGGTGATGGCGGGGTCGAGGCTGCCCTTGTTGAGCACGTAGAGTGCCACCGCCCCCACCTGGCCCACCTTGGCAGCCGGGGTCTGGTTGAAGTAGACCGCCACGGTACGGGGAGCCTGGATAGGTGCATGCATGGAGCGAGCAGCAGTCGATAGATGTATGTGTTGGTGTGTGGGCGTCTGAGCGAGCGCGACGGTTACTTTACTTGTTAATCTTGCAAACCGGTCTGCAGGACATGGTCCTCTTGGAGCCGGATATGCACCGGGTAGGGCGACACACAGCAGCTAGCAGGGATATGGAAGTAAGGCATGGTACGCAGGGCGGGCCGTACACATCTATGTGCCTGCATGCGATTCAGGACAGCTGCGAGGTGCTGCTGCTTGCGTGCTGCCATCTAGCTGAGTGCTGCGGTCAATATCAAATGGCTCATCATTCTCGCTCCCTCCCCATCCTACATACCTCCCTTGTGTGACCCAACACATACACCAAGCAAGCAAGGTTAGCGATGGATAGTCATCACCTGCTCTATGCATGGTAGATAGGTACCGTAGCCAAACAAGCAAGTCCGCCTATCTATCTATCTAACGTAATTGGTGATATAGATGCCAGGGCTTCAATTTGTGCCCCGGCAGCCCCAGACTCGCTGCTTACCGCGAGTGTCGGCACCCAGGCGAGGGGAGCAGCTGCCTTGCATGTGCGGCTCTTCCTGGTCACATCGGCACCAGGCGCCCCCACCAGGCGGCTCACGGAGCCAGGGCTGGTGCTGGAGCCGGAGGGGTCCTGGGAGGGGAGGGGCGGCGTGCGTGGTATGGTAATGGAAGGAGGAGAAAGAAGAGATAGAGGAGCGAAGGTGGATAGAGGAGGCCATGAGGCAGGACGGCGGCTAGATAGCACCAAAAGAGGCGTGCGAGCACGGTAGGAAAAAAGAACAACGAACCAAGACAGGAAGCTGGCTAGGTAGGGCCGCCATCCAAGGCTTCGCACGCCGTGCGTGCGGTGCGCATGGGATCAGAGTGCATTCCTGTATGTGCAAGCTGCATGCAACCATTCGACACCTCATTTTGCAAGCATACCGGTATAAGTGCGCCGGGTCATCATGCAACAACATACCGACAAGCAAGGAAGATCATCGGGCTGCTGTGTTGGGGGCGGGGTCACACATGCTGCACACTACTGCTTTAGCTGACCCAGCATGCATGCACTGCTTGCAGGTAATCGAGAGCTATCGAGCTATGTACCTAGCTAGCCTCGCTCCGCGCATGCTGATGTATGTCCCATGCTGAATCCTTGATGGAGACCCAGTATCCCCAGCCAGCCAGCCAGCCATATCCACTTACATTGGGACCAGCAGCCGAGGTAGCCCAGTAGTACATCACCGCGTCAGGAGGTGGGGGCGGTGTCGGGGAGGGAGGAGGTGGGGGCGGTGTCGGGGAGGGAGGAGGTGGGGGCGGTGTCGGGGAGGGAGGAGGCGGAGGCGAGAAAGGGACTGCTGGTGTAGGCGGCGGCGGAGGCGCGGGTGATGAGGGAAGAGATAAGGGTGAAGGTGTTATTAGCCAAGGAACGGGAGGAGGAGGAAAGAGGATGCTAGATGGGATTGAAGGTGGTGGGGGTCTTGCAGTAGCCAGGGGTGTGGACAGGGAGGGAGGCGGCGGGGCTGATGGGTTGGGTGCTGGCGAATTGGGTGGCGGTTGGGAAAGGGAAACCTGGCTAGGCGGTAACGGGCTGTTGACCGGTGGCGGCCTTGAACGTGGGGGAGGAGGAGGAGGGGGTGGCGACGGTGATGGAGGCGGGGAAGGCGGGGGCGAGGGTGGAGGACTCGGAGGCGGGGAAGGCGGGGGCGAGGGTGGGGGACTCGGAGGCGGGGAAGGCGGGGGCGAGGGTGGGGGACTCGGAGGCGGGGAAGGCGGGGGCGAGGGTGGAGGACTCGGAGGCGGGGCAGGCGGGGGCGAAGGTGGGGGACTCGGAGGCGGGGAAGGCGGGGGCGAGGGTGGGGGACTCGGAGGCGGGGAAGGCGGGGGCGAGGGTGGGGGACTCGGAGGCGGGGAAGGCGGGGGCGAGGGTGGGGGACTCGGAGGCGGGGAAGGCGGGGGCGAGGGTGGGGGACTCGGAGGCGGGGAAGGCAGACTTGGTGCTGTCAAAGGCAGTAGGGACGGGCGGAGGGTAGGGCGACTTAATAACTGCCAGCAGGATAATACCATTAGTACGTAGCATATGCAAGAAGCTTATATAATGATATATAAGCTTGATAAGGAAGCTTCGATGTACATGTGCCGTGGGCGTGCGTGCATGCATGCCTTAGGATGAAATTTCCAAGTGAGCAACTATTAATAACCGCCGTATGTATGCATGGCAAAAAAAGCGTGCCGTGCGTAGGGGATGGAGCTAAGTCACATACAGCAGTTTACCTCAGCAGCACTATCTACTACCATACTAGTTGGCAGTCGCTTGCTTGTGGAACCGCAATCAGGCTCTCAAACAAGACAGGCGCACCTGGTGTGTAGAAGCAATGGCCTGGCTTCGCGATGAATGACCCAGTCACATTTTTAACGCACCCATAGTTTGTCATTGTAAAAGGGGTGAAGGAAAAAGCAGCGGCGCCGCGGGTCGTCATGAAGGAAGGGATAGCCGCCATGTTACTAAAAGACTGCAGAGTAGATGGAAAGGCGATCCGGCCGACGACAGTGTCGTTAAGCAACATGCATGCAGCAACTATTACCAGTCAACTACATTCAAGCTAGCTAGCCCATAGAAGACCATAAGCCTATCTAAACAGTATTAGTTACTAGCAGCAGGATATGTCGGCCACATACGCAAGCAACATGAGAATTAAGGCCCACCCCACCTTGCAGTCCTTCTCCACATTCAGGTTGACATTGAGGTCCACATTCGGGGTGGCTATATATCCCTCCATGCTCGGGCAGTCAGCTGCAAGTATGCACGCAAGCAAGCGTGCACACAAAGAAACGAGCACTCGTCATTACATGCCCTGCATGCCTTGTAAACTGTCAGTTATGGAATGCATGCATGCATGCATGCAACTTGCATGCAACTTAGGCCGACGTGCGTGGTGCCAGTGAGCAGTACATAAATACATACAAACACTGGTCCGCGCATCCTCAGCAGGAGCAACTCAATAGGCAAAGAGCGCGCGGTGGTTCATGCATGCTGGCATACACGTATGGCTGACTGGTTCGATCTAAATTACCCAGCCAAATAGTATGCATGTGTGTACGTAGATAAGCCTTCAAGCCTCGTACGTACGTTTGTTCCCATTTATTCCCATTCCCATTCATTTCCAAGCATTCATTCTCACACACCTGTTGTGATGTTGTCTGCCGTGTAGAAGCAAGTCCCAGGTGCATCTACAAGGGGCTCTCTACCCTTCCTGAAGCAATAATTCTGAATACTTGGAACGTACGACAACGCACTACAGTTGACGTTGTCATCCTCACATACTGACAAAGCGACTGATAGGCTACCAGCAAAAGACGACACCTGGCAGGACGGCAGGTCATCGTTGGACGGGCCTGGCGTGTAGTCCTTGTCAGGTGTAACCGTAAAGCCCTGTCTGGTTGTGCATGTAGCTAGAGGCGAGCGTGCACACAGGGATACGATAGAGGGGATAGATAGCAGGGTGTAAGGGGCGGGCAGCACGTATGGGGGGGGGGGGTAAAGTGTGAGAATGAAGTGTGAGGAAGGGAGGGCCAGTTATCACGTATACATGACTCCCTATCAGTTTGTTCACCCGTGTGTTGTAGGCAATCCGGTTATGGTGTTTAGCATGCGTGTGCTCCTAGTTTACTACTGTCCCGTTGCTGTATGAGGCGGCCACAACAGCAGCCTGACTGCGGTGACTGGTCGTGTTTAGCAACGGGTATATCCGTGTACGGCTAGCAAAGGGATATACAACTGTGCTTTAATTTCATTGGCCTATCTAGTCCTATGCTTCACCGTTTTATTTAACAGCAGGCAGACACGGACGTACGTGGCTCAGCTGCCTTCAAAAACATCAAATTAAGCAGAAATGAACTGAAAGACTTACTCGCTGCGAGAGGTTGAATGACCGCCAGCCGAGAATAAGCGTAGAACGTGGAGTCCGCCGGCGAACATGCATGCAGGATAAAAGAAAACGACGACGGGTCAAGAGTGCAGAGTGACACATGCATGCAAGGATCATAATGCAACACCAAAGAAGAGGGTACAACCCGTTCATACGCACACGGCAATAGTTTCTAGCACATTGCTCTGAAAGGTAGGTAGCTATATAGAGCTATGGCAGACTATAGCTAAGCACCGCCTCCGGAGCGCCCAGGGGTTCTAGTTAATTAGAACTTATCAAATGCAGAATAACGAATCAGGATCCCATGGGCAATGAAACACTTCGTTAGTCCAACTATGCAATTGCTCACCGCCGTCGGTGCTTCCCGCCGACCACGCAGCCCTAAGGCAAAGGTCAGAAGTGTAAAGCAGTCACCTCCAGAGCGCGTTTTAGTGCAGAAGCAGCGTATCGTATCAAAGATACATGGACTTACACTAGGACCACCGCAAGAAAGAACGCACTCCGCATGCGCAAGGTTCCTCCAAAGATGCCAGCTCCAGCAGAGTAAGACATTTGCAGCCCTAGCTAGCACCGCTTTAACGGGCTTGCCTACTTCAGGAGTCGTGCAGTCTGAGCGTGTTATCGACAGGTAATTGCGAGAGACTTGTTTCACGTTATAGCCTATCGATAAGGGCTGAATAGCTGCGTTCCTTCCGATATACCTAACTCGTTGCGTAGCTCGTATGGTGCCATACTTCGGATACTTATATTTTTGGGCTCTCGTACGCTGCACAACTCTTCATTCAGCTAGGTCTCCAGCAAAGTATGTCAAACTATATGTGAGTAAACATAATGTGCTGTACCATATTATATGCGACATTGGGGCGTTGACGCAAGAGTGCTCGAACCCTCTAAGGGAGTCTGAGGTCGTACAGGGCCTCCTGGCAGCGTGCTGTGCTCGCTGTGCTCAGAAGCGTGCTATGAAACATCTTAGAAGCAATTATATATGCCATATCTTTCTCTGTAAGTGCAGCCCATTTGGTATTCACCTCGCAATCGAAGGCTTAACATAAGTCATTGTCCTTAACCTTATGCAATGAAGTTATAATAACATGTAACCAAACATGAGTGATTCAGATGTAGTGTAGGTCTCCTAGTAGCTGAACACTCCGACGATGAAGCCGAAGCATTCCTTCGCGGTGCTCTCGGGTCAAATGGCAGCGGCGGTTATGAATCTGGGCATGGTAAAACACCCTCGTTCTTGTCGTAAAGAGTACTTTCCAAATATGTGCTTACCTGAAATCACGATTCCGGACCCCCCTCCTGCACATGCCTCTAGTCCTACCCTTGAGCCCCCTCCAAGTGCATACCCGCTTTTTCCGTTGCGTGTAGCATCACAACCCGAATGAATCTGGTACCGCCATCTGCTACAGCGGCAGGCGGTGCAGCACCCAGCTCTCAGCTGCCGCCAGCACCAAGGGGCAGGAGACGTGCAACGAAGCCAGGGCCACGGCAAAACCCAGGGCATCAGGCAGCAGCCGAGCAGGACTTAGCAGCAACAGGTGCATACGCTGTGCCTGCATCCGACCCAGCCCCATCCTACTCATCAGAGGCATTCATATTCAAGTCCTTCACTTCATGCGAGGATGTTTTGTCAGCAGCCATGCAGTTGGTGCCTGAAACTCAGAAACGTAAACTTAATCCGTGCCCAGTACGCGCTGTTGTCTCCGTCCGTGCTGGAGTGTTCAGCAGCACTTGCCATATGTTTGCGGCACATAACGCCTGCGTGCGCTCTGTTGCAGCAGACGTATACAAGCAGTGGCATGGTACCGCAACCCCAGCGTCCAACAGCTTGCAAGGCGAGGGTATGGAGCCAACAGAGACAGGGCTCCAGCCAAACAGCAGCTGAAAGCAGGCCTGTGGAGGAGGTGGTTAGAGAGGTTGCCTCTCGCTTATCAGTTGATTCGCTCAAGGCTACCATCCGCAGAGCATTCACAGCAGGCCGGAGGCCACCCACGGAACGTATGTCAGCCACGCTTGCTGCTGGACGGAGGGAGGCTGAAGCCTTGCGGTCTCTTGTCGAGTCCAAAGACCGCTACAGAGGTCCGGCGGCTTTGCGTATGCCAGCTGCGTCTCCTGCTGCACCACCGCCGATGCCTCCCCATAGCAGTGAGGTGCTGTCGTTAGCTGGTATCGTTTCGACGCCGCTCGTGACCATCCACGCAGCACTATCGGGGGCTAGCAACCTATCAGCTGACGATGTAAAGGCAGTTGCTGATACTATGTCTGCGTGGGCAGCTTGGGTTACCCAGCGCAGCGCTGCTGCTGCAGCAGGTGAAGCCCGCTCTGATGCAGCAGCTGCGGGGCCAAGTGGTCAGGGAGCGGGCACAGCAGGGGCTAATGTGGCGCAAGACACAGCACAGCAGCAGGGTGTCACGGATGTAAATATGCATGAGGAGCTTGTTCCAGCTGACGCAGTACGCACGCAAGGTGTAAGTAACGAACGACGTACCCATGCTAAACGCGTGTGTAGAAGGAACGCTGCGATTGGTGTCAAGCGGAGGAGTCAAGGGGATTCTAGTGATAGGCAGGACGGGACTGACGGTGGTGTTGGGGTTCGTGATATCTATATCCCTGCAGACGCGTTAGTCCTAGTACCGGCAAGGAAGGAGAAGGGAAAGGGAGGATCGTTGCCTATGGATACACGTGGCAAGCAGAAGAGGTCAGCAAATATTGCTAGTGTGCACAGATGCACAGATGTGAGCCAGCAAGTATACAGGGCATCGCAAAGCCCTTAACAGCTTAATACTATCAATTATCTTCAGGACAACGTGTCACGAACCATACCTTGGGCAACTCAGGTCCTGTGGCTGCTGCTGCCGAAGAGCCGTCGCATCCACTGCTGCCATCGCCCTTCATTTTTGCACAACCATCAAGACTTTACCGCCTGTGGCACAAGCCATAAGTAGCGTTATCAAATTAGAACTAAAGTAGATCAACAAATCAAGCTTGCTACATTTTCTGTAGGTTGACACTGCAATGCACAGAAAGTCCCTGACGCTTACATTTAAAGGGATATTGGAATTCCCAGAGTAAAAGGGTGATACCAAGAACTTGTTTTGAGTTAAATGATAGAGAATGGAAGCGCAGCACGCTGCCAGGAGGCCCTGTACGACCTCAGACTCCCGTGGGGGGTAGGGGCGCTGTACCCGTGTTGACCCATGGGGCACGTACGCCCACGAATTACAACTCTTGCGACCGACCCTCCTCGCGCATGCCAGTTAGTTGGTTACAACCCCTGAACCTCCAACTGTACCATCAGCACGGAAACCCATCCATCTGGGACTCCGTTGCGACTCCGTTGCGTCAATTTGCATTTCCTTTTACCCGCTGTGAGCCCCCCATGCTACGGCTCCGCCTCTCCCTCCCCCTCATCACTGCGTCAACTCTCCAGCTGAGGTTCCGGGTCCTACCGTCCAGGGGAATGCAGCCCCTCCTCTTTCTCGGTGAGCTTCAACACCCACCCAGTCAATCATACACCCGCCAGTGCTGCTGCTCCTCTTGCCGCCCCTGCTGCGGCTACTGTCCCCACCCGCCCTCCGCCTCACAACTTGCACGGTAAGACTCTCTTCAGCTTCCTGGCCTCCTCCTCCTCCTCCTCCTCCTCCTCCTCCCCGCACTCCCTCCGCGCCCCGGATTACTTCATCTTGCTGCCAAACTTGGCTCTGAACTTGGCCACCTTGGGACCCACCACCACCCGGCAGTAGCCCTGACCCGGGTTCTGCACAAAGTAGTTCTGGTGGTAGTCCTGGGTGGTGGTGGTGGTGGAAGGGGGTGGCGGTAGGGGTGGTGGAAGGGGGCGGCAGGGGTGGCAGGGAGAAAGGGGGATAAGATGACTGAGCCGCGAGGGGGACAGGGGACGGTCTTGGAACCCCCCGCCTCCCCCCCTCACCTCTGCTGGGTAGAACAGGTCCAGCGGCTGCACCTCCGTCACCAGCGGGGCGCCCCACCAGCCCTCCGACTCAACCTGAAGCAGGGGGGCAGGTAGGGGCAGGGTGGGGCAGGGTGGGGCAGGGTGGGGCAGGGTGGGGCAGGGTGGGGCAGGGTGGGGCAGGGGCAGCAAGGGCAGGCCGGGGGCAGCACGGGGAGGATGTCAGCTATATAAGGAGGTGCAGGAGGAGCAGCGGTGACATGCCCACCTGCTACATGATTTGACTTACCCGTCCGCCCGTCCCAGCCACCCACACATGTCCCGCACTCCTCCCGCCGCCCCCCCCCCACACACATACACACACACATACACATACACACCTCGACTCGCGGCCAGTTTCCTTAACACCCACACCTGTTGCATGACCTGCTGCGCCACCTGCCGCTGTTGCTCGCCGTGCGTGAGGATGATGGAGCGGTATTGCGGACCCGTGTCGTTACCCTGCCTGCAGCGGGGGTAGGGGGGGGGAGGCAGGAGCGGGGGAGGGCGGGAGGGGGGGAAGGAGCGGGGTGAGGGGGACAGAGACAGGAAAGGGCCGAGAGGACTAGCTCAGTACCAAACTGCCGTCGGGCCTCTGCGCACTGCACAACCCCCCCCACACACACACACCGTCACCTTCATCTTCCGACATCCCAGTACGTTCCTACTCGCGGCCAGTTTTCTTAACACACCGTCATACTGCCGTACCTGTCCTTGGTGGTGGGGTCGTGGATGGTGAAGAAGATCTCCAGGATCTCCCGGTAGCTCAGCACGGAGGGATCATACGTGATCTGTACGACCTCCGCGTGACCCGTGGTTCCACTGCACACCTGGCGGGGCGGGGGCGGGGACCGGGGAGGGGAGGGGAGGGGAGGTGTGAGGAGCAGGAGCGAGGAGAAGACATATGACGGACCCCAGGACCCCAGGGGATTTGGGACGGCCCCATGAGGCGCGTGAGTCGGGTGCACGAGGCCTCGTCCAGCTTATACGGTGTACGGCGTATACCGTAGGTATTGCCCCGTCAGCCTGCGTCGGCCACACTGCCGGTATTGTGTTTTGCTTCCACAGCACCCCCCACACGGCCGGTCTGCCGCACTCGCCTGCTTGTAGGTGGGGTTCTTGATGTGTCCGGCCGCGTAGCCACTGACAGCTGACCGCACCCCTCGCAGCATGTTGTAGCAGGCCTCGATGCACCTTCAGGGAGGTTGTTAGGGGGTGGGGGTGGGGGTTAGCAGGGATACATAGTCGGCATTAGGCTTGGTTACTGGGGGTGGGGGTGGGGGGAGCGGGTTAGGGTTGGAGACTTGGTGTGGATGGGGGTTGGTCAGCACAGGCCTGCATTGTTTGGAACTGGGGGAGGAAGGCGGTGGGAAGGGCTCGTCGCAGGATGGGTCGCAGGTGCTCATCGCAGGCGGCTGTTGCGAGGGGGGCGGCGGGAGGGTGGGCAGAGTGCCAAGCAGCGCCGATGCGTGTGTGTATTGGCAGTGTGACAGGGTGTCGTACAGGCTGCCGAGCGGGCGGGGTTTCTCCTTACCAGAAGCAGCCCCCGCCCAGGGTTGCGACCTCCATGGCGCCAGAGGTAGGCTCCGAAACCGCCTCGCCGCTGCTGGGTCCGGCTGCTGCTTGAGGTGCTGAGCCTCGGGGCCGGGAGCTGCTGCTGGGTGCTAGGAGCGAGCGGCCAGCAGACCCGACCTGTCAGCAGATAAAAGAGAAAATATATGTTATATAGTTCGAGGTCAGACTTGGTTTGTATTAGGAAAACCGAGAGTTGCCTGAAGATGTGAGCGGTTGGAGGTTTCATTAGAGTGAGAACTTAATAGTAATCAACGTTGCTGAAGTCGCGATGCATAACGTGTTAAATAACAAATAGCGAGGTAGCGCTTACCTCTGAAGCTCCGGCTGTTGGTCGCGATACAGCAGAAGTGCGCGACTGAGTTACAGCCGCGGGGCTTAAGGTCTGGGAGCGATGTTGAATGAATAAGTTGGAGCGAAGAAGTAACATGCCTGCGATGGCGACTAAGAAGCCGATGAGGATCGAAAGGCGAATCGTGTAAGCTTGCACGCCACGCGAGTAAACACCTTCTTGATCTTTCTGTTGGAGAACTGTATCGCGCAATAATATAATCAATATGTTCTTTCGATAAGTAAACCACGTTTAACAGCTCTTTCAATTTATGCTTCACGACATAGCGCATTCGGGTGGTTCGTGTGGCGGTAAGGCCTTACTTGCCGTAATGCTAGTAGACCAACCGCCGCTACCATGCAACCCTACCGTCACCTCCCCCACAGCACCTGACCACCACCCGGCCACCTACCAAACGGGAGGTACGAAAAAGGGCGTTAGTAACGTCACCAAACCCGCAGATCATGCCCGGGCCCCCGAGCAGCCCTGCCACCCTCACCCTTCGTGTGGGATGGAGGGCGGCGGCTCCTTCGCTGCGCACCGCTCGCTGCTGGCCACCCGCTCCCACCCCTTCAGGCAGCTGCCGGCAGCAGGCGGCTTTGCGGGGCAGCAGAGGAGGTGGAGCGGCGGGACACCGACCCACGGGTCTTTGGGGCGCTGCTTGGCCTTGGCTTCACGTACTATGATGGCGTCTGGAGGTGCCGGACGAGCTGCTGCTCCACCCCACTGCCGAGCTGGATGGCCGGGCTGCTGCTGATGCCGGCCGCGCGGCAGGTAGCGGAGCTGGAATGGGGGCTGCACGGCACAACGACCTGCGGGAGCTGCCTTGAGCTGGTGGAGGGGGTGAAGTAGGACTGCTGGTCCGCACCGCGGGGCCGGGGCGGCCGCGCTGACGCCACCCGAGGCGGTACGGCAGCCGCTGGCGGGGAGCTCCCCGGGATATCAAAAGCATTGCAGGCACACCAGGGGATACCAATCAAATGCCGGTATAGTTTAAAAACACAAGAAGCGGCGTGGAACCTGCATGGGGGCCTTGACAGGTGGGCTCCTAGCACACATTGCCCAGAGAGGCCGCCATAGCGCCATTACATCATTGGCGCTACCTTTGATACGCGACAGCACGCATGCGTGTCATCGCAATAATCATCATCATCAGCAGCAGCAGAAAAACCGCCAACCCGAAGCTCGCTAACCGAAGCCATACCTGTTACATACAAGCTACAGTAATCGTAACAACAGTTGTGGGGTAAGTGTTGGTAATAGTACACGACAGCCAACCAGCCGAGATTGCTTTCTGACTCTCTGGTTTCGATTTGATGATTGGCAAAACACATAACTGCAAACTAGCTTTTACTAATTCACTACCTAAAACAGTACAATACGGCGCATACGACACATCACGTAAGCAGTTCCCTAGCAATTCCAGCATTAACAGCTGAACAGACAGTAACCAGACAGTAACCAGCTAACCGCTGCCGCCAGCACATATACATAAGGGCATGAAAGAGCAATTGACGCAAAACATAAACACCCATACAGTGGGGTCAAAAAGACGCATGCAACAATTTCTGACATCCTCCCAAGTTCAGTTTCCAGGGGAACGCACATGCCCCCTTAGCAGTTCGACTGCCTTCCTCCAAACGCGCCGAGCTCCCTCGCCTAACCCAACTCGACCTTCGGCTAGCCCTCTCTTAACGCATAGCATAGGTACGGTACCGCGCACACACCGTACCGTGTCAATTTGGCAATCAGTTGTACGGTAAAACACACACCGTACAACCTCATTCACCCTCATTCATGTACGGTAGTACACCCCCCCCAGCTGGTTCGCTGCGACCCACTCGCCCCTCGAATGTGTCCCCTCCTCCCATCACGTACTCCCTCCTTTCCCCATCACCTCACCACCTCACCACCTGGCCCCCAATCCCATCCCATCCCTCCACGCACCGCGCATGGGTTGCCCTCCTCCCCCCCTCCGTATGCGTTCACTGCATGAGTCGGAATTTGGAACTCCGTTGCTTCACTTTCCATCTATTGCCCCCCCAAACTATCCAGCCTCATGCGGAATCTTCATCCCTATTAACCCCCTCCCTCCCCCTCACGGCCGCTGCTCCTCCCACTGCGTGTCGTACTCCTCCAACATGCCCCGCCGCGGTATCCGGTTGAACCGCGGGTGCGCATCCCACCGGAAGGGCGGCTGGCCCCCCTCCGTGGTGGGGCCGTTGATGGCGTCAGCGGAGAGCTCCAGGGCGCGTCTGGAGGGAGAGAGGAGGGGAGGACGAGGGGGCCGGGTTGAAGGGCGGGTTTCAGGAATGGTGGGTTGTGTGTTAAGAGGTGTCGCGGGCGGGGGGGGCAGGAATACGGCGAACACCCTCCCCCGCCCATCCACCCATCTCCTAACCCCCTCGCACCCCCTCGCCCCGCCCCACCTGTAGTTGGTGACCTTGCCATCATAGCAGCCGTACACATCCGGGTCTTCGGGATCCAGATCCCCCCGCCCGCACAGCGCGTTCCAGGGCGAGTCGGCAGCCAGTGGGTCGGTGGGTCGGTGCGGCCGCCAGCTGTTGGAGCGGAGCAGCGCGCGGAAGGAGGCCAGGTCGTTGGCGCCGGCTGGGGGGGAAGAGGAGGGTAGGAGGGGTTGAAGGAGGAGGAGGGCAGAGATCTAGGTAATGCGCAGGAATTCGAGTAAAACCTTTTCCACACACCTAAGACCTGGAAGCCATCCTGACCTGTCTAGCACACAACACCCGGCAATGCAGACCTCCTCAGAGAAGTAGGCGCGGAGGGAGCCCCACGGGAACGGGGCACGTTGCAAAGCCACATGCACGTATGCCGGCACAATCCTACCCGCAAACTCCCCTGGTTTACCTATTCCCAACCCACCCGCATCCCGTCTGAATATCTTGGCCCGCGGTGCCAGCTGGTAGCTCAACCCCGCTGCCGCCTCAGCGAACGCGGGGCCCCGCCGCGCCAGGGCCTCCGCGTGTCGCCGGTAGCCCGTCGCCTCGTACACCTGGGGGGGGGGGGGGGGGTGTAAAGAAGAGTACACAAGGGCAGATGGGGGAAGATGGAGGGTGTCAGAGGGGGTGTGAAACAGCAATCAAACCAAACGGCAACAATGAAATGAACCCACAAGTTAAGGCCCTAAGCCAATGCAGCCAGCAACAGGTGGCGGGGAATGCCACACAAAACACACACAAACCCCTCACTCCCCCCCCTCACCACCCCACCTCCCACCTGGGGGAAGTACGGCACATTGTACGAGGGCCAGTGTCCCCGCTCCAGATCCGATGTGGCGTCCGCCGTGACCACCATGCCGGGTATGATCTCGCTGATGGTCAGCAGGCCGGGTTGCAGCTCGCGACCGGGGGAGAAGCGAGCCAGGTTGACAATCATATACTGGTTGTTGTAGGTGCCTGCGGGGGGGAGGGGGGGAGAGGGGGGAAGAGGGGAGGGGTTTAGGGAGGGGTGAGGGGGAAGTGGGGTGAGGTAAGAGTCAGGGCCAACGCCTCAAGCTCGCAGGAACCCTGCGGGGCTCCCTAGCGCTTCGAGAATGAGATGTACAACAATCCCTCCCTCACCCGCACTCATTTTCGTCTCATTTTCTTCTTTCCTTCTTCCTTCCCACAGCTTCCCCCGACGGCCTCAGCTCCCCTTCCCTCCTCAGTCCTCAGTCAGGATTGGGATTCGTTGTTTCACTTATTTAATTTTTTCCCTCCTCAGTCCTCACCCCCCCCCTCTTACCCCCTGCACAATCCGTTACCCGCCTCCTCACTTCCTCCCCTCCCCCCCTCTTACCGCTGTTATACGCCGCCGCCAGCCTCGCCCAGCCCGGCCCGTCCCCTCCCAGCATGTTTGCCGCCCCCACCCGCTGCCACGCCAGCAGCGAGGCGGGCGAGCAGCCGTACGAGCTGTTGTACCGCGTGTGGTCGTACACGTCCAGGGAGGTCTCCGTCACCACCAGCCCGCTGCCCAGGAGGTACCAGTCGTCAGCGGAGCTGAGCTGGCCTGGGGGATTGGGGGGGGGGGTTAAAGAGAGAACAGGGGGGCGGGGGGCGGTGTACGGAGGTGCTGGGGTGAAGGAAGGTAAGAGTGAGGAAGCTGACGAGAGCTGTATAGCGAGGTGGCTTCACCATGGGTTGCAAACAGTGGACCCGGCCCATACCAACCCCCCGCCAGGACTAGTCAAGCCAACACGACACATGAAGGAAGGTGGGGGACGAAGTAAAACCACATTCGTGTTGATCACGGCAACCCGGGCAAGTACCGGTCCCCCTGCCCCTCAGCTGCGGGTACTCCCCTCACCCCTCACCCCGCCCCTCACCCCGCCCCTCCCCCTCACCTCTCAACCCTGCCCTTCTATCTCCCCCTCACCCCGCCCCTCCCCCACCCTCACCCCCCACCCACCCGGGTAGCTGGAGAACGACACCCGGCCCGCCCCCGCAGCCAGCGGCAGCCCCCCCAGCCGCATGTCGTAGTGTTTGTAGATCCGCAGCATGGACGCGTAGCCCCACCACGTGACGTGGCCTAGCAGCAGGTCGGAGAGGTCGGGGGTGACCTTTGGGGGGGGAGGAGGGGGAGGGAGGAGGAGGACGCGTATGTCACATGCGCGGGGTTTCATTCGATCGTGCAGGGAAAGGAGAGCATGGAGGAGGAGGCATGCCGGTTCTCCCTCCCATCCCCCTCCCTCTGCCCTGACTAATTCTGGTGGGGTTGGTACGGGCCGGGTCCACTGTTTGCAACCCATGGTGAAGCCCCCTCGCTATACAGCTCTCGTCAACTTCCTCGTTGTAGCCCCCTCACCCCCCTCCCTCCCCCTCACCTTGACCAGCGCGCTGCACCGCCCCGACTTGGCGATGCGGCTGCGCACCTGCCCGGGGGTCAGGTCACCCCAGGGACCCCGCCGGGGCACCGGACCGCTCGCACCGGGGGGCTTGCCGGGGCGGGGGGAGGAGGAGCCCCTCCCCTCCTCCTTCCCTTCTGCTGCTGCATCACCTGCATCACCCTCCCCTTCCGCCTGCTCTTTCTTCCATTCCTCGGGTTTGCGGAAGAAGAAGGACTCGTCCCGCTCGGGGTTGGGGACCCGCATGCGGGCTCCCTCGGGTGAGGTGTAGTCGGAGGTGTCGTCCCCGGTGTTGTCATCCGGGAACACAACACCTGGCGGGGGGGGGGAGAGGAGGGGAGGGATACGGAATTGTCGGGCAGGTACGGCAAGCATGCTTGGTAAAGGGAAGGTATGGCGATCAGGCCCCTGGTGGCGGGATGAGCTCCCCTGAATCCTCTGACAAAGCAAAGAAGGCAGCAAGGGAGAAGGGCTTCCTGCACACCACATCACCCCTTTAAAGCCCCTGCTCTTGAACGTACCTGTCGCCCCTTGCATGCCCCTCCTAACCCGCTACCTCCCCCCCTCCCCTCCCCTTCCCTCCCCCCTCCCACCCACCCAGCAGGTCGTCCATGTCCCCCAGCGCGTTCAGCACCAGGAAGTCCCACTTGCTCAGCCGCTCCAGCCGACCTCCCGCCCCTCCCGCTGGAGCTTGATTCCCTCCTGCCGCCCCTTCCTCCACTGAAGCCCCCTGTTGTTGCCCCTGTCCCTGCCCCTCCAGCCCCTCCGAAGCCGCCCCCTCTGCAAGCCCCTGTCCCTGCCCCCCCTGCTGCCCCTGTCCCTGCTCCGCCAATCGGGCGCTGTAGCCCGCTTGCAGCCCATCCAGCTGCGCGAGGAGGAGACCCACGGTGGGCCAGAAGGCGGGGGAGGGGGGGTCGGAGGTGGAGGAGGTGGTGGTGGAGGAGGAGGTGGAGGAGGCAGAGGAGGAGGTGTTGTCAGCTGCATGCGCCCTGACTTGCTGGCGAGCCCATTGGTCCTGAGCGAACAGCCTGGGGGGGGAGGGAAAGGGGGGGGAGGGCGGGAGCAGGGGCGAGGAGGGTGTGGGTTTGAGCCGCTGAAGGGACGGGAGGTAGGGGACGGGAGATAAGGGGCTTCACTACTTTAGCCGGTCGCTCTCGCTCCCTGCCCCACGCCCCCTGCCCCTCAGCGGCTGCTGCTCATGAATTACCCTCTGCTCATTCTCCATGACCCGCGGTTCATCAGCTCCCCCCGCCATCCCACTGACCCTACCGCACCCTCCTCCCTCACCCCCCCATCAGTTCCCTCCTCTCCACCCCCGCCCCCCTCCCCGCTCCCCCCCCACCAGTCCCCAATCTTGAATGTGTCGTTGGTTTGCTCAGCCAGCCACCCGCGCATATTGTAGGCGTAGTCGAAGATGCGCTCTGCGGAGCGGGGAGGGAGCGAGTTGGGAGAGGAGGGGAGAGGAGTGGGGGAGAGGGCGGAGAGAAGCCAAGCCGAACCGGTCTGAGGGGAACCACAAGTTCAATAGGGAGAGGCAATGTGGACAGGGGAGGCGGCTGGATGCCACACAAAACAAGTGATGGCCAGCGCCACACACACTCACCTGCCGTTAGGTATCCCTCCACGAATCCCGCCGCCTGCATCTGCAGGGTGTCCGGGAAGGCGGGGTTGGTGGCCACCCGCAGCTGCCCGAAGTTGCTGACGTGGCGCAGAGGGTCGGAGAAGGAACCGTGTGCGGGGGCGTCGTCTGGAGGGGGGAGGGAGGGAGGGAAGGAGGGAGGGAGCACGGGGGGGCCTTGAATGAGGGCGAGGGAGGGGAGAGTGGGTCTATGGGAGAAGGGCAGGGGTACAAGTGGGTGGGTAGGGGGGGTATAGCATGGATGGTGGAGGGAACAGGAGCGGTAGGAGCGGGACTGGTCGCTGCGTCTACAGATGCGAGACAACGTAGTCATGTATTTAAGGGTGTGAGGTGACGTAGGATGAAGAAGCGTATAAAGACATATCAAAATGCGGCCTCATTGTTTGTCAGTATGCGCCCCTGCCGTTAGGGCAATACCCCTCAGGCAACGGGGATTTCGCTAAACTAGGGCTTCCATCGATTGAACGTACCGCGAGGGCCGCCGGCCAGCCCTTTAACGAAGGTAAGTGTCCCAGATGCCTCATCATAACGCGCATATCCTGACAAGACGTCTGGCGCTCGCTTGGACTGAGGTTGCAGCCAGGAGCCAATCTTGCTCAGCCGTCCCCACCCCGACGCATGCGCAGCGTTGGAGACGACCAACACGCAGCATGCTAGTAATAGCAGCTTGGCTGTGCGAGAGCGACAATGGCGCATTGGGCCGCAAGTTTATGGTGGATGTTTGAGTTGCCTACAGCCCAAAATGCTATTTGTCTGCACTACTTGACTACTTCTCTTTGCAGCCACAGTGTTTTTTGGTTTGCGTGGAAGCGAGTGGACAAGTAAAAGGCAAGGGCTTCGTCAACGTACGGCGTATATCGGCGCCGTACTTTGACCTCTGCGCCAATCATGGCCTAGGTGCAACAGAAGACAAGATGGATGCCACTTACATGTATAACCAGAAAAATAACGTTATCTGCTTTTGCGCGCCAGTATGACTATGCCATAGTCATGCTCTATTGATGGAATCCTCTTTGTTAATAACAATAAGATGAATAACTGGTATCCCTGCTAGCAGATTAGGACGAGGCGCTTTCGGCTTTGCTGGGCGGGGCAAATCCCTCAGGTGAACTTGTGCACAACTTGGCGCCCGGCGTATCTATTACGTCTAACACATAAAGCGACCTTGCTATTATAGCGAGTTGATCTTGTTGACCCCAGTGAAGAGGAAGAACGCTGGTGCGATGCCTTCAGTTGAACCCATGTACTGCTCAAGTGGTTCTTGCGCACCTCTCGCTTAAGTCGTCGGCCCTAAAGCCAGCTAGCTTCTTACGAACCGCGCTTACACGAGGTTACTGCTTGTGCGTTCCGTTCACCCTTGGCCCACACCCATCTCCCATCCCTTACCCATCCCCTGAACTCAACTTCAGCTTGCAAAGCAATCCCAGGTAAATCAACCCTTCCCCCACACAACCTAACATCCAGACCCTACCCTTCTCCTCCTTGCCCTTTCACCCTCATCGAACCCCCTCCCTGCCATTCCTTATATAATTTTCCTCCCTGCCAAGCAGCACCACACTAGCCCATTTAAGCCAGCCAGCTAGGAGGCCCATCCATCCATCCAGCGTCACCATGCCGGACTTGGACGACGTCAACGGTGTCGTTGGAGGCGACGCAACCACAACCGCCACCGTTGCCGCCGCCACAACCAACACAGCGACCAAAACGGGTCGTGTAACCCGCAGCAGCACCGGCGGCGGCACGGCACCTCGCGCCTCCGCCGCCGCCAGCCTCGCCAACTACTTCAGCTCGGAATCTGAATCCGAATCCGCAACCGATGGGGACGATGACGACGACGAGGGCGACACGGATTACACGCAGGGGCAGGGCTCGGAGGACGATGAGGAGTATGGAGAGGAGGATGCGGCGGGGGCGGGATCGACGGACGACAGCGACGGCGGCGGACGCGGTAAACGCCGCGGCGGCGGCGGCGGCGGGTCTCGGAGCCGCAACCGAGCACAACAGAACCGCGGTGGCGGCGGCAGTCGCGGCGGCAGTCCCGACGGCGGCGGCGCTTACAGTGACGGCGGCTACACGTCGGGATTCACGACATGTGACGACAGTGACGGAGAGGACTTGTTCGGAGAGGACTGGGACCCCATGTCGCTACTAGAGGAGCTGGAACAGCAGGGCGGAGGGGCGGCGGACGTTCCGGGACCTGGCGGCGCAGCGGCGGCGGGGGCAACGGCGGCGGCAGCAGGGCATGGAGCGTACGGCGGGTACGGCAGCGGCACGAATGTACGGCAGCCGTTTGAGTTGCTTCGGGAGCGCCGCCGGGCGCAGCGGAGGGGGGCGGGCAGGGCGGCAGCTGGCGGCGGCCGGCGGGGGGGCCGGAGAGGGCGCCGCGGCGATACGGATGAAGAGGGCGGCGGCGGAGCCGGCGCTGCCACCGCCGACGGTGATGAGGAAATGGAAGACGCTGAGGCCGCCGCCGCGGCGGCGGGGCCAAGTACCAGCGCCGCCGCCGCTGCCGCCGGAGGCGGCAGCGGCCGTGGCCGCGGCGGACGCCGCGGCGGCGGCGGCGGTGGCCGCGGTAATCGCGGCGGTGGCGGCGCCGCCGCCTCCACCGCGGCTGCTGACATCTTCGGTGCTGACGTGGATGACATCCTGGACGACCCGCTGGCTGAGCGAGTGGGGCTGGTGGAGCCGGGGTCGCGGCGGCGGGGGCGGGGGAGGGGGCGCGGCAGGGGGGGAAGGGGGGGCAGGCGGGGCCGGCCGCGGAGGGGCATTCCGGAGGAGGTGAGGAGCAGGGATGGCAGGGGGGTTGGGGGGGGTGGGAGGGGGGTAGCGGGATGGTGGGTAAGGAGTGAGGTTGTTGTGATTGGGGAGGCGTGGGGACACGCGCGGGGTTAGGGCGTGTAGGATGGGACTTTGTTGCAGGGTCGGTTTCCCGCTTTACAACTCCCTGTCTTCTCACTTCCCTCCCCGGTCACCCGGCTAGCTCCTTCCTCCCTCCCCGCCCCTCCCCGCCCCTCACTGCACGAGTCGGGATTAGGATTCCGTTGCTTCGCTTTTCATTTACCCCCCCCTCCCCCCAGGTCAGCTCCAAGCTGGGCCAGGCCAATGTGATGTATGCCATGCGGGACTACCCGCCTGCAATTGCACTGCTGCTGGAGGTGGGGGTGGGGGCGGGGGGTGGGGGGGGGGAGGCGCTTATGCCGTTATGCGACACGGCTTTAACATGGAGGGGAGGGAAAGTAAAGGATGAGCAGGCCTGAGATGCAGGGGAGGTGCAGGGGCCATGCCCACCTCAGTTCTCCTACCTACCTGGCCCCCCCTCTGCCCCCCTACCTGCTCCCCCGCCCTCCTCCCCCCCCAGGTCGTCCAGACCCACCCCAATGTGTCCGACCCCTACCACACGCTGGGGCTGCTGCATGAGGCGATAGGTGCGGGGGAGGAGGGGGGGGGAGAGGGGGGGGGGGAGGGGGGAGGGGGGGGGAGGGGCGGGGAGAAGGGAGCTACGAGGGGGGAAAAGACAGGGCAGGGGCGGGGCTCAAGGACAGGGACAGCATGCGGGGTCGCAGCAGCAGCAGCAGCAGCTACGGCGGCTCTACCAAGCCCTGGCCCCACCGCTTCCCCCTCATCCTCCAGTTTCCTCTTCCTCCTTCCTACCTCCCCCTCCCCCCCCTCCCCCCCAGGTCAGCCCCGCAAGGCGCTGGACTTCTTCATGATCGCGGCGCACCTGAGTCCCCGCGACCTGCCGCTGTGGAAGCGCCTGGCCTCCATGTCCACGGAGCTGGGGTTCTACAGGTGGGGGGGGAGGGGGGATAGTGTGTTAAGAAAACTGTGTGTGTGTGGGGGGGGATAAGTGATAAGTGCAAGGAAGGGGGCAGGGGGTTTCTACAAGTGACTGGAGGCGAAGGGATAAACCAGTATAGCAACTGGAGTCCCAATCCCACGTCCCGACTCGTATGCAGTAAGAGCGTATAGAGACACTATCCCTTTCTCCTGCCGCCCGCCCCCCTCTCCCAACCCAGGCAAGCCGTGTACTGCCTGTCCAAGGTCATAGCCCGCGACCGGGGCGACCTGGATGCGCTGTGGGACAGGGCGGTGCTGTACGCGCAGGTGGGGGGGGGAGGGGGGAGGGGGGTACAGGGAAGACACCCGTGCGGCAACTTCTCGACACAGCACTCCGTCCCTTCCCCTCGCTTCGGTTGCGTTCCTGCCCCCCACACGCACCACACGCACCCCCGCCCCCCCGCCTCCCTGCTCACTCCTCTCTCCTTCCCCTGCATGTCCCCCCACTTCCTCATCCCCCCATGAACATCTCCTCCCTCCCCCCCCCCAGGTTGGTGACATCGACAAGGCGCTAGCCCACTTCGCTGAGGTGGGTCGCGCCCGCCCCGGGGACCCCGAGGTGCCGGTCATGCAGGCGCGGCTGCACCACCAGCTGGGGGCGCCGCTAAAGGTGCGGGGGAACGGGGGCGGGGTGGTGGGAGGGGGGGTGCTGCTAGAGGGGAGGAGGGTGGTGGTGTGCGTGGGGGGGAGGGGCGCCGCTGAAGGTGAGGGAGGAGAGGGGGGAGGGGAACTGCCGTAACCAAGGCATACCCGTCTGGCTTCACTGCATCCTACTTGTCCTGCCTTTGTGCTTCCCAGATTCCCCTAGTCCAGTTTGGTAACCCCTCTCATTGTTTCACATATTTAATTTCCCCCCCCCTCTTGCAGGCCATCTCGGTCCTAGAGGCCCACCTGCGCGACCACCCCGCCCGGGTGGACCTCACCCACATCAACATTCTGGCGGAGCTGTACATGGAGCGGGTGAGGAGGGGGGGGGAGGGGGGGGGGAGGGGAGCATGGAGGGGGGAGAGGGGGAAAAGAAGAATCCCGAGGTGTTGAATGATGAGAGCAAACAAGGGGAGGGGGGAGGGGTTGCCAGGGCAGTTCGAGCTGTACATGGAGAGGGTGGGTTGTTAGTTGTTTCCTCTTCCCACCCCCACTCCTCACCTCACCCCCCACCCACCCCCTCCACCCACCCCCAGGGCGGCTATGCGGAGGCCCGTGCGCTCATCGAGCGGGCGGGTCCGGTGTTGTGTCCTGATCAGGCTCTGCCGCTGGACCTGGCTGTGAAAGCAGGTGCGGGGGGGGGGAGGCCGGGGAGGAAGGGTTGGAAGGGTGTGCGGTGCATGTGCGTGTGTTAAAATAACTGGCCGCGAGTGCATGTGCGTGTGTGTGTATGGGCAGGACGGGATGGGTCGGCTACCGTGTTTGCACCCCCCGAGGTGAAGCCTACATGCCATACAGCTCGTCAGGTTCCTCTGTTCTTACTCCATTTATCTATATTTTTCCCTCCTCCCCCTCCTCCCCCCCCTCCCCCTCCCCCCCCTCCCCCTCCTCCCCCTCCATGCAGGCCTCTGCCTGGCCCACACGGGTCGGTGGGAGGAGGCGGAGGAGGTGCTGGGCGAGCTGCTGCGGGAGCCGGTGGAGCAGTTCGGGGACCTGTACGGCAGCGTGGGGGCGGCGCTGGCGGGACTGGGGCAGCATGACAAGTGAGAGGGGGGAGGGGGGAGGGGGAGGGGAAGGCGGCATGGCAAGTCAGAGGGGGGAGTGGAGAGGTGGGGAGAGAGGTGGAAAGGGGAGGGCTGCATAGGAGCTGAAAAGGGGGGCCGGCATGCGCGGGTCCGCTGTGGCATGCGGGGGCGAGGACGGCAGGGCTGTGAGCGGCCGGCTGGGCTGTGTTTTCCTGCCCCCCTGCTTTTCCCTTCCCCCAACCTCTAACCCCCCATGCAACCCTCCTATTAATCCTCATGCACCCCCTCCCTCCCCTCCCCCCCCTGCACAGGGCCCTGCAGTACCTGACCCCCCTGCTCGGGCACCCCGACTACAGCGAGCCGGGCCTGTGGAGCCAGCTGCTGGGGAGCCACGTGGCGGGGGGCCGGGCGGGGGAGGGAGTGGCGCTGTACCGGGGGCAGCTGGAGGCGATGGATCCGGCGGATGCAAGGTGGGGGTAAAAAATATATATGGGGAGGGGAGGGGGGAGGAGGGGGAGGGGAAAGAAAGGGGGAGGGGGGAAATGTGTATGGGGTTCAATGTGCATGGGGGGGGGACGTGTGGGTTTGTGCGGTGGGACACGGGGTTTTACACGGGGTAGGGCGGAAGAGGGTGGACTTTGAACCCCGCTTCGCGGCCCCTCCTTGCCCTTACCTGTGCTTTCCTATGGTTCGGATCCCCCCTTCACCCCCACCCTCCTCCCGCCCCTCCTTCCAACTCCCCTCCGCCCCCATCCTAGGTACCCGGGTGCGGTGTTGCGTCTGGCGGAGCACTGCATGGAGCTGGGCGGACCCACGGGTCACTCCACCGCCCTGGAGATGGTGGAGCTGCTGGACGTATACCTGCAGGCGCAGCATGCGGCAGCTGGGGGCGGGGGTGAGGGTGCTTCCGAGGGCGGCCGACCCACGGGTCCCTCGCTGGCTGCGGTTGTGTTGGGCGAGGAGTTAGCCATGCGGCTGAGTCAGCTGTACCTGGGGCTTGGGCTGCTGGACAGGTGGGGGGGGTGGGTGGGAGGGAGGAGGGAGGGGAGGGGGCTGGAGGTGGTGGAGGCGGTGAACGTGCGCCCGCAAGGGGGAGTGGAAAGGGAGGAAGTGAGGAGGAAACGGGCGGGTGTTTGGGCGGCTGTTGGGACACCTCCATCGTTCGGCTGTCGTCTTGCCACATATGCCCTTCTCCCCCACACACGAAACACACCCCTCGTCATACAGCTCGTCAGTTTCCTCCTTTTACCCCCCCCCCCCCCCACAAACCCCCATACACACAGGTACGTGCAGTGCATCCGCCCCTCCGTGGAGTCCTCCCTGACCGCCCTGGCTGCGGACCTGGCGCGCGTGAGCGACCCCGCCCTGCCGCGATCGCTGAAGCGGGCCATCCAGCGGAGGAGGATGTTTGCGAGGAGGGGGGGACGCAAGGGTGGGTGGGGGGCGGGTGGGGGGTGACGGTTGAGGGGGTGACGAGGGGGGAGGAGTGTGGTTCCTTGCCGTTCGTGCTGTATCTCTCGTTCTCTCTAGCGCCATTTATCGTGCAGTTTTACCTCGTGTCTATCCAGCCTAATGCGTATCCCCTCCCGCACCCCCGCAAACCCCCACCCCCACCCCAGGTGAGGGTGCTGCGGAGGTGGGGTCGGTGTTCAAGGGAGCCACCAAAAGGTGCGGGCGGGGGGGAGGGGAGGGGAGGGGAAGTTGAGAGGTGCGGGCAAGGGGGAGGAGGAAAGGGGCTCCCAGGGGTTGGGTGGGGATGAAAGACTCAACAGTGTCCTTTAGCATACGGATTTGTACGCACGCGCATTTGCATGCTTCTTTGAGATCTTGACACCTGCCAAGTTGCTACCCGTGCAACAAAACACAACCGCTGCCACACACAAACACACACCCTCACCCCCTAACCCCCCACAGGGACCGCCGTACCGCCCGCACTCGCGAACTCGACCGCCAAGCCGCCGAGGTACTCGGACTGCCGTACGATTCCCCCACTGGCGGAGGCGGGGGGGTTGGTGGTGGCGGTACGACAGATGCCGGGTCGGATGGTGGGGACACGAGTGGGGGGGAGATGAGCGGCGGTGAGGGAGCTCGTCGTAGCGGCGGGTCAGCAGCAGGGGGAGCAGCAGGAGGGGGAGGAAATGTCCCTCGGTTACCCCGGGGGGGTCTTGTGGGTCCCTCCGTGTTGAGCGACCCGGCGCAGGCTCAGGTGTTGCTGCAGCTGACCCGGGCGCTGGCGCTGACGGGGCGCATGGAGGAGGCGAGGTGGGGGCGGGGGGCGGGGGGGGAGCGAGGTATCGGGAGGGAGGTGGCGGGGAGGGACGGGAAGACGCTAGGGACACATCCATCCAGGTGGCACAGGGGGCAATACCCGCTTCTCCACATGGCCCCCAATCCTAGCCTAACCCCCCATTCCCTCTTCCACGCAGCTCGCTGCTCGACCGAGCCATCGCCCTCGTCACCTCCTCACACGCAAAGGAAGCACCCGCAGCCAATCGCAACAGCGGTGGCGGTGGTGGAGGCGGTGGCGGTGGAGATGTGGTTACCTCCTGGTTCGAACGAGCGGTGGCGGATCGGCTGCGCATGGGACAGCTTGAGCTAGCAAGCATGGCTGCACCCCCACCTCCTGCTGCTGCTGCTCCTCCTCCAACTGCTCCTCTTCCTGCTCCTCCTTCCCAAGCGCCACCAACAGCAGCAGCAGCACCACCACCACCAGCAGCAGCAACCGAAGCAACAACAACAACACCACAAACAGCCGCACCCACCTCCTCCTCCTTCGCGCCCCCCCTGGCCGCCGCCCAGGCCGCCGCCCTCCGCTCCCTCACCTCCCGTTGGCCGTACAGTGTGGGGCTGTGGAACCTGTACTGCAGCGCGCATGCGGGTGGGGGAGACCTTCGCGCCTGGGCCTCACACGTCAGCGCGCTGAGGCGGCGACACCCCACCAGCGTACCGCTCATGGTGCTGCAGGTGCGGGGACGGGGGTGGGAGGGTTTGGATGTTGTGTAAAAAAGGAAAGCAAGCATAAAGGGTTACCGTAGCAGGGGCAAACCAACCCGTGCCATCCCCCACCGGACTGGTTCCCGTTTCGCTCCTCCCATCCCCAATTTGGGTTAGCTATCCACACTATTACCACCTATCCAGTCTAATGCGGAATATGTATCCCCAATAACTCCCCAATCCCGCCACCACCACCACCTCCTTCTGCCCCCCACCGCCCCCCCAGGGTCACGTCTTCCTGCTCGCCCGGCAGTTCAGCGAGGCCGCCTCCGAGCTATTCCACGCCTACCGCTTCCTGCCCGGGGAGCCGCTGCTGCTGCTCTGCCTCTCCGTCGCGCTGCTGTCGGAAGCCATGGCCACCACCGCTACCATGCCCCTCCAACCCGCACCCCAACAACAGCAGCAGCAGCCGTCGGCGGCGGCAGCGGCGGCGGCGGGGGTGCAGCGGGGACGGGGAGGAGGTGCCGCCGCTGCCGCGGCGGCGGCGGGAAGGGATCGCAATCGGGGTGTGCTCGCGGGGTTTGCGTTCCTGCAGGCGTATCAACGCGCGAGAGGGGAGGCGTTGAGCCAGGAAGTCGCGTTTAATTTCGGTCGCGCGGCGCATCAGCTGGGGCTGCTGCACATCGCGCATGCGTACTACGAAGCGGCGTTGGCGGCGCCGCCGGCGGTGCCGCCGCCAGCGGCGGCGGCGGCGTCAGCCGCCGCTGCATGCGGGCTGCATGGCTCCGGCGCCGCAGGCGCCGCCGCCGCCGCCTCCTGCACTGCTGGTGCCGGTGGCGGTGTGTTGGGCTCTTCTCGTTGGGACTTGCGACGAGAGGTGGCTCACAACCTGGTTCAGTTGTACCGCAGCAGCGGGGCAGTGGAGCTGGCGCGGGAGGTGATGGAGAGGTATCTGGTGGTGTAGGAGGGGGAGGGGGGGAAGGGGGGTTGAGGAGCGTACCAGACTGTAGGAAAGGGAAGGGAAAGGGGGGGAGGTAAAGAGGAGGCAATGAGCTAACGGTGTGACAAGGCTAGGGAGGGAGGGGGGGAGGCTAACGTGGGGAGAGACTGCTGGGGAGGGCAGGGCGGGAAGAGGCTCTTGGACTCGTCTTCTTGTTGCATTGTTGTACTCTGACTGTACTGAACCATCAAGTTTTCTGACAGGTTATTCCTTACTAAGGCGCAGTACTTTGTCTTGTCGTTGCACGTGTGGGGAAAGCGGTGTCGGGGTGAGGTCTGCATTCCAAGAACCGATCGGGGGGTTGGGAACTCGAGATGTGGTGGGGTTCGGGATGGCTGCTTCTTCAAGTACGGAACGGCGAAGGCATGTAGTTATGTTCAGGAGTTTGCCCTGTGTGAGGAGCCACCCGCTGTAGTTCTCGAGGTGTGACGTGATGCCGTGAAAGCTTGTGAGCTCTTCTCTTCTCATTTCGTTTCTTAGGTTCCTTCTTGCTATGCATGGGCGGTGTGTGAAGGATGGTGAGCCTTCGTGTGTTCATCACGGCACCCCTTAGTGGGTGAGTCTTCTGTTTGACTGCGGAGGGGAAGGTTGCCGTTGTGGAACGGATTCCGTTGCGGCTAGCGGAGGGACGCGGGAGGTGGTGCCGTACTACTGCTGCCGGTACTGCCGGACATGTGTTGAATGCTGCAGGGCCCTCCTGGGGCTCTATGAAATTGCCGATTGACTGTTGTCCACGAAGGGGTCAGCTTGCGGTCATCAGCATTCTTTAAAAGATGGTTAAGAATGTCAAATGGTGCGGGTGTTGACTGTCTCTGTCCCAAGGCCGCCGGTCGTTGGCTCATCCAAGCCCGTGTGATCAGGCTTGGTTTAGCCGTTCGGGCCTTCTTGCAGCAGGTACAGGTACCCTGCAAAGACAGGTAAGAGGGGCTGGATTGGGATTGCCGAATGACAGGTTGCCACGGTTACTGTGTTTGCTGGAAACCATGAGAGGCTTAGTCAGACGCGGACTGTACAACCTGTACGGTGTTACGACAACCGGTCGTCAACCAGGAGTAATCTCTAGCAGCTTAATCTGGGTACCGGTGAAAACTAGCAGCTGAAGTTACTCGATATTAAGGCGCAAAATGTCGCAGCGGAATTTGTTACGCGGCGCATCCCGTGCGTTGGCGGGGCTGCAATCAGCAGCCCGGGGCAGTGCCGGCAGCAGCCATGGAAGCTCTAGCTTTATGCTTAACTCCTTAGCAGGAAAGCTACAAACTGGGTCTGCCACACGCTGCCAAGCTGTGATGGGGAGCCTTCGGTCGTGCGGAGTTCAGGTAGGGCGAACCTACGGTTTTCTTCATTTCATGTTATATGGGTTACATTTTAAAACATCTGCTGTTTTAACCGTAGGTACCTGCTGCGCCAACTTACGCCCCGATGGGCTTTGCGGCGTCAGCGCCATCAGTGACCGGCTCGCTATCCGTTCTGGGATCCGTCGCACAGGTAACAGTGTAGCTTAGTACACTTATTTAAATAGCAGTTGCGACGATTAACATGGGTTACTTTCCTTGGGGCAATTGCAGCATCGCGGCGTTGCAACGACAGACAGCGCTGAGGATGGCGATGGCGAGGACGGAGTAAGTAAGAATCGGAATAGACCAGCGCCAACTCTCCACTAGCGCGTGCTGTCAGCCACCTCGTTTCGTCTCTGCAATGACCGCACAGGATGCAACCTATTTACGGCACCTCGCGATACGCAGAGCGCCCTTAAAGTAAATACATCTGGCGACAAGCCTCCAGACGACTTATAGCACCTACATCATGAGCAGCGCGACACCCCGAAGGAGGAGTGAGGTACAAGCAGACCTGTCATGATTCATCATTCGACATTCTAAGCAAGCTTTGCGCAGCTTTGCTTTGCTCTTGGAACGCAGGGGACAAGTGCAGGCAGTGCCCGCTGCCCCAGTTATCCCGTTAGCTGGGGTTGAGACGATGCAACGTAGCCCACTTGGTGCGACATGGCACTCAATGGGCGCCTCATGACGGGGCATCACCGCGGGGCCTTGTGCCGCTGTGTTCTGGGCGAGACGCGTACGATATAGCTCGCATGTACAGACGGTGTTTAAGTTGTAGGACACCCAAACACGAGCAGCATGGGGCAAACCATGCCATGCTGAGGGCTACCAAGTCCCTGCGGCTGCTCTCGTCGTGAGGAGGATTGAGATCCCATTGGGCGACTGCGCACTGTGAAGGGCGTGCCTTCGAGGCTTACTGGCCATGGGCTTTGACATCGTCGCCTGTTTGCTTGGGTTGCTTTCCTTCATCATCAGTTTTTTGCATGCTATCGACACTGTCATACTGCATAACGGTCAGCAATGTGCGGACGGTTAGGGACGGTGTGGAGTGCTAAGGCCGAGTGCGTAGCCTGGGGCAGCTGCTGCACGGTTATGGCCACTGCATTTTTGCATTTTTGAAGACGGTGTCGTTGCGGGCCTGTCGTGGATGTTCGTGTCGCTGCTGACTCATGATACGGGTTTATCGGGAGCTATAGGGGGGTTTAGGTTTGACCAGGAGTAGACTCACTCCTGTTGCCAGGCGGCTCGCCCCATCTGGGTTCTTCCTGCGCAGGGAAGTGGTGGTCTCTCTGTCCTTGTGCAATGGCTGTTTGGGGCAGGAAACCCGGGAGTAAGACGAGCTTGCTTTGTAAACAGGACAAAGGATTGGCAACAGTCCATTCGGCCACTGTCCAAAGAAAACAGCAAATCACAGGCGGAGCCTTACTTGACCAGTTTTACCATTTGACGCATACTGTAGGCTACCCGGACCGACGGGATTGCTGTGGCCTGACGCATAGTCGGTCTGTGTTGGTTGTCATCCCATCCAGGCATTAAAGAAGTCGGCCTTTGCAGGAGATGGATCCTAATGGATCGCATACACCAGCTTCCTTAGACACATATGCACCTAGGATCCAACCGTGTGACGCCCTGCTAACGCTACAAATACTTTAGGATGGCGAAACTTTCTTGTGCAAATGACCGGTTACTCTGTTCCTGATGTATATATAACTACGGTCCGGATTCATCTGGAGATATGGGTGCCAATTGTGTTATTGATGCAAGGAAGGCGAAAAGTTGGAAAGGTACGGAAACGTCAATTTCGATGTGCCTGTCATAATCCACGCCTAAGCCAACAAGCCGTATCATATATGTAGCAATTTTGCTACGGAAAACTTGCCACTTCCCTCCCAGCAAAAATAGCTTAGCCAACCCCTGCTCCGACGGTTGGAACTCTCGAGAGTTGAACAAGAATGCCGCCTCTTCCAGTTCCCGCGACGGTGGCTCTGTCGTCATCGATTGCTTTCGCATCCACCGCAGCTGCTTGGACGTTCGTCGCCCATCCTGGCGGCCTGGAGGCGGGCCCAGCGGCCTACACGGCTTGGTTCAACAAGGTGCGAAAGTGCTTAACTCCCGGTACGGCAGGCAGGCGGGCATGCGCGCTTTTGTGCCTAGCTTCCCGACCTACACACGTCCTGCGTGTCCCGCGTGGGACGTTGCTTACAGTGCTTGAGTTCCCATCGCATCGCCACCGCCAAACCCCCAACCCTAACCCTGTCTGACCCACCCATCTTTCTGCTCTGAATCCTCCTCCCTGTTTCTGCACTCGATCCTGCTCCCTCCCTGCTTCACTTCCCACACTGCAGATGTTCCCCAAGATTGCCAAGTTCCAGTCCGTGCTGGTTCTGGTGAGTGGTGTGGGCCGTTGGCGGGTGCTTGGTGAGACCCTTTCGGGTCGCCTGCTTGGTAGCTGCAAAGCTTCGACGGGAGGCGCGGGCTCCTGAAATATTTAACTTGGACATTACCCCTCCCTCGCTCTTCCTCGCTCCTCCTCCTCCTCCTCCTCTCCCTGCGCTGCCTGCTTCACTTCTCACCATCAACTCTGCTCCCCTGCCTGCCCCCTGCCGTACCTCAGGCCAGCGCGGGTGGCGCCCTAGCGCAGTCCGTCGCCTCACCCGCCGCCTCGCAGCAGCAGCGCCTGCTGTGGCTGCTGTCCGGCTCGCTCATGCTGGGCGTGCTGCCCTGGACGTTCGGCGCCATCATGCCGCTCAACAAGGCCATCATGGCGGCTGCGGAGAAGGGGGAGGCGGCCAAGGAGGAGACACTCAAGGCGTGGTGCGCAGGGCGGGAGGGCGGGCGGGGTCTTCCATTAAGAAGGGGCGGAAAGCGTTTCGCTTCAGGAGCGGGCAGTGGTCAATAGTCAGACAGGCGACTACCTGGCCTGCACTGCAACTTCCCCGGCCCGTGATGAGTGCCGTAAGCGGTGTAGCAAGCTACGAAAGTCCCAAAACCCCATGGTCCCGTCTCCCATGCCCCATGTGTTTCTCAACTTCCTCGCCCCACCCGAGGTCGCCCACTCACCGTCACCCTTTCCTCCTCGTGCCCCCTTCCATTTCCTTACCCACTCTCTCCTCCCACCCTGCCGCCGCTGCGCAGGGGCCCGGTGCACAACGTGCGCACGGTTGCTGGCCTGGTGGCGGCCGCGGTGATGGGGTATGCGCTGTGGAAGCTGTGAAGCGGGGGCAGTAGCTGGAGTGGAGGGACGACAGTAGCTGGGGCGGAGGGGCAGTTGCGGAGGGGCCTGCAGAGAGGGACGCTGTTGTTGCTGTTGTTGTTCCTAAGAATCATAATGATGATGTCGCAGGTTAATTGTTGTCTCACTCACACTTTGTCTGACATTTGCTCTTGTTGATAGTCCATCAGATCAGTGCAGAAGGGCAGGCATGTGCATGTGCACAATACACGCATAGGCACGAAATGCATAAATACATTGCAGCTGCCGCTAGTTTTCCTCGGTTCATTCGGTTGGTTCACTTGTTATTCGTTGGGTGTTCCTTGTTCCCGCGGCCGGGGTATTTTCGTGGGGGTAAGGCAGGAGGGTGCCGCGGTACCACACGATTTGTCTCCCTCGGTTCGAGGCTGTGTGCCTTTGGAACATCAGGTTGCCCCTTTTGCGTGGGTTTTGGAAACGCATCGTTCTGGAGCTTTTGATGTGGGTCGTTTGGAGACGGCAGACGCAGCCCTGGTATTGCATCTTTCAAATGCAGGTGTGCGCTTGTGCACGGGCAAGCCCGTGTTGCCTGTAACACTCCAGAGAAAGAGTGGGAAGAGGTGTGATTTAATGATGCCGCATTGCACGCGTGTGCACGCTCAAAACGCTGTGTTGCGGGAAAGAAGAGCGCCCATAGCTTCCCTTGATAAGATACTATCACTGGGGGTTGAGTCAGCCAGCGCATGACTGTACCAGGTAGCTGCGCGCCTTTATGAGTGTTACGTAGCCTGTGGCAGCCATCTACGTGCGAGATTTGCAGCGTTATTCTGGGTTGCCTGCACCTAGCAACAGCCATCCTTGGGGCGTCACGATAGGAAGACTTCGTTAATGCTAAAAGTGCAAGAAATTATACTTATATTGAAGTATTACAGGCAGTACTGCCCTCCATTAGTGCTGCCTGCAATGCCTTGTCACGCATTCTTGTTGAGCTTTGTAAGAGAGGCTTAGAGCGAAAGTACCATGCATTTTACTTTCCATTGACAGCAGTAGGATGAGTGGTTACAATGACTGAGGCTCAGGAAATCGCAAGCGTATCGTCCTGCTGATCGTACACAGCGGTGTCGGATATTTGTTTCGGCAGGCGCCGAATGCGTCATTCGCTCTCGTTATGATCATACTTGCCAAGACCGTCGTTTCCTTAAATACATAAACTATACAGGAGTTATAGAAGAAGTAACATTATTGAGTCGCTCGCGCGGATGTCGCTAGCCCTTGACCTCAAACCCCGGTCCGCTGGCGCGGTGCGGGGTCTTGTGTCTAGATGTCTTTCCAGGGCTCCTCGTGCACAGCTGCTACACCGCGCACTACTTCATGCCCCCAGCGCGGGACAGCGACAGGCCGCGCTGCAGTTGAGTTCCAAGCTCCCGCGGCCGCAGCGGTTCACCATCAGCCGCAGGCAGGCCCTCAGGGTGCAGGCAGTTTTCGAGCGGTTTACGGAGCGTTCCATTAAGACGGTCATGATTGCTCAGACGGAGGCAAAGGCGTTCGGGCACATGGAGGTGCGCACGACATCCCCCTCTCTTACGTGTCCGAAAAGCGTTTTCTCTGAGCTGTCAACCACCTTTAGGTCAACACGGAGCACATTTTGCTTGGACTGGTTGCGGAGGAGAGCCTAAGTAAGAACGGCTACTTGAACAGTGGAGTGTCAAGTGAGCGCGCCAAAGCCACTGTGGAGGCCATGTTCGGCCGGAAGCGGCCTATTACGAACGGTGAAAGCATTCCTTTCAGCCGTGACGTCCGCAAGATGTTTGAGGCAGCGACGCACGTAGGTGATGTTGCGCGCCACCGGAAGGTGGCGGGTCCTTGATGTTTAATCAGCTAACTTCTGAGCAAGTGGTATTCGGGTAATTGTATTCCGCTGACTCAACATCTTTTCCTTGCGTGACGGTAAACGCGTCGCATTGGCGGTTGACTTTGGCAATTGACCATTTGTCCAAACATTACGCTTAGATCGGTACATGTTTATTCTGATCTCAGGAATGCAAACGCTCCAATGTCAACTTCATTTCGCCGGAGCACATTCTGCTAGCCATGCTCTCGATGGCGGACTGCAATGGCCGGCGCGTGCTCACCTCGTAAGTCTCTCAACATCAGTAATCAGCCGTATCTAGCACCTTTCTAGCCCGTCTTTCTCGATGGACTGCATTGCGTCATTATGACGAGCCCTTCTCTTCAACCCTACCGGTACTTTACAACCGCCTTCCCTGTCGACATCCCTGCTTTTCCCTGACCTGCCCCTTCGCCCAATCATCCTTCTCCTCCCTTCCCCAACTCCTTCCGCCTTGCTCCCCTACTGCTTCCACGCAACCATGGCGAAATGGTGTCGTACAGTCTGTCCGCCGATGTGGAGTTGCTCAAGGCGGAGGCGCAACGCCGCCTCAAGGGCGACTCGGACGCGGAGCAGGCCAAGAAGAAACAGGTGAGGGTGGGCAGTAAGGGAAACCCAACCAATTTATAACTATCATTGCTAAGCTTCCTCTACTAAGCTGCTCCACTTCCCTAAATGCACGTGGCCTCCATCATCCGCCTCCTTCCCGCAGCAGCTTCATTGACCTGCGTCCTCTTCCTCTCCTCACCGCCTCTTACCGCCTTCCCTTCCCCTCTCCCTCCCCTCCCCATTGGGTATTCTTTCCCTCCCTCCCCCCCTGCAGCCCTCCGCCCCCAAGGAGGGTCCCCGCATGACCGAGGAGTACTGCCGCGACCTGTGTGCGGAGGTGGCGGCGGGGCGCATCGACCCGGTGAGGGGGGGAGGGGGAGGGCAGGGTTGGAGCTTGGAGGTGAAAAGAGGCGAGAGGTGGGAGAAGGATGGGGCGGGGGCGGGGGGGAACAACATTGGCCATTCAGGCAGATAGGGGAAATGACCACATACAGCCGGGCCAAATCCGTCGCCCCATCTCCTCCCCTCCTCCTCCACATCCTCCTTCCCCATCCCCTCCTCCTCCCTCCAACCCTCCCCCTCCCCAGGTGGTGGGTCGCGAGCGCGAGGTGTCCCGTGTGGTTCAGATCCTGGCCCGCCGCACCAAGAACAACCCCATCTTGCTGGGCGAGCCGGGGGTGGGCAAGACGGCCATCGCGGAGGGGCTGGCGGCGGCGGTGGTGGGGCGCACCCCGCTGGAGGGCGCCCCGCTGCCGGCCTTCCTGGAGGGGAAGCGGATCCTGCAGCTGGACGTGGGGCTGCTCATTGCGGGTAGGGGGGGGGAGGGAGGGGGGTGGCGGGAGGGAGAGACCCATGGGTCGGGATCGGGAGTAACCCCACATAACCGTTATACCGCCCTCATCCCGCCCCACCAACCGTCCTCCGCCCTCCACCCCCACCTCCTCCCCCAGGTGCCAAGGAGCGAGGGGAGCTGGAGTCCCGAGTCACTAAGCTGATAGCGGAGGTGAAGCAGGCGGGCAACATCATACTCATGTGGGTCGGGGGGGGGTGGGAGGGGGAGGGAGGTGAAGCAGGCGGGCAACATCATTCTCATGTGGGTCGGGGGGGGGGAGGGTGGGAGAGGGGTGGAGGTGAAGGTTGGGGTATTGCCTGGCGGTGGAGGTAGGGTGGGGAGTTCCTGGGTGCTGGGGGCACTGGGTCTGGGTCTTGTGTCCTCCCTCCTGACAAAGACGCCCTAGCTGCATGTCCCTTGTGGCACCCTTGATGCCTGCCATCCTCCTCTCCCCTCACCCCCGCCTCCCCCATGTGTTTCCTCCCCTCACCCCCCACCCTCCCCTCCCCTCCCCCCCCCAGGATCGATGAGATCCACACGCTGGTGGGGGCGGGCAGTGGGGGGCGGGGCGGCGGGGGCGGACTGGACATCGCCAACCTGGTCAAGCCGGCGCTGGCGAGAGGGGAGTTCCAGGTGAGGGGGGGGAGGGGGGAAGGAGGGCGGTCAAAGATGATCCCGAACCATATGGAATCCACAAGTTGGGGCAAAACAAGTTGGGGGAGGAGGGGTGCTTGGCGTGCAGGGGCGTGTAGGGGGTCGCTGGATGTCTCTGGGGGTCTCTCCTTGTCAACAGTGCTTGGTACCAGCTGCCCCATCTCTCAGCACTTGTTCTCCCCCTCCCCCGCACCTCCTTCCTCAGATTCTCACCCCCCTCCCCTCACCCCCCTTCCAAACAGGTCATCGGCGCCACCACCCTGGACGAGCACCGCAAGCACATTGAGCGGGATGCGGCGCTGGAGCGGAGGTTCCAGCCGGTGCTGGTGGAGGAGCCGGATGAGGCGGCGGCGCTGGACATACTAATGGTAGGGGCGGGGAAGAGGAAGCTGACAAGGTGTATGGTGGGGGGAAGGAAGGGGAGATTGGCTGTGTGGATGAGGGGGTAAAGAGGAAACAACTAACTGACTGAGGGATAAGGGGATGAGGGATGAGGGAGGGGGAGAGAAAGGAGGTAAACAGGAGGCAAGGCTGGACATGGGGGGAGGGGAGAGGGCGGCGGAGGAGTCGAGGGTGTGAAGGGCGCCTTCAGGGTGCATTGGTACGCTGGTGGGGTGGGGGGAGGGGAGGGCAGTGAGCGAGGCGGTACCTCCCTTGGAGCCGCCCTTGGGCTGCCTGATGCAAAGTGCACCATGCAGGCTTCTCACCCCCCCCCTCCCCCCCCTCTCCTCCCCTCCCTCCTCCCCCCCTATCAGGGTCTGAAGGAGCGCTACGAGCGGCACCACCGAGTGGCCTACACGCCCGAGGCGCTGGCCGCCGCCGTGTCCCTCTCCTCCCGCTTCATCGCGGACCGCTTCCTGCCCGACAAGGCCATCGACCTGATGGACGAGGCGGGCAGCCGGGCGCGTATCGCGGCGTACATGGCACGACAGGAGCAGGGGGCGCAGGGGCGGGGACAGCAGGGGCAGGGGCGGGGTCAGGGAGGGCAGGTGGGGCATGTTCAGGGGCTGCAGCGGGGGGTGGTGCTGCAGATGGCTCCTGTTCCCTCCCAGGGTGGTGGCATCAACGGCAACAACGGCAGCAGCAGCGGCGGAAGTGGAAGCAGTGCTGCACAACAGCAGGGGCAAGGACAAGGGCAGCAAGGAGGTGGTCAGGGTCAGGGTCAGTCCCCCCACCCCAAGCTGTGCGAGTACCTGCAGGTGTTGGCCAGCAAGGACGAGGCGGTGAAGGAAGGGCTGTTCGAGGAGGCGGGCATCCTGAGGAGGAGGGAGGTGGACTACAGGTGGGGGGGTGGGGGGGAGGGGGATGGTGTCACTTCTCTTCTCCTTTCTAACGCAGGTTGCCGGTTGGCAGCCCCTCTCTCTCTCACTCTTGCTCGCCCCCGCCGCCCACTCTCCCTAATGCCTTGCCTTGACTCGTCCCTACGCTCTCTAATGCCTTGCCTTGACCCCCCTCCCCCCTGCCCCTCCTCCCCCGTCTCAGGTCCGAGCTGTCCGGCCCGCCCTCCCAGGGTGCGGTGCTGCCGGTGGTGGATGTGGGCGACATTGAGGCCATCGTGTCGGCCTGGAGCGGCATCCCGCTGGAGAGGATGAGCGAGGACGAGCGGGACAAGCTAGTCAACATGGTGACTGAGGGGGTGCAGGGGAGGAGGAGGAGGGGGAGGGGGAGGGGGAGGGGGAGGGGGAGGGGGAGGGGGTGCAGGGGAGGAGGAGGAGGGGGGAGGGGGGAGGGGGAGGGGGAGGGTGGTGGGCGGCTTGGTGTGTAGGCCTTTTCCAGGTTTGAACAAAGAGACAGTCAACGACAAGGGCTCTTCTCTCTGACCAATATCGCATCACACGTTCTCACCCCGCCCTCCCCTCTCCCCTCCATGCGCCCATGTCCGCAGCGCTCGCTGCTGTCCTCCCGGGTGGTGGGTCAGGCGGAGGCGGTGGAGTCGCTCACTGCCGCGTTGTGCCGCGCGCGGTGCGGACTGAAGGACCCGCGGAGGCCGGTGGCGTCGCTGCTGTTCGTGGGGCCCACGGGTGAGGGGGGGTGGGGGGTGGGGAGGGGGAAAGCAGGAGGGGGGAAGGGTGTGTGGGGGGGGGGGGTGAAGAGGGAACAACTAGCTGACTGAGGGGGTGAAGGGTGGAGCCCACTGGTGGGGCCCACGGGTGGGTGGGGGGAGGCGGTGTGGAGGGGATAAAGACGAAACAACACCTGACCGTGTGGAGGGGGCGTGCATGGTCGGAGAGCGGGATGCATGGTTGACAGGGCTTGCTGTCCTCTGTACGTAAGGCTTTTGCTTCGGCTGGAAGGGCTAGCGAGCTGGGTTCGGGCTGGCATCTCCTCTCCCTGCTTCCTACGGTTTGGCACGGTCTTTGACATTCCCCCTCCCAACCCACCAAGAAGCCTCGTCATACAGCTTGTTATTTTCGTCTTTTTACCTCCCCCCGCTCTCATGCAAACCCCTGCACCCCGCCCAGGTGTGGGCAAGACGGAGCTCGCAAAGGTGCTCTCCCACACCTACTACGGCTCCTCCGACGCGCTGCTGCGGCTGGACATGAGCGAGTACATGGAGCGGCACTCCGTCAGCAGGCTCATCGGCGCGCCGCCGGGCTACGTGGGGTTCGGCGAGGGCGGCAAGCTGACGGAGGCGGTACGGCGGCGGCCGCACTGTGTCGTACTGTTCGACGAGGTGGAGAAGGCGCACCCGGAGGTGTTTGCGGTGCTGCTGCAGATACTGGAGGACGGCCGGCTGACGGATTCGCAGGTACGCGGTGGGGGGGAGGGGAGGGAGGAGAGAGGAGTAGAGAGGGATGGGCAGGTGTAGGCCGGACAACCGATTACCCGTTGGACATCATGCTTACTGGTGAGCCAGGGCCTTCAAGAGAGTGAGGAAAGAGTGAGGAAGCAAGACACACTCAACTCTGCGCTATCCGCTAACTCCCCTGCCCTCTCCCTCTCCGCTCCCTCTCCCCCCCCCCCCCCGCCCCCCCTCTGCAGGGCCGCACCGTGTCCTTTAAGAACGCCATGGTCATCCTGACCTCCAACATCGGCTCGCGGCTCATAGCGGCGGGCAGCGGGGGCGGCCGGGCGGGCGGTGTGTTCACCTCGTCGCAGCGGAGCGGGGGCGGAGCGAGTGCGGAGGAGGAGGAGCGGATGGAGGCGTGGCAGGTGGGGAGGCGGGGGTCATCTGGGGGGTGCATGTGTGCGTGAATAGGCATGGGTGTCACGCACCCCCCCCCTCGCTCCCTCTTTGTTTTACATGCGTGCTCCCCCTCCAGTTGCCTCCCCTCCTTTCAGTCTTGGAACTCTTTCCACTCCTCCCTCCTCTTCTCCACTCCCAGGCTCACAAGCTGAAGCAGGAGGTGATGGGCGAGGTCCGCTCCTTCTTCTCGCCCGAGCTGCTGAACCGCTTCGACGAAACCATCGTCTTCCGCCGCCTCAGTCGCGCCCATGTGGCCCAGATCGCGGGGGTGCTGCTGGAGGAGACCAAGCGGCGCGCGGGGGAGCGGGGGCTGCAGCTGCGGCTGGGGTCGGGTCTGGTGGAGAGGATTGTGGCGGAGGGGTGGAGCGAGGAGTATGGCGCGAGGCCGCTGAGGCAGGCGATTGTGAGGTTGATCGACGACCCGCTGTCGGACGCGCTGCTGCACCGCAAGTTCCCCCCCGGCACCCGACTGGTGCTTTCTTGGGACCCCTGCGGCAGGGGGGAGGGAGGCGAGGCGGGGGCGGTGCGGGTGAGGACGGAGGAGGAGGAGGCGGAGGCGGAGAAGGAGGAGGAGCGCAGGCGGCGGGAGGAGGAGGCGGAGAGCGGTAGGTGGTCTTCACGGCGTGGGGGGCAGGGTGGTGAGGTGGAGGGAGGCGTGTTGGTGGCGGTGGGGGCTGCGGGTGGGGGCGGGGAGGAGGAGAGGCAGCGGGTGGTGTTGTCGGCGACTGGGAGTGTGGAGGAGAATTGAGAGGAAAGAGCGGAGGAGGAGGAGGAGGTTGAAGAGGTGAAATGAGGAGAGGGAGGGGTGAAGTGAGGAGAGGCAAGAGGAGGAGGCAGCGGGTGTTGGAGCGTGCATGTTGGGGGCGCGGTGGTGGTCGAGGAGGCGTGGGTTGGGTTGGGCTGGGCTGGGGGATTTGAAGGTTGGCGTGTAATAGTAGGAATGTGCGCCAGGCGCTTTGTCACATGTACGTGTTTACAAACTTTAGTTTTTGTCTTGAGGAGTATCGGTTGATGTTCGGTTGATGTCGTTTTGGTGCTGGTAGTTGTTTTGGAAGAGACCTTTTACATGCGTTTCCCTATTCAACAATTTGATGATTTGCTCAATCGAGGGGTTTCAAGAGCTGTTTGAAGAGCAAGAAGGAGAAAACCACTGCTGGTGCTTTAGGAACTGCTTTGCAGCCGTTGTTGCATTGCTGCTTATCAGTCCCATGTACATTATAGTCTTTCGGGAATTGGAAAAACAAGATGCCCACCTCCCAATCGGTTGGTTGCGGCGGTTAAGGGCCCCGAGTCCTGGCGCGTGTGCTGTTTGTTGTTCCCGTTACATGAATGTATGCGTGGTAGGTCGGTGGGCGCTTTGCCCTTTTTAGAAGGGCTCGGGCGCCTCCTGACATGCTCGAGTGCTTTGGGTTTGGAAGGTATGTGTTTGGAAGTTACGGAGGAATGACCCATGGGTCGTTTGGGGGTGGTAGGTGGATTGCGGCTCTGCTACCATTTACAATACGGCGTATACCCCCGCGTGCATTGTCAATTTGTTGGGGATGGTCGAATCTGTAGCTGCCGGTTTGGCCGGACGTGTTTCTTTAAAGGCCCTGAGTAGATGAGCAATAATTAGTTCTTGTCTTTACGGTTTTCTTTGTGCTGTGTGCCCCATTTAACTGGCCGCAAAACTGTCACTGCTGTGTTTGTAGCTGCTACTGCAAACGGATTGACAGTAGTACTGCCGCTGACGTGGCGACCTTGTGCCCTTTGCGTGGTGGCATTCTTTCGTTGACGGTTTGCTTCCTAAAAAGCTTGCCGATTGGCTTCTCACAGAAGCCAAAGAGGTGACAAGACGCGCCATGACGCGTACAGTGGGATTAACAAAGGGTGATGGCGAGGTTCCATTGAAAACTGGTCGCGAGGAGGAATGTACTGGACTGTTGGAAGATGATGTGACGGACCATGGGTGCGTGCGCGTTCGTGGCCTCTTAGATGGTGATGCTGTGTAGTACCCTTTGATGATGTGTGTTGGTTGTGGCGAGGGGTGGCACTGTTCAGGAAAGGGCGGGACGGCTGAAAGAACGAGAGGGAAGTGGGGGGGCGTGTCGTACGTGGGGCCGCTGGGTAGCTAGCTTGCTGACTGGGGTTTCCTTTGAAGGGGGGATGACTTTCTGGACTAGAGTCTTCTGGACTGGAGTGGTTTAGGTTAGGAGTACTGCGTTACGGAATACCACTTTGTAGATCATTTTGCCTTTTGTTGTCGTACAAGACAAAGTTTGGTTGGTGGTCAGTTTGGATTCTATTTGGATCCGGTTTGGTGAGTTGGTTGTACGTTCTGAGGATATAAGAAATTCCGAATCCTGTTTTTACTGTCGAGCGTGTCGTACATGTGTTTGCTACTAGAAGAGCGTCCATTGCCGTGCGTCCTTTGGCCCTGTTCTGTTTGCTTTGCGCCGTGCCAGAGCGTTGGCGCGATGGAGTGTGTGTCTTTCTGTGGCCCTGGATTTGGCGACTCTGCTTCCACTTGCACGGAACAGGCGTGACGTGAGGGAGCGCTCGGCGGGGGCTGCATGCAGCTGCTCACTGGCTTGACTTGCACACGATTGACGAGACGCACCGCAACTGTCTTTGATGAGCTTTTGAGAAGAGAAAACTAAGATTTGCAGTAAGGGGGCTATATAATTTCATCGCCCGCCTACTTTATATCATACCTCGTTTGTTGTTGGTTATATACCTTTGAATCTTGGCTGTTGCTGGTATGCTATTGTTGTTTTAGCAGTTGTTAGTTTTGGTTTGGATGGTCGTTACGTAATTCATTGGTTACGCACCCGTACGACATGTGCCGCGCGCAACCCCGCCTGTCATGTACGGCAGAAGACGAATCGTCAGATGACTCAACCGGAATTTCGACGCCTCAAACGTGCATATGTGTGTTCGTTGCTGCAGCCGCATTGGTTTGCACCGCTGTTGCGCGAGCGGCATTACTGTGTATCATTGTGTCTGTTACCCCACGGGGAATTCTTGATGTCGGGCTGTCTATCTACCAAGCTGACCTCATGACATTTGACGGATGCTACTACGTGTATGCAAGGCCGGGAAGGGCGCCGGTGGTTGTGTTCATGGGCAGTCAGGCAGGTGCAAGGCGGCACGGAGGAGGAGGGGAGGTTACTGGTAATAAGGATGTTGCGTAAGATGTAATAAGCCAGCTTTTGGCTGGGTCCCTTGGGTGTCCCTTGTCAAATCAAGGATACGGTATCGATGACCGATGAAAGCCGCCCTTGGCGATCAACAACAGCAGTTACTGGTATCACGGCAGGGGGAATGCAGCTGAGCCGGGGGGTAGGGAAGGTGCACCGGGCGTGGATGGCGGTGCACGGCCGTGGGGCTTTCGCATCCCTCTCGGGGCTCTGTTGGCTGGTCAGGCCATGCCCCATGCGGGCTCCTCCCTTCGCTATTGTCGTTATCTGTTTGGCTTGCCAGGCCATGCGGGCTCACCCCTTCTCGCATCCCTCTCGGGCTGGCACCCTGCCTCCTCAGATGCCGCGCCCCTGCCACCTCAGAAGCCTCGCCCCTGACACCTCAGAACCCTCGTCCCTGCCACCTCAGAAGCCTCGCCCCTGCCACCTCAGAAGCCCCGCCCCTGCCACCTCAGATGCCTCGCCCCTGCCACCTCAATACACTTGCCCCTGCCACCTGAGAAGCCTCGCCCCTGCCACCTCAGAAGCCTCGCCCCTGCCACCTCAGAGGCCTGGCCCCTGCCACCTCAGAAGCCTCGCCCCTGCCACCTCAGAAGCCCCGCCCCTGCCACCTCAGAAGCCTCGCCCCTGCCACCTCAGAAGCCTCGCCCCTGCCACCTCTGAAGCCTCACCCCTGCCACCTCAGAAGCCTCGCCCCTGCGCCCTCAGAAGCCTCGCCCCTGCCACCTCAGAAGCCTCGCCCCTTGCCACCTCAGAAGCCTCGCCCCTGCCACCTCAGAAGCCCCGCCCCTGCCACCTCAGATGCCTCGCCCCTGCCACCTCAATACACTTGCCCCTGCCACCTGAGAAGCCTCGCCCCTGCCACCTCAGAAGCCTCGCCCCTGCCACCTCAGAGGCCTGGCCCCTGCCACCTCAGACGCCTCGCCCCTGCCACCTCAGAAGCCCCGCCCCTGCCACCTCAGAAGCCTCGCCCCTGCCACCTCAGAAGCCTCGCCCCTGCCACCTCTGAAGCCTCACCCCTGCCACCTCAGAAGCCTCGCCCCTGCGCCCTCAGAAGCCTCGCCCCTGCCACCTCAGAAGCCTCGCCCCTTGCCACCTCAGAAGCCTCGCCCCTGCCACCTCAGATGCCTCGCCCCTGCCTCGCCCCTGCGACCTCAGAAGCCTCGCCCCTGCAACCTCAGAAGCCTCGCCCCTGCCTCGCCCCTGCGACCTCAGAAGCCTCGCCCCTGCCACCTCAGAAGCCCCGCCCCTGCCACCTCAATACCCTTGCCCTTGCCACCTCAGAAGCCCCGCCCCTGCCACCTCAGAAGCCTCGCCCCTGCCACCTCAGAAGCCTCGCCCCTGCCACCTCAGAAGCCTCGCCCCTGCCACCTCAGAAGCCTCGCCCCTGCCACCTCAGAAGCCTCGCCCCTGCCACCTCAGAAGCCTCGCCCCTGCCACCTCAGAAGCCCCGCCCCTGCCACCTCAGAAGCCTCGCCCCTGCCACCTCAGAAGCCCCGCCCCTGCCACCTCAGAAGCCTCGCCCCAGCCACCTCAGAAGCCTCGCCCCGGCCACCTCAGAAGCCTCGCCCCGGCCACCTCAGAAGCCTCGCCCCTGCGCCCTCAGAAGCCTCGCCCCTGCGCCCTCAGAAGCCTCGCCCCTTGCCACCTCAGAAGCCTCGCCCCTGCCACCTCAGATGCCTCGCCCCTGCCTCGCCCCTGCGACCTCAGAAGCCTCGCCCCTGCAACCTCAGAAGCCTCGCCCCTGCCTCGCCCCTGCGACCTCAGAAGCCTCGCCCCTGCCACCTCAGAAGCCCCGCCCCTGCCACCTCAATACCCTTGCCCTTGCCACCTCAGAAGCCTCGCCCCTGCCACCTCAGAAGCCTCGCCCCTGCCACCTCAGAAGCCTCGCCCCTGCCACCTCAATACCCTCGCCCCTGCCACCTCAGAAGCCTCGCCCCTGCCACCTCAGAAGCCTCGCCCCTGCCACCTCAGAACCCTCGCCCCTGCCACCTCAGAAGCCTCGCCCCTGCCACCTCAGACGCCTCGCCCCTGCCACCTCAGAAGCCTCGCCCCTGCCACCTCAGAAGCCTCGCCCCTGCCACCTCAGAAGCCTCGCCCCTGCCACCTCAGAAGCCTCACCCCTGCCACCTCAGAAGCCTCGCCCCTGCCCCCTCAGAAGCCTCGCCCCTGCCACCTCAGAAGCCTCGCCCCTTGCCACCTCAGAAGCCTCGCCCCTGCCACCTTAGATGCCTCGCCCCTGCCTCGCCCCTGCGACCTCAGAAGCCTCGCCCCTGCAACCTCAGAAGCCTCGCCCCTGCCTTGCCCCTGCGACCTCAGAAGCCTCGCCCCTGCCACCTCAGAAGCCCCGCCCCTGCCACCTCAATACCCTTTCCCTTGCCACCTCAGAAGCCTCGCCCCTGCCACCTCAGAAGCCTCGCCCCTGCCACCTCAGAAGCCTCGCCCCTGCCACCTCAATACCCTTGCCCCTGCCACCTCAGAAGCCTCGCCCCTGCCACCTCAGAAGCCTCGCCCCTGCCACCTCAGAAGCCTCGCCCCTGCCACCTCAGAAGCCTCGCCCCTGCCACCTCAGAACCCTCGCCCCTGCCACCTCAGAAGCCTCGCCCCTGCCACCTCAGAAGCCTCGCCCCTGCCACCTCAGAAGCCTCGCCCCTGCCACCTCAGAAGCCTCGCCCCTGCCACCTCAGAAGCCTCGCCCCTGCCACCTCAGAAGCCCCGCCCCTGCCACCTCAGAAGCCTCGCCCCTGCCACCTCAGAAGCCTCGCCCCGGCCACCTCAGAAGCCTCGCCCCGGCCACCTCAGAAGCCTCGCCCCTGCCACGACAGAAGCCTCGCCCCTGCCACCTCAGAAGCCTCGCCCCTGCCACCTAAGAAGCCCCGCCCCTGCCACCTAAGAAGCCTCGCCCCTGACACCTCAGACGCCACGCCCCTGACACCTCAGAAGCCTCGCCCCTGCCACCTCAGAAGCCTCGCCCCGGCCACCTCAGAAGCCTCGCCCCTGCCACCTCAAAAGCCTCGCCCCTGCCACCTCAGAAGCCTCGCCCCTGCCACCTCAGAAGCCTCGCCCCTGCCACCTCAGAAGCCTCGCCCCTGCCACCTCAGAAGCCTCGCCCCTGCCACCTCAGAAGCCTCGCCCCTGCCACCTCAGAAGCCTCGCCCCTGCCACCTCAGAAGCCTCGCCCCTGCCACCTCAGAAGCCTCGCCCCTGCCACCTCAGAAGCCTCGCCCCTGCCACCTCAGAAGCCTCGCCCCTGCCACCTCAGAAGCCTCGCCCCTGACACCTCAGACGCCTCGCCCCTGCCACCTCAGAAGCCCCGCCCCTGCCACCTCAGAAGCCTCGCCCCAGCCACCTCAGAAGCCTCGCCCCGGCCACCTCAGAAGCCTCGCCCCTGCCACCTCAGAAGCCTCGCCCCTGCCACCTCAGAAGCCTCGCCCCTGCCACCTCAGAAGCCTCGCCCCTGCCACCTCAGAAGCCTCGCCCCTGCCACCTCAGAAGCCTCGCCCCTGCCACCTCAGAAGCCTCGCCCCTGCCACCTCAGAAGCCTCGCCCCTGCCACCTCAGACGCCTTGCCCCTGCCTCGCCCCTGCGACCTCAGAAGCCTCGCCCCGGCCACCTCAGAACCCTCGCCCCTGCCACCTCAGAACCCTCGCCCCTGCCACCTCAGAAGCCTCGCCCCTGCCACCTCAGAAGCCTCGCCCCTGCCACCTCAGAAGCCTCGCCCCTGCCACCTCAGAAGCCTCGCCCCTGCCACCTCAGAAGCCTCGCCCCTGCCACCTCAGAAGCCCCGCCCCTGCCACCTCAGAAGCCTCGCCCCTGCCACCTCAGAAGCCTCGCCCCGGCCACCTCAGAAGCCTCGCCCCTGCCACCTCAGAAGCCTCGCCCCTGCCACCTCAGAAGCCTCGCCCCTGCCACCTCAGAAGCCTCGCCCCTGCCACCTCAGACGCCTCGCCCCTGACACCTCAGAAGCCTCGCCCCTGACACCTCAGAAGCCTCGCCCCTGCCACCTCAGAAGCCTCGCCCCTGCCACCTCAGACGCCTCGCCCCTGCCTCGCCCCTGCGACCTCAGAAGCCTCGCCCCGGCCACCTCAGAACCCTCGCCCCTGCCACCTCAGAACCCTCGCCCCTGCCACCTCAGAAGCCTCGCCCCTGCCACCTCAGAAGCCTCGCCCCTGCCACCTCAGAAGCCTCGCCCCTGCCACCTCAGAAGCCTCGCCCCTGCCACCTCAGAAGCCTCGCCCCTGCCACCTCAGAAGCCCCGCCCCTGCCACCTCAGAAGCCTCGCCCCAGCCACCTCAGAAGCCTCGCCCCGGCCACCTCAGAAGCCTCGCCCCTGCCACCTCAGAAGCCTCGCCCCTGCCACCTCAGAAGCCTCGCCCCTGCCACCTCAGAACCCTCGCCCCTGCCACCTCAGACGCCTCGCCCCTGCCACCTCAGAAGCCTCGCCCCTGCCACCTCAGAAGCCTCGCCCCTGCCACCTCAGAAGCCTCGCCCCTGCCACCTCAGAAGCCCCGCCCCTGCCACCTCAGAAGCCTCGCCCCTGCCACCTCAGAAGCCTCGCCCCTGCCACCTCAGAAGCCTCGCCCCTGCCTCGCCCCTGCGACCTCAGAAGCCTCGCCCCTGCCACCTCAGAAGCCTCGCCCCTGCCTCGCCCCTGCGACCTCAGAAGCCTCGCCCCTGCCACCTCAGAAGCCTCGCCCCTGCCTCGCCCCTGCGACCTCAGAAGCCTCGCCCCTGCCACCTCAGAACCCTCGCCCCTGCCACCTCAGAACCCTCGCCCCTGCCACCTCAGAAGCCTCGCCCCTGCCACCTCAGAAGCCTCGCCCCTGCCACCTCAGAAGCCTCGCCCCTGCCACCTCAGAAGCCCCGCCCCTGCCATCTCAGAAGCCTCGCCCCTGCCACCTCAGAAGCCTCGCCCCTGCCACCTCAGAAGCCCGCCCCTGCCACCTCAGAAGCCCGCCCCTGCCACCTCAGAACCCTCGCCCCTGCCACCTCAGAACCCTCGCCCCTGCCACCTCAGAAGCCTCGCCCCTGCGACCTCAGAACCCTCGCCCCTGCCATCCAGAACCCTCGTCCCTGCCACCTCAGAAGCCTCGCCCCTGCCACCTCAGAAGCCTCGCCCCTGCCACCTGAAAAGCCTCGCCCCTGCCACCTCAGAACCCTCGCCCCTGCCACCTCAAAAGCCTCGCCCCTGCCACCTCAGAAGCCTCGCCCCTGCCACCTCAGAAGCCTCGCCCCTGCGACCTCAGAAGCCTCGCCCCTGCCACCTCAGAAGCCTCGCCCCTGCCACCTCAGAAGCCTCGCCCCTGCCACCTCAGACGCCTCGCCCCTGCCACCTCAGACGCCTCGCCCCTGCCACCTCAGAAGCCTCGCCCCTGCGACCTCAGAAGCCTCGCCCCTGACACCTCAGACGCCTCGCCCCTGCCACCTCAGAAGCCTCGCCCCTGCCTCGCCCCTGCGACCTCAGAAGCCTCGCCCCTGCCACCTCAGAAGCCTCGCCCCTGCGACCTCAGAAGCCCCGCCCCTGCCACCTCAGAAGCCTCGCCCCAGCCACCTCAGAAGCCTCGCCCCTGCCACCTCAGAAGCCTCGCCCCTGCCACCTCAGAACCCTCGCCCCTGCCACGACAGAAGCCTCGCCCCTGCCACCTCAGAAGCCTCGCCCCTGCCACCTAAGAAGCCCCGCCCCTGCCACCTAAGAAGCCTCGCCCCTGACACCTCAGACGCCTCGCCCCTGCGACCTCAGAAGCCTCGCCCCTGCCACCTCAGAAGCCTCGCCCCTGCCACCTCAATACCCTTGCCCTTGCCACCTCAGAAGCCTCGCCCCTGCCACCTCAGAAGCCTCGCCCCTGCCACCTCAGAAGCCTCGCCCCTGCCACCTCAGAAGCCTCGCCCCTGCCACCTCAGAAGCCTCGCCCCTGCCACCTCAGAAGCCTCGCCCCTGCCACCTCAGAAGCCTCGCCCCTGCCACCTCAGAAGCCTCGCCCCTGCCACCTCAGAACCCTCGCCCCTGCCACCTCAGAAGCCTCGCCCCTGCCACCTCAGAAGCCTCGCCCCTGCCACCTCAGAAGCCTCGCCCCTGCCACCTCAGAAGCCTCGCCCCTGCCACCTCAGAAGCCTCGCCCCTGCCACCTCAGAAGCCCCGCCCCTGCCACCTCAGAAGCCTCGCCCCAGCCACCTCAGAAGCCTCGCCCCGGCCACCTCAGAAGCCTCGCCCCGGCCACCTCAGAAGCCTCGCCCCTGCCACGACAGAAGCCTCGCCCCTGCCACCTCAGAAGCCTCGCCCCTGCCACCTAAGAAGCCCCGCCCCTGCCACCTAAGAAGCCTCGCCCCTGACACCTCAGACGCCACGCCCCTGACACCTCAGAAGCCTCGCCCCTGCCACCTCAGAAGCCTCGCCCCTGCCACCTCAGAAGCCTCGCCCCTGCCACCTCAGAAGCCTCGCCCCTGCCACCTCAGAAGCCTCGCCCCTGCCACCTCAGAAGCCTCGCCCCTGCCACCTCAGAAGCCTCGCCCCTGCCACCTCAGAAGCCTCGCCCCTGCCACCTCAGAAGCCTCGCCCCTGCCACCTCAGAAGCCTCGCCCCTGCCACCTCAGAAGCCTCGCCCCTGCCACCTCAGAAGCCTCGCCCCTGCCACCTCAGAAGCCTCGCCCCTGCCACCTCAGAAGCCTCGCCCCTGCCACCTCAGAAGCCTCGCCCCTGACACCTCAGACGCCTCGCCCCTGCCACCTCAGAAGCCCCGCCCCTGCCACCTCAGAAGCCTCGCCCCTGCCACCTCAGAAGCCTCGCCCCTGCCACCTCAGAAGCCTCGCCCCTGCCACCTCAGAAGCCTCGCCCCTGCCACCTCAGAAGCCTCGCCCCTGCCACCTCAGACGCCTCGCCCCTGCCACCTCAGAAGCCTCGCCCCTGCCACCTCAGAAGCCTCGCCCCTGCCACCTCAGAAGCCTCGCCCCTGCCACCTCAGACGCCTCGCCCCTGCCACCTCAGAAGCCTCGCCCCTGCCACCTCAGAAGCCTCGCCCCTGCCACCTCAGAAGCCTCGCCCCTGCCACCTCAGAACCCTCGCCCCTGCCACCTCAGAAGCCTCGCCCCTGCCACCTCAGAAGCCTCGCCCCTGCCACCTCAGAAGCCTCGCCCCTGCCACCTCAGAAGCCTCGCCCCTGCCACCTCAGAAGCCCCACCCCTGCCACCTCAGAAGCCTCGCCCCTGCCACCTCAGAAGCCTCGCCCCTGCCACCTCAGAAGCCTCGCCCCTGCCTCGCCCCTGCGACCTCAGAAGCCTCGCCCCTGCCACCTCAGAAGCCTCGCCCCTGCCTCGCCCCTGCGACCTCAGAAGCCTCGCCCCTGCCACCTCAGAAGCCTCGCCCCTGCCTCGCCCCTGCGACCTCAGAAGCCTCGCCCCTGCCACCTCAGAACCCTCGCCCCTGCCACCTCAGAACCCTCGCCCCTGCCACCTCAGAAGCCTCGCCCCTGCCACCTCAGAAGCCTCGCCCCTGACACCTCAGAAGCCTCGCCCCTGACACCTCAGAAGCCCCGCCCCTGCCATCTCAGAAGCGTCGCCCCTGCCACCTCAGAAGCCTCGCCCCTGCCACCTCAGAAGCCCGCCCCTGCCACCTCAGAAGCCCGCCCCTGCCACCTCAGAACCCTCGCCCCTGCCACCTCAGAACCCTCGCCCCTGCCACCTCAGAAGCCTCGCCCCTGAGACCTCAGAACCCTCGCCCCTGCCACCTCAGAACCCTCGTCCCTGCCACCTCAGAAGCCTCGCCCCTGCCACCTCAGAAGCCTCGCCCCTGCCACCTGAAAAGCCTCGCCCCTGCTACCTCAGAACCCTCGCCCCTGCCACCTCAAAAGCCTCGCCCCTGCCACCTCAGAAGCCTCGCCCCTGCCACCTCAGAAGCCTCGCCCCTGCGACCTCAGAAGCCTCGCCCCTGACACCTCAGAAGCCTCGCCCCTGCCACCTCAGAAGCCTCGCCCCTGCCACCTCAGACGCCTCGCCCCTGCCACCTCAGACGCCTCGCCCCTGCCACCTCAGAAGCCTCGCCCCTGCGACCTCAGAAGCCTCGCCCCTGACACCTCAGACGCCTCGCCCCTGCCACCTCAGAAGCCTCGCCCCTGCCTCGCCCCTGCGACCTCAGAAGCCTCGCCCCGGCCACCTCAGAACCCTCGCCCCTGCCACCTCAGAAGCCTCGCCCCTGCCACCTCAGAAGCCTCGCCCCTGCCTCGCCCCTGCGACCTCAGAAGCCTCGCCCCTGCCACCTCAGACGCCTCGCCCCTGCCTCGCCCCTGCGACCTCAGAAGCCTCGCCCCTGCCACCTCAGAAGCCTCGCCCCTGCCTCGCCCCTGCGACCTCAGAAGCCTCGCCCCTGCCACCTCAGAACCCTCGCCCCTGCCACCTCAGAACCCTCGCCCCTGCCACCTCAGAAGCCTCGCCCCTGCCACCTCAGAAGCCTCGCCCCTGCCACCTCAAAAGCCTCGCCCCTGCCACCTCAGAAGCCTCGCCCCTGCCACCTCAGAAGCCTCGCCCCTGCCACCTCAGAAGCCTCGCCCCTGCCACCTCAGAAGCCTCGCCCCTGCCACCTCAGAAGCCTCGCCCCTGCCTCGCCCCTGCGACCTCAGAAGCCTCGCCCCTGCCACCTCAGAAGCCTCGCCCCTGCCACCTCAGAAGCCTCGCCCCTGCCTCGCCCCTGCGACCTCAGAAGCCTCGCCCCTGCCACCTCAGAAGCCTCGCCCCTGACACCTCAGAAGCCTCGCCCCTATCACCCACCGACCTAGCACCCGCCAACCTAGCACCCGCTGACCTAGCATCCACCGACCTAGCACCCGCCGACCTAGCACCCGCCGACCTAGCACCCGCCGACCTAGCACCCGCCGACCTAGCACCCGCCGACCTGGCACCCGCCGACCTAGCACCCGCCGACCTGGCACCCGCCCACCTGGCACCCGCCGACCTAGCACCCGTTGACCTAGCACCCGCCGACCTAGCACGCGCCGACCTAGCACCCTTCGACCTAGCACCCGCCGACCTGGCACCCGCCGACCTGGCACCCGCCGACCTGGCACCCGCCGACCTGGCACCCGCCGACCTAGCACCCGCCGACCTGGCACCCGCCGACCTGGCACCCGCCGACCTGGCAACCGCAGACCTAGCACCCGTTGACCTAGCACCCGCCGACCTGGCGCCCGCTGACCTAGCACCCGCCGACCTGGCACCCACTGACCTAGCACCCGCCGACCTAGCACCCGCCGACCTGGCACCCGCCGACCTGGCAACCGCAGACCTGGCAACCGCAGACCTGGCACCCACCGACCTAGCACCCGCCGACCTGGCACCCGCCGACCTGGCACCTGCCGACCTAGCACCCGCCGACCTAGCACCCGCCGACCTAGCACCCGCCGACCTAGCACCCACCGACCTAGCACCCGCCGACCTAGCACCCGCCGACCTAGCACCCGCCGACCTGGCACCCGCCGACCTGGCACCCGCCGACCTGGCACCCGCCTACCTGGCACCCGACGACCTAGCACCCGTTGACCTGGCACCCGCCAACCTGGCAGCCACCGACCTGGCACCCGCCGACCTAGCACCCGCCGACCTGGCACCCGCCGACCTGGCACCCGCCGTCCTAGCACCCGCCGACCTGGCACCCACCGACCTGGCACCCGGCGACCTAGCACCCGCCGACCTGGCACCCGCCGACCTAGCACCCGCCGACCTGGCACCCGCCGACCTGGCACCCGCCGACCTAGCACCCGCCGACCTGGCACCCGCCGACCTAGCACCCGCCGACCTGGCACCCGCCGACCTAGCACCCGCCGACCTAGCACCCGCCGACCTGGCACCCGCCGACCTGGCACCCGCCGACCTGGCACCCGCCGACCTGGCACCCGCCGACCTAGCAACCGCCGACCTGGCACCCGCCGACCTGGCACCCGCCGACCTGGCACCCGCCGACCTAGCACCCGCCGACCTGGCACCCGCCGACCTAACACCCGCCGACCTGGCACCCGCCGACCTAGCACCCGCCGACCTGGCACCCGCCGACCTATCACCCACCGACCTATCACCCACCGACCTAGCACCCGCCAACCTAGCACCCGCCGACCTAGCACCCACCGACCTAGCACCCGCCGACCTAGCACCCGCCGACCTAGCACCCGCCGACCTAGCACCCGCCGACCTAGCACCCGCCGACCTGGCACCCGCCGACCTAGCACCCGCCGACCTGGCACCCGCCGACCTGGCACCCGCCGACCTAGCACCCGTTGACCTGGCACCCGCCAACCTGGCAGCCACCGACCTGGCACCCGCCGACCTAGCACCCGCCGACCTGGCACCCGCCGACCTAGCACCCGCCGACCTAGCACCCGCCGACCTGGCACCCGCCGACCTGGCACCCGCCGATCTAGCACCCGCCGACCTGGCACCCGCCGACCTGGCACCCGCCGACCTAGCACCCGTTGACCTGGCACCCGCCAACCTGGCAGCCACCGACCTGGCACCCGCCGACCTAGCACCCGCCGACCTGGCACCCGCCGACCTAGCACTCGCCGACCTAGCACCCGCCGACCTGGCACCCGCCGACCTGGCACCCGCCGACCTGGCACCCGCCGACCTAGCACCCGCCGACCTAGCACCCGCCGACCTGGCACCCGCCGACCTATCACCCACCGACCTATCACCCACCGACCTAGCACCCGCCAACCTAGCACCCGCCGACCTAGCACCCGCCGACCTAGCACCCACCGACCTAGCACCCGCCGACCTGTCACCCGCCGACCTAGCACCCGCCGACCTAGCACCCGCCGACCTGGCACCCGCCGACCTAGCACCCGCCGACCTGGCACCCGCCGACCTGGCACCCGCCGACCTAGCACCCGTTGACCTGGCACCCGCCGACCTGGCAGCCACCGACCTGGCACCCGCCGACCTAGCACCCGCCGACCTGGCACCCGCCGACCTGGCACCCGCCGACCTAGCACCCGTTGACCTGGCACCCGCCAACCTGGCAGCCACCGACCTGGCACCCGCCGACCTAGCACCCGCCGACCTGGCACCCGCCGACCTAGCACCCGCCGACCTAGCACCCGCCGACCTGCCACCCGCCGACCTGGCACCCGCCGACCTAGCACCAGCCGACCTAGCACCCGCCGACCTGGCACCCGCCGACCTGGCACCCGCCGACCTGGCACCCGCCGACCTAGCACCCACCGACCTAGCACCCGCCAACCTTGCATTCGCTGACCTAGCACCCACCGACCTGGCACCCGCCGACCTGGCACCCGCCGACCTAGCACCCGCCGACCTAGCACCCGCCGACCTGGCACCCGCCGACCTGGCACCCACCGACCTGGCACCCGCCGACCTGGCACCCGCCGACCTGGCACCCAACGACCTAGCACCCGCTGACCTGGCGCCCGCCGACCTAGCACCCGCCGACCTGGCACCCGCCGACCTGGCACCCGCGGACCTGGCACCCGCCGACCTGGCACCCGCCGACCTGGCACCCGCCGACCTGGCACCCGCCGACCTCGCACCCACCGACCTGGCACCCGGCGACCTAGCACCCGCCGACCTGGCACCCGCCGACCTGGCACCCGCGGACCTGGCACCCGCCGACCTGGCACCCACCGACCTAGCACCCATCGACCTAGAACCCGCCGATTTAGCACCCGCCGACCTGGCACCCGCCGACCTGGCACCCGCCGACCTAGCACCCGCCGACCTGGCACCCGCCGACCTAGCACCCACCGACCTGGCACCCACCGACCTGGCACCCGCCGACCTGGCACCCGCCGAACTAACACCCGCCAACCTGGCACCCGCCGACCTAGTACCCATCGACCTAGCACCCACCGACCTAGCACCCGCCGACCTAGCACCCGCCGACCTGGCACCCGCCGACCTGGCACCCGCCGACCTAGCACCCGCCGACCTGGCACCCGCCGACCTAGCACCAACGACCTGGCACCCGCCGACCTGGCACCCACCGACCTAGCACCCGCCGACCTGGCACCCGCCGACCTAGCACCCGCCGACCTGGCACCCGCCGACCTGGCACCCACCGACCTAGCACCCGCCGACCTGTCACCCGCCGACCTAGCACCCACCGACCTAGCACCCGCCAACCTTGCACCCGCTGACCTAGCACCCACCGACCTGGCACCCGCCGACCTGGCACCCGCCGACCTAGCACCCGCCGACCTAGCACCCGCCGACCTGGCACCCGCCGACCTGGCACCCACCGACCTGGCACCCGCCGACCTGGCACCCGCCGACCTGGCACCCAACGACCTAGCACCCGCTGACCTGGCACCCGCCGACCTAGCACCCGCCGACCTGGCACCCGCCGACCTGGCACCCGCGGACCTGGCACCCGCCGACCTGGCAACCGCCGACCTAGCACCCGTTGACCTGGCACCCGCCAACCTGGCAGCCACCGACCTGGCACCCGCCGACCTAGCACCCGCCGACCTTGCACCCGCCGACCTAGCACCCGCCGACCTAGCACCCGCCGACCTGCCACCCGCCGACCTGGCACCCGCCGACCTGGCACCCGCCGACCTGGCACCCGCCGACCTGGCACCCGCCGACCTGGCAACCGCAGACCTAGCGCTCACCGACCTGGCACCCGCCGACCTGGCACCCACCGACCTAGCACCCGCCGACCTGGCACCCGCCGACCTAGCACCCGCCGACCTGGCACCCGCCGACCTGGCACCCACCGACCTAGCACCCGCCGACCTGTCACCCGCCGACATTAGCACCCACCGACCTAGCACCCGCCAACCTAGCACCCGCTGACCTAGCACCCACCGACCTGGCACCCGCCGACCTGGCACCGGCCGACCTAGCACCCGCCGACCTAGCACCCGCCGACCTGGCACCCGCCGACCTGGCACCCACCGACCTGGCACCCGCCGACCTGGCACCCGCCGACCTGGCACCCACCGACCTAGCACCCGCTGACCTGGCGCCCGCCGACCTAGCACCCGCCGACCTGGCACCCGCCGACCTGGCACCCGCGGACCTGGCACCCGCCGACCTTGCAACCGCAGACCTAGCGCCCACCGACCTGGCACCCGCCGACCTGGCGCCCGCTGACCTAGCACCCGCCGACCTGGCACCCGCCGACCTGGCACCCGCCGACCTGGCACCCGACGATGTAGCGCCCACCGACCTGGCACCCGCCGACCTGGCACCCTCCGACTTGGCACCCGCCGACCTGGCACCCGCCGACCTGGCAACCGCAGACCTAGCGCCCGCCGACCTGGCACCCGCCGACCTGGCACCTGCCGACCTGGCACCCACCGACCTGGCATCCGCCGACCTGGCACCCGCCGACCTAGCACCCGCTGACCTGGCGCCCGCCGACCTAGCACCCGCCGACCTGGCACCCGCCGACCTGGCACCCGCGGACCTGGCACCCGCCGACCTGGCAACCGCAGACCTAGCGCCCACCGACCTGGCACCCGCCGACCTGGCACCCACCGACCTAGCACCCGCCGACCTGGCACCCGCCGACCTAGCACCCGCCGACCTGGCACCCGCCGACCTGGCACCCCCCGACCTAGCACCCGCCGACCTGTCACCCGCCGACCTAGCACCCACCGACCTAGCACCCGCCAACCTAGCACCCGCTGACCTAGCACCCACCGACCTGGCACCCGCCGACCTGGCATCGGCCGACCTAGCACCCGCCGACCTAGCACCCGCCGACCTGGCACCCGCCGACCTAGCACCCGCCGACCTGGCACCCGCCGACCTGGCACCCACCGACCTAGCACCCGCCGACCTGTCACCCGCCGACATTAGCACCCACCGACCTAGCACCCGCCAACCTAGCACCCGCTGACCTAGCACCCACCGACCTGGCACCCGCCGACCTGGCACCGGCCGACCTAGCACCCGCCGACCTAGCACCCGCCGACCTGGCACCCGCCGACCTGGCACCCGCCGACCTGGCACCCGCCGACCTGGCACCCGCCGACCTGGCACCCAACGACCTAGCACCCGCTGACCTGGCGCCCGCCGACCTAGCACCCGCCGACCTGGCACCCGCCGACCTGGCACCCGCGGACCTGGCACCCGCCGACCTAGCACCCGCTGACCTGGCGCCCGCCGACCTAGCACCCGCCGACCTGGCACCCGCCGACCTGGCACCCGCGGACCTGGCACCCGCCGACCTGGCAACCGCAGACCTAGCGCCCACCGACCTGGCACCCGCCGACCTGGCACCCACCGACCTAGCACCCGCCGACCTGGCACCCACCGACCTAGCACCCGCCGACCTGGCACCCGCCGACCTGGCACCCACCGACCTGGCACCCGCCGACCTGGCACCCGCCGACCTAGCACCCGCCGACCTGTCACCCGCTGACCTGGCACCCGCCGACCTAGCACCCACCGACCTAGCACCCGCCAACCTGGCACCCGCTGACCTAGCACCCGCCGACCTGGCACCCGCCGACCTGGCACCCGCCGACCTAGCACCCGCCGACCTAGCACCCGCCGACCTGGCACCCGCCGACCTGGCACCCACCGACCTGGCACCCGCCGACCTGGCACCCGCCGACCTGGCAACCGCAGACCTGGCAACCGCAGACCTAGCACCCGCTGACCTGGCACCCGCCGACCTGGCGCCCGCTGACCTAGCACCCGCCGACCTGGCACCCGCCGACCTAGCACCCGCCGACCTGGCACCCGCCGACCTGGCACCCGCCGACCTGGCACCCGCCGACCTGGCACCCGCCGACCTAGCGCCCACCGACCTAGCACCCGCCGACCTAGCACCCGCCGACCTAGCACCCGCCGACCTAGCACCCACCGACCTAGCACCCACCGCCCTAGCACCCGCCGACCTGGCACCCGCCGACCTAGCACCCGCCGACCTAGCACCCGCCGACCTAGCACCCACCGACCTAGCACCCACCGACCTAGCACCCACCGCCCTAGCACCCGCCGACCTAGCACCCGCCGACCTAGCACCCACCGACCTGGCACCCGCCGACCTAGCACCCGCCGACCTAGCACCCGCCGACCTGGCACCCGCCGACCTAGCACCCACCGACCTGGCACCCGCCGACCTGGCACCCACCGACCTAGCACCCGCCGACCTGGCACCCGCCGACCTAGCACCCGCCGACCTGGCACCCGCCGACCTCGCACCCACCGACCTGGCACCCGCCGACCTAGCACCCGCCGACCTGGCACCCGCCGACCTGGCACCCGCGGACCTGGCACCCGCCGACCTGGCACCCACCGACCTGGCACCCACCGACCTAGCACCCGCCGACCTAGCACCCGCCGACCTAGCACCCGCCGACCTAGCACCCGCCGACCTAGCACCCGCCGACCTAGCACCCGCCAACCTAGCACCCGCCGACCTGGCACCCGCCGACCTGGCACCCGCCGACCTAGCACCCGCCGACCTGGCACCCGCCGACCTGGCACCCGCCGACCTGGCACCCGCCGACCTAGCACCCGCCGACCTAGCACCCGCCGACCTGGCACCCGCCGACCTGGCACCCGCCGACCTGGCACCCACCGACCTAGCACCCGCCGACCTGGCACCCACCGACCTAGCACCCACCGACCTAGCACCCGCCGACCTGGCACCCACCGCCCTAGCACCCGCCGACCTAGCACCCGCCGACCTAGCACCCGCCGACCTAGCACCCGCCGACCTAGCACCCGCCGACCTGGCACCCGCCGACCTGGCACCCGCGGACCTGGCACCCGCCGACCTGGCACCCACCGACCTGGCACCCACCGACCTGGCACCCGCCGACCTAGCACCCGCCGACCTGGCACCCGCCGACCTGGCACCCACCGACCTAGCACCCGCCGACCTGGCACCCGCCGACCTAGCACCCACCGACCTGGCACCCGCCGACCTAGCACCCGCCGACCTGGCACCCACCGACCTGGCACCCGCCGACCTGGCACCCGCCGACCTAGCACCCGCCGACCTAGCACCCGCCGACCTGGCACCCGCCGACCTGGCACCCACCGACCTAGCACCCGCCGACCTAGCACCCGCCGACCTGGCACCCAACGACCTAGCACCCGCTGACCTGGCGCCCGCCGACCTAGCACCCGCCGACCTGGCACCCGCCGACCTGGCACCCGCCGACCTGGCAACCGCAGACCTGGCAACCGCAGACCTAGCGCCCACCGACCTGGCACCCGCCGACCTGGCGCCCGCTGACCTAGCACCCGCCGACCTGGCACCCGCCGACCTAGCACCCGCCGACCTGGCACCCGCCGACCTGGCACCCGCCGACCTGGCACCCGCCGACCTGGCACCCGCCGACCTAGCGCCCACCGACCTAGCACCCGCCGACCTAGCACCCGCCGACCTAGCACCCGCCGACCTAGCACCCGCCGACCTAGCACCCGCCGACCTAGCGACCGCCGACCTGGCACCCGCCGACCTGGCACCCGCCGACCTAGCACCCACCGACCTAGCACCCACCGCCCTAGCGCCCGCCGACCTGGCACCCGCCGACCTGGCACCCGCCGACCTAGCACCCGCCGACCTAGCAGCCGCCGACCTAGCACCCACCGACCTAGCACCCACCGACCTAGCACCCACCGCCCTAGCACCCGCCGACCTAGCACCCGCCGACCTAGCACCCACCGACCTGGCACCCGCCGACCTAGCACCCGCCGACCTAGCACCCGCCGACCTGGCACCCGCCGACCTAGCACCCACCGACCTGGCACCCGCCGACCTGGCACCCACCGACCTAGCACCCGCCGACCTGGCACCCGCCGACCTAGCACCCGCCGACCTGGCACCCGCCGACCTCGCACCCACCGACCTGGCACCCGGCGACCTAGCACCCGCCGACCTGGCACCCGCCGACCTGGCACCCGCGGACTTGGCACCCGCCGACCTGGCACCCACCGACCTGGCACCCACCGACCTAGCACCCGCCGACCTAGCACCCGCCGACCTAGCACCCGCCGACCTAGCACCCGCCGACCTAGCACCCGCCTAGCACCCGCCAACCTAGCACCCGCCGACCTGGCACCCGCCGACCTGGCACCCGCCGACCTAGCACCCGCCGACCTGGCACCCGCCGACCTGGCACCCGCCGACCTGGCACCCGCCGACCTAGCACCCGCCGACCTAGCACCCGCCGACCTGGCACCCGCCGACCTGGCACCCGCCGACCTGGCACCCACCGACCTAGCACCCGCCGACCTGGCACCCACCGACCTAGCACCCGCCGACCTGGCACCCGCCGACCTGGCACCCGCCGACCTGGCACCCGCCGACCTAGCACCCGCCGACCTGGCACCCGCCGACCTCGCACCCGCCGACCTGGTACCCGCCGACCTAGCACCCGCCGACCTGGCACCCGCCGACCTGGCACCCGCGGACCTGGCACCCGCCGACCTGGCACCCACCGACCTGGCACCCACCGACCTAGCACCCGCCGACCTAGCACCCGCCGACCTGGCACCCGCCGACCTGGCACCCGCCGACCTAGCACCCGCCGACCTAGCACCCGCCGACCTGGCACCCACCGACCTGGCACCCGCCGACCTAGCACCCGCCGACCTGGCACCCACCGACCTGGCACCCGCCGACCTAGCACCCATCGACCTAGCACCCACCGACCTAGCACCCGCCGACCTAGCACCCGCCGACCTGGCACCCGCCGACCTGGCACCCGCCGACCTAGCACCCGCCGACCTGGCACCCGCCGACCTAGCACCCACCGACCTGGCACCCGCCGACCTGGCACCCACCGACCTAGCACCCGCCGACCTGGCACCCGCCGACCTAGCACCCGCCGACCTGGCACCCGCCGACCTGGCACCCACCGACCTAGCACCCGCCGACCTGTCACCCGCCGACCTAGCACCCACCGACCTAGCACCCGCCAACCTAGCACCCGCTGACCTGGCACCCGCCGACCTGGCACCCGCCGACCTGGCACCCGCCGACCTGGCACCCACCGACCTAGCACCCGCCGACCTGGCACCCGCCGACCTGGCACCCACCGACCTAGCACCCGCCGACCTAGCACCCGCCGACCTGGCACCCAACGACCTAGCACCCGCTGACCTGGCACCCGCCGACCTAGCACCCGCCGACCTGGCACCCGCCGACCTGGCACCCGCCGACCTGGCAACCGCAGACCTGGCAACCGCAGACCTAGCGCCCACCGACCTGGCACCCAACGACCTAGCACCCGCTGACCTGGCGCCCGCCGACCTAGCACCCGCCGACCTGGCACCCGCCGACCTGGCACCCGCCGACCTGGCAACCGCAGACCTGGCAACCGCAGACCTAGCGCCCACCGACCTGGCACCCGCCGACCTGGCGCCCGCTGACCTAGCACCCGCCGACCTAGCACCCGCCGACCTGGCACCCGCCGACCTGGCACCCGCCGACCTAGCACCCACCGACCTAGCACCCACCGCCCTAGCGCCCGCCGACCTGTCACCCGCCGACCTAGCACCCGCCGACCTAGCACCCGCCGACCTAGCACCCACCGACCTAGCACCCACCGACCTAGCACCCACCGCCCTAGCACCCGCCGACCTAGCACCCGCCGACCTAGCACCCACCGACCTGGCACCCGCCGACCTAGCACCCGCCGACCTAGCACCCGCCGACCTGGCACCCGCCGACCTAGCACCCACCGACCTGGCACCCGCCGACCTGGCACCCACCGACCTAGCACCCGCCGACCTGGCACCCGCCGACCTAGCACCCGCCGACCTGGCACCCGCCGACCTCGCACCCACCGACCTGGCACCCGGCGACCTAGCACCCGCCGACCTGGCACCCGCCGACCTGGCACCCGCGGACCTGGCACCCGCCGACCTGGCACCCACCGACCTGGCACCCACCGACCGAGCACCCGCCGACCTAGCACCCGCCGACCTGGCACCCGCCGACCTGGCACCCGCCGACCTAGCACCTGCCGACCTGGCACCCGCCGACCTAGCACCCACCGACCTGGCACCCACCGACCTGGCACCCGCCGATATAGCGCCCACCGACCTGGCACCCGCCGACCTGGCACCCGCCGACCTGGCACCCGCCGACCTGGCACCCGCCGACCTAGCACCCGCCGACCTGGCAACCGCCGACCTGGCAACCGCAGACCTGGCACCCACCGACCTGGCATCCGCCGACCTGGCACCCGCCGACCTAGTACCCGCCGACCTAGCACCCGCCGACCTAGCACCCGCCGACCTAGCACCCGCCGACCTAGCACCCACCGACCTAGCACCCGCCGACCTAGCACCCGCCAACCTAGCACCCGCCGACCTGGCACCCGCCGACCTGGCACCCGCCGACCTAGCACCCGCCGACCTGGCACCCGCCGACCTGGCACCCGCCGACCTGGCGCCCGCTGACCTAGCACCCGCCGACCTGGCACCCGCCGACCTAGCACCCGCCGACCTGGCACCCGCCGACCTGGCACCCGCCGACCTGGCACCCACCGACCTGGCACCCGCCGACCTGGCACCCACCGACCTGTCACCCGCCGACCTAGCACCCACCGACCTAGCACCCGCCAACCTAGCACCCGCCGACCTGGCACCCGCCGACCTGGCACCCGCCGACCTGGCACCCGCCGACCTGGCACCCGCCGACCTGGCACCCACCGACCTAGCACCCGCCGACCTGGCACCCGCCGACCTGGCACCCACCGACCTGGCACCCAACGACCTAGCACCCGCTGACCTGGCGCCCGCCGACCTAGCACCCGCCGACCTGGCACCCGCCGACCTGGCACCCGCCGACCTGGCAACCGCAGACCTGGCAACCGCAGACCTAGCGCCCACCGACCTGGCACCCGCCGACCTAGCACCCGCTGACCTGGCGCCCGCCGACCTAGCACCCGCCGACCTGGCACCCGCCGACCTGGCACCCGCCGACCTGGCAACCGCAGACCTGGCAACCGCAGACCTAGCGCCCACCGACCTGGCACCCGCCGACCTGGCACCCGCTGACCTAGCACCCGCCGACCTAGCACCCACCGCCCAAGCGCCCGCCGACCTGGCACCCGCCGACCTAGCACCCACCGACCTAGCACCCACCGACCTAGCGCCCGCCGACCTGGCACCCGCCGACCTAGCACCCGCCGACCTAGCACCCGCCGACCTAGCACCCACCGACCTAGCACCCACCGACCTAGCACCCACCGCCCTAGCACCCGCCGACCTCGCACCCGCCGACCTAGCACCCACCGACCTGGCACCCGCCGACCTAGCACCCGCCGACCTAGCACCCGCCGATGTGGCACCCGCCGACCTAGCACCCGCCGACCTGGCACCCGCCGACCTGGCACCCGCCGACCTAGCACCCGCCGACCTGGCACCCGCCGACCTAGCACCCACCGACCTGGCACCCACCGACCTGGCACCCGCCGATATAGCGCCCACCGACCTTGCACCCGCCGACCTGGCACCCGCCGACCTGGCACCCGCCGACCTGGCACCCGCCGACCTGGCACCCGCCGACCTGGCACCCGCCGACCTGGCAACCGCAGACCTGGCACCCACCGACCTGGCATCCGCCGACCTGGCACCCGCCGACCTAGTACCCGCCGACCTAGCACTTGCCGACCTAGCACCCGCCGACCTAGCACCCGCCGACCTAGCACCCACCGACCTACCACCCGCCGACCTAGCACCCGCCAACCTAGCACCCGCCGACCTGGCACCCGCCGACCTGGCACCCGCCGACCTAGCACCCGCCGACCTGGCACCCGCCGACCTGGCACCCGCCGACCTGGCACCCGCCGACCTAGCACCCGCCGACCTGGCACCCGCCGACCTAGCACCCGCCGACCTGGCACCCGCCGACCTGGCACCCGCCGACCTGGCACCCGCCGACCTGGCACCCGCCGACCTGGCACCCGCCGACCTGGCACCCGCCGACCTGGCACCCGCCGACCTGGCACCCGCCGACCTAGCACCCGCCGACCTGGCACCCGCCGACCTCGCACCCGCCGACCTGGCACCCGCCGACCTAGCACCCGCCGACCTGGCACCCGCCGACCTGGCACCCGCGGACCTGGCACCCGCCGACCTGGCACCCACCGACCTGGCACCCACCGACCTAGCACCCGCCGACCTAGCACCCGCCGACCTGGCACCCGCCGACCTGGCATCCGCCGACCTAGCACCCGCCGACCTAGCACCCGCCGACCTGGCACCCACCGACCTGGCACCCGCCGACCTGGCACCCGCAAAACTAGCACCCGCCAACCTGGCACTCGCCGACCTAGCACCCATCGACCTAGCAACCACCGACCTAGCACCCGCCGACCTAGCACCCGCCGACCTGGCACCCGCCGACCTGGCACCCGCCGACCTAGCACCCGCCGACCTGGCACCCGCCGACCTAGCACCCACCGACCTGGCACCCGCCGACCTGGCACCCACCGACCTAGCACCCGCCGACCTGGCACCCGCCGACCTAGCACCCGCCGACCTGGCACCCGCCGACCTGGCACCCACCGACCTAGCACCCGCCGACCTGTCACCCGCCGACCTAGCACCCACCGACCTAGCACCCGCCAACCTAGCACCCGCTGACCTAGCACCCACCGACCTGGCACCCGCCGACCTGGCACCCGCCGACCTAGCACCCGCCGACCTAGCACCCGCCGACCTGGCAACCGCCGACCTGGCAACCGCCGACCTGGCAACCGCAGACCTGGCACCCGCCGACCTGGCACCCGCCGACCTGGCACCCGCTGACCTAGCACCCGCCGACCTGGCACCCGCCGACCTAGCACCCGCCGACCTGGCACCCGCCGACCTGGCACCCGCCGACCTGGCACCCGCCGACCTGGCACCCGCCGACCTGGCACCCGCCGACCTGGCACCCGCCGACCTGGCACCCGCCGACCTAGCACCCGCCGACCTGGCACCCGCCGACCTCGCACCCGCCGACCTGGTACCCGCCGACCTAGCACCCGCCGACCTGGCACCCGCCGACCTGGCACCCGCGGACCTGGCACCCGCCGACCTGGCACCCACCGACCTGGCAACCGCAGACCTAGCACCCGCCGACCTGGCACCCGCCGACCTGGCACCCGCCGACCTGGCACCCGCCGACCTAGCACCCGCCGACCTAGCACCCGCCGACCTGGCACCCACCGACCTGGCACCCGCCGACCTGGCACCCGCCGAACTAGCACCCGCCAACCTGGCACCCGCCGACCTAGCACCCATCGACCTAGCACCCACCGACCTAGCACCCACCGACCTAGCACCCGCCGACCTGGCACCCGCCGACCTAGCACCCGCCGACCTGGCACCCGCCGACCTGGCACCCACCGACCTAGCACCCGCCGACCTGGCACCCGCCGACCTAGCACCCACCGACCTAGCACCCGCCAACCTAGCACCCGCTGACCTAGCACCCACCGACCTGGCACCCGCCGACCTGGCACCCGCCGACCTAGCACCCGCCGACCTAGCACCCGCCGACCTGGCAACCGCCGACCTGGCAACCGCCGACCTGGCAACCGCAGACCTGGCACCCGCCGACCTGGCACCCGCCGACCTGGCGCCCGCTGACCTAGCACCCGCCGACCTGGCACCCGCCGACCTAGCACCCGCCGACCTGGCACCCGCCGACCTGGCACCCGCCGACCTGGCACCCGCCGACCTGGCACCCGCCGACCTGGCACCCGCCGACCTGGCACCCGCCGACCTAGCACCCGCCGACCTGGCACCCGCCGACCTCGCACCCGCCGACCTGGTACCCGCCGACCTAGCACCCGCCGACCTGGCACCCGCCGACCTGGCACCCGCGGACCTGGCACCCGCCGACCTGGCACCCACCGACCTGGCAACCGCAGACCTAGCACCCGCCGACCTGGCACCCGCCGACCTGGCACCCGCCGACCTAGCACCCGCCGACCTAGCACCCGCCGACCTGGCACCCACCGACCTGGCACCCGCCGACCTGGCACCCGCCGAACTAGCACCCGCCAACCTGGCACCCGCCGACCTAGCACCCATCGACCTAGCACCCACCGACCTAGCACCCGCCGACCTAGCACCCGCCGACCTGGCACCCGCCGACCTGGCACCCGCCGACCTAGCACCCACCGACCTAGCACCCACCGACCTAGCACCCACCGACCTAGCACCCGCCGACCTAGCACCCGCCCACCTAGCACCCACCGACCTGGCACCCGCCGACCTAGCACCCGCCGACCTGGCACCCGCCGACCTGGCACCCACCGACCTAGCACCTGCCGACCTGTCACCCGCCGACCTAGCACCCACCGACCTAGCACCCGCCAACCTAGCACCCGCTGACCTAGCACCCACCGACCTGGCACCCGCCGACCTGGCACCCGCCGACCTAGCACCCGCCGACCTAGCACCCGCCGACCTGGCACCCGCCGACCTGGCACCCACCGACCTAGCACCCGCCGACCTAGCACCCGCCGACCTGGCACCCGCCGACCTAGCACCCGCCGACCTGGCACCCGCCGACCTAGCACCCACCGACCTGGCACCCGCCGACCTGGCACCCACCGACCTAGCACCCGCCGACCTGGCACCCGCCGACCTAGCACCCGCCGACCTGGCAACCGCCGACCTGGCACCCACCGACCTAGCACCCGCCGACCTGTCACCCGCCGACCTAGCACCCACCGACCTAGCACCCGCCAACCTAGCACCCGCTGACCTAGCACCCACCGACCTGGCACCCGCCGACCTGGCACCCGCCGACCTAGCACCCGCCGACCTAGCACCCGCCGACCTGGCAACCGCCGACCTGGCAACCGCCGACCTGGCAACCGCAGACCTGGCACCCGCCGACCTAGCACCCACCGACCTGGCACCCGCCGACCTAGCACCCACCGACCTAGCACCCGCCAACCTAGCACCCGCTGACCTAGCACCCACCGACCTGGCACCCGCCGACCTGGCACCCGCCGACCTAGCACCCGCCGACCTAGCACCCGCCGACCTAGCACCCGCCGACCTGGCACCCGCCGACCTGGCACCCGCGGACCTGGCACCCGCCGACCTGGCACCCACCGACCTGGCAACCGCAGACCTAGCACCCGCCGACCTGGCACCCGCCGACCTGGCACCCGCCGACCTGGCACCCGCCGACCTAGCACCCGCCGACCTAGCACCCGCCGACCTGGCACCCACCGACCTGGCACCCGCCGACCTGGCACCCGCCGAACTAGCACCCGCCAACCTGGCACCCGCCGACCTAGCACCCATCGACCTAGCACCCACCGACCTAGCACCCACCGACCTAGCACCCGCCGACCTGGCACCCGCCGACCTAGCACCCGCCGACCTGTCACCCGCCGACCTGGCACCCACCGACCTAGCACCCGCCGACCTGTCACCCGCCGACCTAGCACCCACCGACCTAGCACCCGCCAACCTAGCACCCGCTGACCTAGCACCCACCGACCTGGCACCCGCCGACCTGGCACCCGCCGACCTAGCACCCGCCGACCTAGCACCCGCCGACCTGGCAACCGCCGACCTGGCAACCGCCGACCTGGCAACCGCAGACCTGGCACCCGCCGACCTGGCACCCGCCGACCTGGCGCCCGCTGACCTAGCACCCGCCGACCTGGCACCCGCCGACCTAGCACCCGCCGACCTGGCACCCGCCGACCTGGCACCCGCCGACCTGGCACCCGCCGACCTGGCAACCGCCGACCTGGCACCCGCCGACCTGGCACCCGCCGACCTAGCACCCGCCGACTGGCACCCGCCGACCTCGCACCCGCCGACCTGGCACCCGCCGACCTAGCACCCGCCGACCTGGCACCCCGCCGACCTGGCACCCGCGGACCTGGCACCCGCCGACCTGGCACCCACCGACCTGGCAACCGCAGACCTAGCACCCGCCGACCTGGCACCCGCCGACCTGGCACCCGCCGACCTAGCACCCGCCGACCTAGCACCCGCCGACCTGGCACCCACCGACCTGGCACCCGCCGACCTGGCACCCGCGAACTAGCACCGCCAACCTGGCACCCGCCGACCTAGCACCCATCGACCTAGCACCCACCGACCTAGCACCCGCCGACCTATCACCCGCCGACCTGGCACCCGCCGAC